>JAWNME010000090.1:37500-418040 GCA_035044385.1 Drosophila neutralis | reverse complement strand
TAGGCATACAGAGGGATCTGAGATTATGCGAAACTGAGCGGCGAGTGACGGAGAGTGCCTAACTAGGCAACCCACCCCGGTGAAGTAATACTTTGCGGTGATACCGCCGGGCGTGGGGGTGTGTGTGGGGGGTGTTTTTAGTACGCATGCATTGACGTTGTCTTTGAATCGTGCATGCAGGTGGCCCGGGCCACCTGTATCTTCAGGAGATTCTCACCCCCGTGGCGTATCCAAAAAAAAAAAAAAAAAAAAAAACGCACACGCACACACACGCATACACATGAAATTAGTTGTGTGTGTGTGTGTGTGTGAGAATCGTTTTAATTGCTATCTTCAAAGGCTGAGGTAAGAATAATTGCAGGATTGAGCATAATGTGCTGAGAGCTGCAAGCTGATTACATCAAAAGACTGATTACACTCAGAAAAAAAGTAGTACTGCATTTTAGAATACAGCCATAAAATGAAAATCTGAAAACTGGAGTTTCTTTTTCATTGAATAACTTTCCCAGAATTTATCAAGAAATGCATTTCTATGAAGTGGAAAGTTGAATTATACATTTTCTGAGTGTATATAAGATAGAGACACACACACTCACTCGCACACACACTCGCACACACACTTTGAAGTGTGAACTGGCTGGCACGTTATCCATCAAGACATCTTTCACTTTTGTCAGCGAAAACAACAATGGCCTCTTAATTACGTGTGTGCTGACTGCCGCTTTGTCTGTGTGTGTTGTGTGTGTGTGTGTGTCTGTGTGTGTGTGTGTGTCTGTGTGTGTGTGTGTGTGTGTGCGCTGCCTTGTGAGTGTTTGTCTAGGGCGCCAACTGTCTGATGTTTGCCTGACACTTTTGCTTTGCAATCGCGCCACTTGTTGGGCCCACAACATGCCACAAGCCCCACATGCCACATGCCACACATCTACAAGTTGGCAAGTTTTGCGTTTTTGCGTCTTTGCGTTTGACTTTTCTGATGCCATAATTGGAGCAGTTCGTTTCTTTCTTTTTTGTGGCTCAATATTGCTGAAGTGCTTCCGGCACAGGCCATGTGGCGACCAACAGGATGTTAATTTCAATTTAAATGCTTTGCAGTTGCAACTTCTTCATATGTTGCTTCTTCATTTCACTCAATTGTGCCACACACGACGTCCTTAGCTGGAAGCGCTTTGGCCTTTTGCCTCTTTGTTGCCACAGCGAACTTGCCACGCCAGCTGTCTCAAGATGCAAGAGCAAACTGTAAACAGCCTTTAGCTGACCTTTCAGTGGCAGCTTCTGAGTCCTCTTGCAACAGTTGCACTTCCGTCCTGCCACCGACACAGACTTTAATTAGATTCTCGCACAAATGACCACTGGCCATTCGAATATCTATATATAAATATATATATATATATGTATATGTACATATATATATATACATATATACTTATGTATTTAAGCACGCGAGCAGGTCACTCCTTTTCTAGTAGGTCCTGATGGGTTATGAGTGTGCGCGAAAAGGGCAGCTGCATTGCTACCGTTTGGCGCAGACCCTTGAATGCGTGCGAAGATAGCAGCAATATTCGCAAAGTATCGATATCAGATCGGAATCGAACTTACAGTTGCATCCAGCGACGAAGGAAAGACGCATGAAGCGCAATTAAGTCAATTAAGAGTGCAAGAATCCCCACAAGATCAGACTACTGTGTGCCAGTGGTACAACTGAATACACCCTTCCTTCTTATTCAGCTATCCATCAGTCTTCCGGAACACTCTACTAGTACTAGTACTAGCTTTAAGAGAATCATTGAATTGCCCAAAGAGGTCTAAGGTTATTCCAATCAATGTTGAATAAACTGCTCCACAATGGCCAGTGGGTATCCATCCAGCCTTATAGTGACTTCGCTACCTTGGGAAGCCACTTTCTACCGAGTCTGTCATAGACACCATATGACCGACCAGACCTGGATAGAGAACCACCTGAGCTAAGCTCACCCACTCACACGAGTGCCACAGAAATGGAGTCAGATACCCCACAAGACTATGCAATGGATCTGGCGTGTCCTGTGTGTGTCAGCAACCAACTAACCTAATCCAGCTACAAATAATAATATATTAAGGCTCAGTGCAGGGTATTCGTTATTCCATCACTTTTGTTCGTCTTCTTTATTTCGAAAGAGCTCGACTTAATTTCATTTACATTTTGCAGCTTCTCCTAGAAGCATGTCATTTATTATTATTATTATTGTGATTATTATAATATTATTATTATATCATTAAGATTATTTTATTATTATTACGATTGTTCCTTAAATTACATATTTTTAGGACGCTTAGCTGGTTTGGCTGCTGGTGGTGGTGGTATTATGTTCGGAATGGCAAACACAAGGGGCTTGTAACGAGGAATCGAAATTGGCGCCAGTTCATTCCAGGCATCGCACGCCGGATAGTACTCCGAGACATTGTTGAGCACACGTTTCCCATCCCATCCGCCAACGGCAATCAAACGATCTCCAAGCGGAGCACAACCGATCCCATCGCGACCCACTGCCAGAGAGCAAATCAGTGTCCACGTATCAGAAGCTGGATCATAACGTTGCACGGTTTCTGTGAGACGACCGTCAATATTGCCACCCACGGCATAGATGTATCCGTTTGCAACAGCGACACCAACGGGACCTGAGATGATTCGTTGCGCACAGTAAGTGCGATGGCAGAAATCAAACTTGCGAAGTCTATGATTAGTTTCGAACTGTTTGCTCTGACGAGCAGGCCATTATTTATACATAATTCTTAAATCGAAATACATATATAGAAGTACATTATGTGGCTGTATTGTATCTGTTGATTTATATGAACCTAATCATTCTCCCGGCCGTTGAATCGGTGATCAACCATCATCTAGATCCAGTGTGAATCTTCTTGGGGTTGCTGATGGCACGGGTGTAGTGGCAACCTCATTCCTTGTAGCTGTTGGTTGCAAGGTCCAAAAGCGTTGCTTCCGTAGTGTATAGGCAAGTAGCACAAGGACGGATGCCACTAAAGCGGCATAAGCGGCGATATGATGATGTTGTACTGAACTTATTTGTTTGGGCAGCTCTTCTTGTTGAGTGTGTTCAATTTTAGCTGCACATCATCCAGATCCTTATCATCGTGTACCTTGTTCTCTGATATGTTGAGTTTTGTTAAAGGTCCTTGAATGGAACATGAGCATAGCCTTTTCTCACTTGACTTACAATGATGTTGAAAGTACTGATGCTAATTCCTGAGTTGCGTGCAGTACAACCTGATGACAGCGATAGTAGTCCCGTGTTCTTCAGTTGTATAGTAGACGGGGTTCTGTTGCATACGGCTTGTAGTTCCATTGCAGAATGCGTTGCAAAGATCCAACTATTAGGATGGTGTGTTTTCGACCATACCATTTTTTGCAGATCATCTGTTGTGAGTCCCATGAATTGATCCCTGTGGTTGTTTACAGCTATAGTAGGTGTTTTAAGCTCAAATAGTCGCCAGGTGGTTGAGTCCCACACCGGAATCGCCACAATATTGAAAAGTTCTAATATTGATGTGTTAATTGTGTTAATTGAGTTGTTAACACCAGGTAAGTCTCCTCTGTTTTGGCTAATGATTGCAACTAGTCTTAATCGCTTGTCAGATGCAGATCTTGTCTTCTTGATTCTTCAGTAATGTGAGTAAAAATTCTTCGTTTGCTTTTACCTTCTCTATCACCTTGGCCATTTTATTAGCGTGGTCCGAGTCTAATACTCCGAATAGACTGTTCGCAATGTTAGTCAGCCACACGAACGTGATTACCCTGACCTGGATATGTGTGTACAATGCGTCCCATTGGCCAACTCATCACAGGTATGTTGTCTTCCTTGACTAGAACAAGCATGCCTTCCTTGATATTGGGATTGACGGCTTTCCACATTTGTCTGGCTTGCAATTCTTGTAAATATTCCTGTGACCATTGCTTCCAAAATCCTTGCTTTAGTCTGGATACTAGTTCCCACCGTTTTAGTAAATTGCGGTCTATGTTGACATCGGGGGGAGCAGTCAGCGTTTCACCAATCAAAAAATGTGCTGGGGTGAGGTGGTGGTGTTATTATGTGCGGAATGGCAAAGACAAGGGCGTCGCGACGAGGACTCGAAATTGGCGCCAGTTCATTCCAGACATTGCGCACATAATCGTAATTCTCGACTTTGTTCAGCACACGATTCCCATCACATCCGCCAACGGCAATCAAACGATCTCCAAGGAGACCACAACCGATCCCATCGCGTCTCACTGCCATAGAGCAAATCAGTTTCCACGTATCAGTAGCTGGATCATAGCGTTCCACGGTATTTGAGTAATTACGGGTTTCCATATCCAAGCCACCCACGGCATAGATGTATCCATTTCGAACAGCGATACCAACGAAACCTTTATTGCGATGCATTGGCGCCCGAAGACTCCATTCGTTTGTTTTCGTATCGTATCTTTCTACCGAGCGTTTGCCGTATCCGCCAATGGCATAGAGGTGGTTGCCCAACACCGCAACACCAGGGAGCTCACGCTTCTCGGACATCGGCGACACATAGCTCCAGGTGCGCGCAATGGGATCATAGCGTTCAACCGTGTTCAGCCACTGGAGACCAGACTGTCCGCCGACCGCATAGAGGTGTCCATCCAGCACTGCAACGCCTGGGTACTCACGTGCCGTTCGCATTGGATTGAGTGGCACGCAGGCCATTGTGTTTAGGTCGACGCTCTCCACAGAGCACAATGCTCTCCCATCATTGTATCCGCCTACCAAAATTAGTTTGTTGTCCATGAAAGCGGCGCCACAGCCCTCACACCCATCGATCATGTGCTCCCAAGTCGTCCACTTGTTCAGCCGCGGACAGTAGCTCTCAATGGTGGTGACACGGCTGCTATTATTGTAGCCACCCACAACCAGCAATTGGCCGACAGCAGTGTATTTGCGGGGCTTGGTTCGTTCGGTGGCAGCAATGAGCGAACCGCGCCGGGAGGGAAATAAATGCCACTTGTAGGCCTCCAACAGCAGTTGCTGGCACTCGGCGCTGCACACCTTCTGCACGTGATCCAGAATGAAGACTGAATCCAACAGGGGCAGACGCACCTTGGCCAGCAGTTCGGGCATGTGCTGCTCACGAGTGGGTGCATCGTGGCGCACCCACGACATCATCGAGTGGAAGACGTCCTCCTCGGATGGCACACACAGCTCATCGCTGGACAGCAGCTTGCCCAGTTGATTGGCGTTTAGCCGAAAGAACTCCTCATGGTGGCACACCTCCGCAAAGTGCTGGCAGATGTAATCCTGCGCCAATCGCAGCAGCTCTGTGCATCCATGCTGTTCCGCCAAGAATGCGAATCGCAAACAATTGGATGGGCGCAGGTGGCGTGCTAGAAAATTGCAACATGCCGTCACCACATGGATCAGCTGCAGCAGGTTGGCGGTGGCCAGCAGCGTCTCGACAGTGTCCTCGCGCAGCTCAATGCTTCCGGTGTAACAGTGCTGGACGAGCAGCTGCAACGCATCGCCACTCACCTCGCCAAGGGTCACCTCGTGCTCCTTGCTCTCGCGCATCTGTCCGGTAAACATTGCCGAAAAATACTCACTCGAAGCTGCGAGCACCAAGCGATGAGCGGACACCCGTTTGCCATCAATGCCAGCGACGAGAACCACATCGCACAGCTGCTTCTCTTCCACAAATTGTTGCATTCGCTTCAATATGGCGTCGGCATGGCTGCCAAAACTGGAATCCCTCGCATTTACGGATGACATTTTATTTGGTTGTTGAAAATCCGTTCTGAAAATACAAATTTGATTCGTATAAGAGAATTTTTAGGTGTGTTCACTACTGAATACTCGGAGCGACTGACGACCGAATAAAATAGTCAACAGCCTGCCCAAATATATTTAAACATTACTAAATCTAAGCAACCACAAAATAAAGTTGACATAGACAAAGTTTGTCAAAGCCAACTCCAAATATTATCAAATGTTAAGCTGATTTGACTGCACTTTGCAGATGATACTTTGCGGGTGACATCCCGAAAAATAGACCATTGAGGACCATCTTCGCACAAGAGATGCCAAATCTCCATTGCACCAGCAGCTTAAGTGACATCGCAAGTAAAAAGGACCATGGAAGACCATCCAGACCAAATGCACAGGCTGCTCCTGCAGCTTAAGTGGCACCGCAGAAAAATGACTAATCTGCAGACTTAGCCTTGTCAGGAGGTCGCGCCTTCCGGTGTGCCACTCGACTCCAGTCATGCAATGGGTTCAATCGTCGCCACTGCTGAAGTGCTCCCTCCTCACAGCATTGCTGCCATTGCCAGGACAGCAAAATCCAGTTTGGAGTCCGCACTTGCATTTGCTCCTTTCCGCGAACTGACCGGCAATGTACACAATAGTCAGTAGAAAGTAGATTCTTTCGCATGATTCTTTCAGTTCTGAGGCTTCCACTATATACCAAAAAATCGAGTGAAGTGCAATCGAGTCGAACTCTTACAAAACGTTTAACTTAAAGCCAACTACGAAGCCTGAAAGTAGAGCAATATGTGATTAGCAAAACGCACTCGTTGCACAACCTAACGTGATTCACTTGCCTCACTTGTGGCATAGTTGATAAGAGTGTACTTGGCTCACAGATACCCTGTGTATAAAATAACCTGTGGCTTATTTAAAAGGGCAAACAGGAAGGAAGAGAGGAATGCGAATATTAAATGTCCTTGTAGACCAAGAGATTGTTCGTAGGAAAGATTTATGATATAGTAGTCCGATGTTGAAGACCGTTGTCTTTTCATAAAATTACGCAAATTGGCTACCTGTGATTCGGATATATATATATATATATATAAACCCAGCGTTATACGAGCATGTGTGCATGGTGCATGGTGTGCGAAGATAGCAGCAATATTCGCAAAGTATCGATATCAGATCGGAATCGAACTTATAGTTGCAGCCAGCAACGAAGGAAAGACGCATGAAGTCATCCATTTAGATGCAACAAATACAATATATAAAATATTATATACATATGCAAAGTATACCCGTTGGAAACGATGTTAGCCATCTGTGCATCCACACACATGTTTGAGTCCGTTACCCAATAGTCTACAATAAAGTTTGGTTGAGTCCACTGCGCTGGTGGCACATTGTTTATTTCCTTATCAGGGCATTCCTTGAAGCGGGAAATCTTCGCTCGAACAATATTAGACGCCATGCTAGCTATTCCATGTGTGGAAACACAATGCAACACTTACAGCCATAAGACTGATGGAATCCATAGTCTGGGATACTCAGAAGGAAGGCATCTAGTGCAATTGGGAATGCAAGAATCCCCACAAAAACAGACTACTGTGTGCCAGTGGTACAACTGAATACACCCTTCCTTCTTATTCAGCTATCCTTCAGTCTCCCGGAACACTCTACCAGTACTAGCTTTTGGAGAATCACTGAATTGCCCAAAGAGGTCTGAAGTTATTCCAATCAATGTTGAATAAACTGCTCCACAATATCCAGTGGGTATCCATCCAGCCTTATAATGACTTCGCTACCTTGGGAAGCCACTTCCTACCGAGTCTGGCATAGACACCATATGACCGACCATACCTGGCTAGAGAACCACCTCAGCTAAGCTCACCCACTCTCACGAGTGCCACAGAAATGGAGTCAGATCCCACAAGGTTATGCAATGGATCTGGCGTGTCCTGTGTGTGTCAGCAACCATCGAACCTAACCCAACTACAAATAATAATATATTAAGGCTCAGTGCAGGGTATCCGTTATTCTACCACTTTTGATCGTCTCCTTTATTTCGAGAAACATCGACTTAAAGGTACTCTGATTGGAAATTTCATTTACATTTTGCAGTTTCTCCGATAAACGATTCATTTATTATTATTATTATTGTAGTTAATATCATTAATATTATATTATTATTATTAGGATTGTTTCTTTAATTACATGTTTGTGGGACGCTTAAGCTGGTTTGGATCCATCCTTGGCTGCTGGTGGTGGTATTATGTTCGGAATGGCAACGACAAGGGCGTAGCAACGAGGAATCGATAATGGCGCCAGTTCATTCCAGACATTGCTCACCGGATCGTACTCCTGTACAATGTTGAGCGCACGACGCCCATCCCATCCGCCAACGGCAAGCAAACGATCTCCAAGCAGAGCACAACCGATCCCAAAGCGTCCCTCTGTCAGAAAGCAAATCAGTGTCCACGTGTCAGTAGCTGGATCATACCGTTCCACGATATTTGAGTAACTACCGGTTTCCTTATCCAAGCCACCCACGGCATAGATGTATCCATTTGCAACAGCGACACCAACGTAACCTTTATTGCGATGCATTGGCGCCCGAAGACTCCATTGGTTTGTTTGCGGATCGAAGCTTTCGACAGAGTGTAGGCCGAGTCCGGCAATGGCATAGAGGCGGCCGCCCAACACCGCAACACCTGGGCGCCGACGCTTCTCGGACATCGGCGACACATAGCTCCAGGTGCGCGCAATGGGATCATAGCGTTCAACCGTGTTCAGAGGTTGCCCATTAGAGAATCCGCCGACCGCATAGAGGTGTCCATCCAGTACTGCAACGCCTGGGACCGCACGGGCCGTTCTCATTGGATTGAGTGGCACGCTGGCCATCGTGTATAGGTCGAAGCTATCCACAGAGCACAATTCTTCGTCATCATCATTGCATCCGCCTACCAAAATCAGGTTGTTTTTCATAATAGCGGCGCCAAAGTCCGAACGGCGATCGATCGTGTGCTCCCAAGTCGTCCACTTGTTCAGCCGCGGACAGTAGCTCTCAATGGTGGTAACGGTGCGAAGGACATCCTTTTTGCCACCCACAACCAGCAATTGGCCAACAGCAGTGCATTTTCGGGGCTTGGTTCGTTCGGTAGCAGCAATGAGCGAACGGCACTCGGGGGACAGTGCATGCCACTTGAAGGCCTCATACACCAGTTGGTGGCACTCGTTGCTGGCGCTGCACACCTTCTCCACGTGAGCCACAGTGAAGGATGGATCCAACAGGGGCAGACGCACCTTGGCGAGCAGTTCGGGCATGTGCTGCTCACGAGTGGGCGCTTCGTGACGCACCCATGCCATCATCGAGTGGAAGACGTCCTCCTCGGCTGGCACATTGAGCTCATCGCTGGACAGCAGCTTGCCCAGCTGATTGGCGTTTAGCTGAAGGAACTCCTCATTGTGGCACACCTCCATAAAGTGCTGGCAGATGTACTCCTGTGCCACTCGCAGCAGTTCTGTGCGCCCATGCTGATCCGCCAAGAATGCGAATCCCAAACAATTGGATGGGCGCAGCTGGTGTGCGAGAAAATTGCAGCATGCCGTCACCACAGGGATCAGCTGCAGCAGGTTGGCGGTGGCCAGCAGCGTCTCGACAGTGTCATCGTGCAGTTCAATGCTTCCGGTGTAACAGTGCTGGACGAGCAGCTGCAACGCATCGCCACTCACCTCGCCAAGGGTCACCTCGTGCTCCTTGCTCTCGCGCATCTGTCCGGTAAACATTGCCGAAAAATACTCACTCGAAGCTGCGAGCACCAAGCGATGAGCGGACACCCGTGTGCCATCAATGCCAGCGATGAGAACCACATCGCACAGCTGCTCCTCTTCCACAAATTGTTGCATTCGCTTCAATAAGGCCTCTGCATGGCTGCCCACACTGGAATCTTTCGCATTTACGGATGACATTTTACTTATTTAGTTGGTGAAATCTTTATAAAATATAAATCTTCTTCTTAAAAGCAAACAGGAAGCTGTCAAAGCTGTCAAAGCTGTCAAAGCTGTCAAAGCTGTCGGGGCTGCCACCTTGTTGGCAATGCGCCGATACTATCGTGAGCAATTAATCGAGTCAGTTGCGATGTTCGTAATGTATCGATATCTGATCGATTTGGAGCGCAATTTAGCATAAGTTCAAATTCATTATCAATAAGCACAAACATTCTAATTATAACACAATAAATGGTGGGTACATCGATATTTTGGAAAAGAAAAGAAAAGTGTTACCATATATATGCAATGTAACAATCTGGCAACTCTGCACATACAATGTAACAATCTGGCTACTCTGCACATACAATGTAACAATCTGGCAACTCTGCACATGCAATGCAACAATCTGGCAACTCTGCACATGCAATGCAACAATCTGGCAACTCTGCACATGCAATGCAACAATCTGGCAACTCTGCACTGTTAAAAATGAATTTCATCGCAGCATGCAAAAGTACCAATAATTCCAACACTTGGTAGTCAAGAAGCACAGATAACTCAGTATTACTGATCGTTCAGTATTTATTTTTAACTTTCAGTTTCTTTCCTAAATGATTTAACATTCTTGTTAAATTTCGAATTAAAGTTTTTTTTCTTTTCATTCCTTCTTGCATAATGTAATATTGTTTGGATAACCAAATAATCTTCTTTTTGCAATATGTTTTGGGTGATTGATTAAAAAAATATATCATAAGTTCTGCAACAAAGACAGATTTTTATTGAGTTAATTACTTTTTTTTAATTACTTTTGAAGCTTATTTCCAAATATACAAAATAATTATAAACGTGGCCAACTTTGGATCAATTTGGATGTGGCAATCGCAGCACAGATGCTGGCTGGGAACTTGTAGTTGTTCATTTGGCTAATTGAATTGGGATGAATTGGGAACAAACAAGTTCGCACACACATGGCTAAGAGGAAAAAAAAAATAGTGCACACCCAATTATGAATTATCGGTGGGGCATGAGATACCGTTATGTGGAGTTGCCTCGCTGTGTGTGCTTGCCATCCTGGCTGCCTTTCATAAGCTCATAATTCATACATCGAACGGCAAATCTTGAAGGAACGCCGGAAATCACGTACCAGCGGCAAAAGTTGCCACGTTGCGTGTTGGATTTTAGCGTTATTGTCTTTTAAGCTAAGACAGCATGAGTAGCAGCGACAAACCCCTGCACCACCCCACCACCCGACCGACCACAACAGCTAATTAACGTTAATTTATTAAATCAGTGTGTAAGTAAAGGCAAGTGGCTGAAAGAGCGGGGGGGGGGGGGGGGGGTGTGTGGCGGGGGCAGGGAATGTGCTTGTAGCTGCCAGTGGCAAAGATAAAAGTTTCTCACGACTTGGAGAATGCCGACACTAAGGCTTAAGCATAGCTACACTCGGAAAAAATCTACTATAAAATGGAGATCAACCTGAAAAGTAGCAAAATGCTCAAAATCGTAGCAACAATTAAATAATAAAAATAAATAAAAATAAAAATAAATAAATAAATGAAATGAAAAACGAAATTATTAAAAAAATTAATTTGCTTAACAGAAAATAATAATAAAAACTAATAAATAGACAAAAACTTTATTTATAGCAAAATATTATCTAAAATTCCGAAAAAGATTTGTTTAAATATCTTAATATTGAAGGCACAAGAAAAATGCAGTCGGAAAATTCGAATTTTTTCTTACTTTGTTTATTATATATTCTCTACAGTCTGATTAATAAGTTGCGCTGAAAAGAATGTCGATTTCTTAATTACAGGTGGCTTTTTCGCTCAGTGTATAGATTCCACTTTGGGGGTTTTTTCTTAGCTGGGAAAGCATGAAAACCACACGCAGCAATTATTAATTCAATTATTTTAGCGCAAACAGCACCTAAGACGCTCTCTGCCTCAGCAGCAGCAGCAGCAACAACAGCAGCAACAGCAGCAGCAGCAGCAACAGCAGCAGCAGCAGCAGCAACAGCAGCAGCAGCAACAACAGCAGCAGCAACAACAGCAGCAGCAACAACAGCAGCAGCAGCAACCAGGATCAGAGCTAAATGGCTTGGTCTTATTTCAAGTGCGGCGGGGGATGAGATGAAAGGGAAAAAAATGGGAGCTGTCTTTGAGTGTGCCGAGTGAAATAGAGTAGCACAAAACACAATTAAGACGGAAACGAGAGGAGGAGTGGCATGGCGGGGGGGGAGTGGAGTGCGGCAAGGATGTGCGAATCCTGATGCACAGCGCAAATAAAGTGGCAAATTTAATTAGCAACACAACAGAATGACTGAAATGTACAGAGAGAGCTGGCAAAAGTGAGAGTGAGACAGAGCATGGGTTACTTACCACCTGGACTCAGCTGGACGCCGTCGTCCGTCCGCTGTTGCCGCCGCCGGACATGCAAATTAATAACAGGCTTCCGTTTCCGGTCAAAAATGAGCGTGGAATATGGCGACGACATGATGCTAAATTATACGAGCCATAACAGTGAAAGCAACAGAGAACTTTGCCGAGAGCGTTGTCGGGCGTAAGCGCTGCGGAATACTCTGTTATGGTTCCCAGGGATCAACCTTCCAAGTTCCGTAATTTAAGCTGTATTATTATGGGAGATATACGATCTGACGACGGTTGGCGAGGGAATGGCCGGAAAACTCATGTGTCGATCTTTGAAGACGGTTACCAGCAAGATACCCTTTAAATTTACGAGTTCTAGCATTTAAATTGCAAGAATTGCTCGGATTTAGTGGCTAGCTTTATAATTGTGGCTTATTTGTGGTTCGATGTTATCGATTTCTCAATGTTATCGATTTCTCAGCACTTGAGAACGGACATGGAAAAATCTTGTTTTAAAGCTTCAATTCTCTACCTTAATCGAATCGTGCAGGCGGCCAATATACTCGTTTACCTTCGGTATTGAGTGTATATGCATAATAATAATAATAATAATAAGGTGAAGCGTGGCCAGGCTAACATATCCGCACTTCCGACAAAGCGTGCCCGTAACAACTTCCGGCTGGGGCATTTGACGCAGGAGTCGCTCGCTAAAAACTTGCTACAAGAAAATAAATAAAATAGGTAAAATGCAAAAGTTGGCAACTTGAAATTAAAGTCACCTGCGCCGGTTCCCAAACTATATACACAATCCAACCCCAACTCCAACCTCCTGCAAAAGTTTACGAGTTTGAGGGGGGGGGGGGGGTGGATGGGGGTGGTATTGGTCCCTTTTGTTTCAATTCACGGCAATTGGAAGTCAGCTAGCTCATCAGGCATCAGGTATAATTTGGCCAGGGACTATTTCATTTTACGGCCAAAGTGGCGCATTTGCATAAAGTTTTATTTTCTTTGACCCGCACTTGGGGATTTCCATTCGCAGCCATCGCCGTCGTCATCGGAGTCGTCGCCAATTTCCATTTCATGTTTTTCCTTTGTATTTGCCTGCTGCTACTTTGTCTACAGCTTTGTCGCCGCTCGTCTATGAAGTGATTTCTTTCTTGGTATACTCTGTTGGCGTAGGTGGACGGGGTATATTGCTTTTGAGGCAGTGTCCGTCATGCTGACTCTCCATTTCGATATTCAAAGTGTTAGAATGATGTGCTCCTGGGAGATGTGTTTGAGTAGAGGATTCAACGTATCCGTAATGAAAGTAAAAATAAGCAATAAGCAGCTGCGAAGTATATAATTCAATTTATTTTCATTTTTTTAATTTAATTGGCATTGACTAAATAAATAAATAAAAAATTATAAATGCGCCTCAAGAAATTTCCAGAGTATTCATCAGTCGTTTACCCCCGACCATAACATTCTCACTTATTTTTTCTATTTCTCTTTATGTAGCTGTTGAAATTCAATATCAACTGGCTGGGTCAGCTCTCTCTCTCTCTCTCTCTCTGTCACTCCACTTCCCCCCACCCCCTCTCTCTGTGTCTCTCTCTCTCTCTCTTAAAGATGTGACTATATCCATGTCGTGGCTTGAAATAATGCTGTTCTGCATGCTAATACCGTTACAACTGTTTACAGTTGCACACATACACACACCGTCACACACGTCATACATCACACTCACAGCCACACACACACACACAGACACACACGCGCACATCAATAAAAGGTAATTTCAAAATCAAACACTCACAAAAAAAAAAGTGCCGCTTGGTGGGAGGTAAGTCTATTCAAGTGCAAGAGGGGTAGTTGGAGGGGGTGGGGGCAGGAAGCTATCGCTTTGCTGTCGCGACTCAACAGTAAATCCTTTCAATTGCTGCAATTTACAGGATAAATAGGATCAAAATCGAATTTAAATGGCAAACAAATTTTTGTCGTGATTTTGATTTTGTTGACAGAACTTTTCACTTATGTGTGCAAAATAAGCAGATTATGTGAAAACGTTGCTGAGGATAAGCTAAACAAGGGTTGCGCCTTGTCTATTGAACACCTACAGCTCACACAACACACCCCACACACACAGCACACACACACACCAGCTATTTGCATATACATATATACCATTTTGGAACATTTCTCGCCTTCTTTTTTGCTTTACTTTTACATATATTTTAATTAAATGCTCACAGTTAACAGTTCAAGGAGCACGCAGAAAACTATCCGGAAAACCAATACTAATAATATATATGTATAAATGTGAAAAGACTCGATTTTATTCAGTTTTTGTGCTACAAACAAAGTTTGGGGACTTGGGCGCAAAAGGGCGCACGCCAAAGTTTGGGGCGCCAACTTTTCACACGAGTCCTTGCTCCAAGCTCCTCCTGCAGACTGCAGACAAACATAAACAAGATTAATTTCACATGTGCTAGGCAGAGGGGGGAATGGGGGAAGGGGGAATAAGTTGGTTTTCCTAGAGTTGAACTGTGAGGCAGTTATTATTTTGATTATGTTTATTTTAGTCATGAATATCCTAATTCCATTTTCATGTGCACTTCTCGTTCATTTAATAAACTCTCCCCTGCTCTTTCCCTCTCCCCTACTCTCCCTCTCTCTCTCTCTCTATATCGCAGACGAAGCGCGAAATTATTTTCACTGTATTTTTACTCCTTGCGCAACTTTTGTGTGATTAACCAAGTGAAAAAACATGAGATTAGGCAAAACTATTCACAACTTCATTGGCATCGCCTTAGAAATTATTACGGCACAATTTTATGTGGTAAGGGTGGTAAGGTGAGGCGAGAGGTAGTACTTATAGTTGTATATATACCGGCAACAGTTAAGATAAACATAAATGATGCGTAAATGCAACTTAAAGACAACTCTTTACTTGAATCCCAGTTTAGATAAGTTCGTTTTTGGGGTTGTGTATTGAAGGTGAGTTGAGATTGTGAATTGTGGCTCAGTTTCACTCAGAGTGAACACCCTGTATTTATATATATATCACATGTACTAGTGCAAGTGTTCGAGTATGAGCGTGTGACGCTCTGACCAGCGACGGTCGCCGCGATCCAGCTGCCTTCATCGACGGTCGCCGCGATCCAGCTGCCTTCATCGTCAGGCCCCGATCCAGCTGGCTTCATCGACAGGCCCCGATCCAGCTGCCTTCATCGACGGGCCCCGATAACTGATTCTTAAACTAATTAGAACCAATTCAAATATGTATTACCTTATAATCGCTTACTAACTGCCAGAAGACCACTTAATTTGGGAAACACAAGGCAAGTACTTGCCACCAGGCAGTCGCATAGTGCCCCTGGCTAATCGTCTCCTAATTATGCCCATTATCTGAATTATTTTTGTCGTTTTTCTTTTTTGAAGAAAAACAAATTTGGCTTTTGATTTGAAATGATTGCCTGCAATTGGCCCGATTCAGATCGCAAACTGCAGAGGAAATTCGAAATTCAAATGGCCAAGACTGCAATCCACAAGTGCATCTGCCAATTTGGCGCAACTTGGCGGCGCTCCAACAGCAGGAGGGGCAGGGGTGCTGGGGCAGTCGCTGAAGTCAGAGGCAGGCGGACGTGCGTCTTAAGTGCTTTTAATTATGTCCACGTCCACTTTAAACCAAATATCGCAAGATTCCGAATAACGCAAATCAGTGAATATTATGATGTATATATCTATGCATATATATATATATATATATCTGGCAACGCCATCTCTGCCTGCCTCGGGGCGGGCAATTAACGGATCTCCTGCAGACTACACTCAGAAAATAAATGAAAATTGCCTTTCAATGAAAACACATCGCGAAATCCAACATTATGTTGTTTCGAAACAGTGCCAGTTTTTTTTCTGAGTGTAGCGAAGCTTGACGGCGTTGCCTTAAATAAAGCGTAGCAATTTATGAAATTTTAATTTCTTACACTTAATAACACGGCGAGTTATGGCGTGCAAGATCTCGCCATGCTCCTCTATATGGAGACATCAACGTGAGCTGCCAAGTTCCCCTGCTGTGCGTGTTGCAACTTGTGTGGCATGGCAGCAGACGGTGAGCATAATTAGAAAACGGTGCGCCGGCTATAAGTTGTCTAAATTTGGATTCGCATTCCCAGTCGGATTTATTGCACTTGTGTGATCTGTGAATTGGCAAAATGCACTGCGAATACACTCGAAAAAAAGAGTGCCACTGATATTCAGTAAAGCGTTATCTCCTTAAGAGTCCCCTTTGTACAAGGAAACTATATCTAAAAACCATAAAATTTGCCAGTTTTCGAAGGGATTTCTTTTTTTTTTCAGTGTACACAGCGCACTCATTTATTAATCTGATAGATAAATAGTTGACTTAACTTCAAATGTCCGCATCTGGATCATCGATATCCTGTCCGCGGCGACTCTGCGGCAGCGATGCATTCGAACTGGACTCAGATTGGGCATCCTTCTCGTCGAGCAGCTGATCAAGGAGCAGTTGTTGGCCGTCCTGGAGACGCTGCTCTTCCGCCGCCTGCTGCGCGACGAGCAACTGGCAACGTCGCTGCTTCGGTTCCGAGTCCTTGAGTAGCAGCTTCTGCTGCAGCTCCACCCTGGTGCTGAGTGTGGCAGGTGTGGCAGCCGCCACCTTCTTCTTGCGCTGCGTGGCACGCGGATCATAGTTGAGCCGCCGCTGGGTGCAGCTCATCCTGGGGCTGCTGTGCTCCGCCTGGGCATGGCAAAGGGCATGTGCCGCCGAGCTGTAGCTGAACCTGGCTATAGATTTGGTGGACTTGCTGCCACTCGGCTTCGGCTGCGAGAGTTGCTCCGCGTCGGAGTGCGTTTGTTGTATGTGTATCCGGCTGCTGGGGCAGATTAGAGCTGTGTTTGCTTTCGTGCATGCCACACGAGCTGGTGTCGTCAACTTGTAGCCAAGTGGATAGGAGTGGTAACGTTTCCACAGCTGCAAATGCAGCCGATCCTCAGCCTGCCCATTAAGGGCGACCCTTGGCGATTGCAGCAACGGACTCGTTGAGGCACGTTGCAACAACTCCTGCTCGCTCCTCTTTGTTTCCCCCTTGAGTTGAGTTCGCTCCAAGCGCCTTGCAAACTGTGGCAGGGCCTCTTTAGTCAGTGCATACTGTGGCTGCAGCTGTGGACAGAACCAACCCACTGCCTGGATTAGGCTTGTCTTGGTGTACTTGATGATGGCATTGCATCGATTGTCATAGATCAGCGTCTCCGAGAACTGCAACTTGCACTTCTTTGTCCCCCCCTCCGTATTGGTGCTGGCATCCACAAATTGCGCCGGCTGCAACAGCTTGAGGCGCCTTGACAGCTGCGACACTTGTTGCCGCTCAATAGCCATGGCAGCCTGGCGATACTCCCGCATCTCCACTCGACGCTCAGGTGTCATCTGGGAAGATAGAATTCATGCAGATTGTTTCTCTGAGTGTAGGCATTCTTAACCAACAACTTACCAAAGGGGACAAAATGCATTTGCCATTTATGGTAAAGATGGATTCATAGCCATCATTCCCCTCCAGCTGCTGCTGATCCAAATCCGCCCACTGTTGATCAATCTCCTCGGTCATCTCGCGGATGTAGTCCATAATGGAAAAATTCACTTGCCAATTAAGTTTCTGGATTTTCGGCTGACAGTTCTCAGACTGGCAAACACTAATCGACGAAAACAGAGGAGAGAAAATGACAGGAAATTCCGATGCCAACTACGGATACGATTTGTATGCCAGGCACACATGCGAGGGCACACTGTACTCCTGCACGGGTTGACAAATGTGCGGCTCGGCGAAGCGTGCCACAAGGTATGAGGCACATGGCAGGCAGCCCTGGTCCAGTCCACTGATGCGTTGCAACAAACACAAATAAAGTCCACTCCATTACCGGCAAAAGTGTCTCGAGTCCGGAGTCCTGTGTCCCGTTTCCCGTGTCCTTTGAGACGGCGCAAACTTGTGTGCACTTCCGACCCAAAAGAAAAGCAAGAGAAATTTGTCTTGCGGGTTTGAGTGCTGCTCGTAGGTGTGTGATTTGTTTTTTAAATTTTCAACAGTCCTGCAAATATCAAGTTGCTGGCATGCTCGACGGGCAGATACTGTTTAATCTGAGCTATATCAAATATATATCCTTATATCCGTTTGCAAAAAATATCCCTTTATAAAATTCTGATAGAGTTGTTCTGTGTCTGAAATACTGCTGATCAGGCATATATATACTTTCTGGAGTAGTTGTTTCCCCCTGCCGGTTACACGATGTTGCTCAACTCATCATAGCCGCTTTGCAATTTTAAATGGGTGCAGGGAATAAAAAATGTGTTGCATGGCAAAGTGAGGTATTGGCCAATTTGTCGCATTGTTCAGGACTTGCTATGTGTGTGTGTGGGTGTGTGTGTGTGTGTGTGTGGGTGGGTGTGTGTGTGTGGGTGTGTGTGTGTGTGGGTGTGTACTAGAGTGTGTTTTTGGCAATGGAGTCACGTAGCATTTCACTTGCATATTTTGGCCAATGACATGCGACAATTTTCCACTAAATTTGGCATGTCAAACATATTTTGGCTTGCTCGCAGCCAGGTTCCTTATCAAAAATATAATTCCAATTATTGCATTAACAAGTAGAGACAAGACAGCAGGGGGGTAAGCAGACGTGGCCAAGAGGGGGAGGGGCTTAGGTTATATCAGGTAATAAACGGAGCTGGAGCTCATTGTCATTAAGTTTGGCGTGCCGAAAGTCGGCGAAAGTTTTTGCGCCTGAGCAATTTGCCACAAGTGGCAATTCGGGAGCGTGCCAAGTGCCACCGATAACAGCTAACGGTAACAGCTTCCTACAGACAGGGCTGGGATGGTCTGGGTTGGGGAGTGCTCAGTGCCAGAGTGCCAACCACAAAAGGTATTTATCTCATTGTGCAGATTAAGTGTTGTGTCTTCAAATTAGGTGAGTGCCGCTGCGTGAGACTGACGAAGCCTGGTAGTTGAGGGGATGAGGGATGCAGGGATGGAGGTGTGGAGGGGGGGTGCTGTGCACCCCTCCATGAAAAAGCGTTGGCAACTCAATCAGCGTACGTGCCCAGGAAGCAGTTGTTAAGATGAACTCGAGCTTCTGTTGAGGTGTGTTTCGAGAAAAAGACTTCATTGTTATGGAAATTTGACATCATTGTTTTCGCTTACTTAATCCCGAGATCTATGCTTCAGTTGTTAACTGGCAAGTCGGAAGATATCCATCATGTTACTCAGCATTCAGTTACTGATTTGTGAATATCTTCAATACTTGTTAACAGCTGGCTGACTGACCGGGAATTGCCTTGCAGAAGAGGCTGGCATATATCTTCCAGCTTGTAGTTATTACCAAACATGTAAGTAGGGCTATCTTAGGCACACCCTAGATTATATATCTTTGTACATTTTCATTTTTTACCAGACACTTAGTCCAAACTTAAAGAAACCACACAGATTCAAGATTCATCAAGATGACTTTGAGGCTGAGGGATTAGTTTGCACAAAAGAGACTAACAGACAGACAGACATTCAAGTCGGTTACTGATGCAGATATCTTCTTTATTAACCACAAGGTTATGCAATGGCGTCCTATGTGTGTCAGCAACCAACTACAAATAATAATATATTAAGACTGAGTGTAGGGCATCCGGTATTCTATCACAGTTTCTGCTAGAAACGTGTCATTTATTATTATTGAAATTATTATTATTATATCATTAAGATTACATTATTATTATTATATTATTATTCTAATTACATATTTGAAGGACGCTTAAGCTGGTTTGGATCCATCCTTGGCTGCCAGTGGTGGTATGTGCGGTATGCCAAGGACAAGGGCGTCGCAACGCGGAATCGATAATGGCGCCAGTTCATTCCAGACATTGCTCACCGGATCGTACTCCTGTACAATGTTGAGCGCACGACGCTCATGCCATCCGCCAACGGCAACCAAACGATCTCCAAGCAGAGCACAACCGATCCTACAGCGTCCCACTGCCGGGGAGCAAATCAGTGTCCACGTATCAGTAGCTGGATCATAGCGTTCCACGATATTTGAGCAATTAAAGGTTTCCATATCCCTGCCACCTACGGCATAGATGTATCCATTTGCAACAGCGACACCAACGTAACCACTATTGCGATGCATTGGCGCCCGAAGACTCCATTCGTTGGTTTTCGTATCGTATCTTTCTACCGAGCGTTTGTCGTCTCCGCCAATGGCATAAAGGCGGCCGCCCAACACCGCAACAGCAGGGAGCATACGCTTCTCGGACATCGGCGACACATAGCTCCAGGTGCGCGCAATGGGATCATAGCGTTCAACCGTGTTCAGCAACTGGACACCAGAGTGTCCGCCGACCGCATAGAGGTGTTCATCCAGCACTGCAACGCCTGGGCTCACACGGGGCGTTCCCATTGGATTGAGTGGCACGCTGGCCATCGTGTGTAGGTCGAGGCTCTCCACAGAGCACAATGCTTCCCCATCAATGCATCCGCCTACCAAAATCAGGTTGTTTTCCATAATAGCGGCGCCAAAGCTCTTACGCCCATCGATCGTGTGCTCCCAAGTCGTCCACTTGTTCAGCCGCGGACAGTAGCTCTCAATGGTGGTGACACTGCTGCTATTATTGTAGCCACCCACAACCAGCAATTGGCCGACAGTACTGCATTTGCGGGGCATGGTTCGTTCGGTGGCAGCCATGAGCGAACGGCACTCGGGGGACATTGCATGCCACTTGAAGGCCTCAAACAGCAGTTGGTAGCACTCGTTGCTGCCGCTGCATACCTTCTCAGCGTGATCCGCAATGAAGAATGGATCCAACAGAGGCAGACGCACCTTGGCGAGCAGCTCGGGTATGTGCTGCTCACGAGTGGGCGCATCGTGGCGCACCCACGACATCATCGAATGGAAGACATCCTGCTCGGTTGGCACATTGAGCTCATCGCTGGATAGCAGCTTGCCCAGCTGATTGGCGTTTAGCTGAAGGAACTCCTCATTGTGGCACACCTCCATAAAGTGCTGGCAGATGTACTCCTGTGCCACTCGCAGCAGTTCTGTGCGCCCATGCTGATCCGCCAAGAATGCGAATCCCAAACAATTGGATGGGCGCAGTTGGCGTGCGAGAAAATTGCAACATGCCGTCACCACAGAGATCAGCTGCAGCAGGTCGGCGGTGGCCAGCAGCGGCTCGACAGTGTCCTCGTGCAGCTCAATGCTTCCGGTGTAACAGTGCTGGACGAGCAGCTGCAACGCATCGCCATGCACCTCGCCAAGGGTCACCTCGTGCTCCTTGCTCTCGCGCATCTGTCCGGTAAACATTGCCGAAAAATACTCACTCGAAGCTGCGAGCACCAAGCGATGAGCGGACACCCGTTTGCCATCAATGCCAGCGATGAGAACCACATCGCACAGCTGCTTCTCTTCCACAAATTGTTGCATTCGCTTCAATAAGGCGTCTGCATGGCTGCCCACACTGGAATCTTTCGCATTTACGGATGACATTTTACTTATTTAGTTGGTGAAGTCTTTATAAAATATAAATCTTCTTAAAAGCAAACAGGAAGCTGTCAAAGCTGTCAAAGCTGTCGGGGCTGCCACCTTGTTGGCAATGCGGCGATTCTATTGTGAGCAATTAATCGAGTCAGTAGCGATGTTCGTAATGTATCGATATCTGTATCTATCTCGATTTGGAGCGCAATTTCGCATAAGTTCAAATTCATTATCAATAAGCACGAACATTCTAATTATAACACAATAAACACAATATATATATGCATTGGGTACATCGATATTTTGGAAAAGAATGTAGTTAATCGATAAAATATGATATGGAATTGGTGTCGATAAAATATGTCCAATATTCTGTTAAGGTATATAGAACCTGCAGTTGAAAAATAAATCTTTAAATATTGATTGAAATTAATGTGGCATGATCCCGTTGGAAACTGTCCTTGTATGTATGCGTGTATGAGTGCCATTCGAGAAACAAAGAATTTTGGATGTCGAGACAATAATACCCTGCTTAAACCACTTAAACCAGCCCACCTTACGAATGGTTACACATCAGGCCCGAAAACTAAACAAAAGGAAGACGAGGAAAGAGTGTAGAGAGAAAATCCAGATACCCTTTTTTTGTCGATTTGACTCCTCTATATGTTGTCTGCTTAGTGTTACCATATTATACGCAATGTAACCGTCTGGCAACTCTACATATGCAATGTAACAATCGGGCAACTCTGTACATGCAATGTAACAATCGGGCAACTCTGCACATGCAATGTAACCATCTGGCAACTCTGCACATGCAATGTAACAATCTGGCAACTCTGCATTGTTCAAATGAATTTCATCACAGCATGCAAGAGTACCAATAATTCCAACACTTAGTAGTCAAGTAGCACAGATAACTCAGTATTACTGATCGTTCAGTATTTATTTTTAACTTTCAGTTTCTTTCCTAAATGATTTAACATTCTTGCTAAATTTCGAACTGTTAAATGTCTCTCACTGTCTATATATATATATATATATATATGTCTAGGTAGCTAGCTGCTCATTGTCATACTGAGAGATCGCGGTTCCAGTTCATAAATTCGTGGAATTATGAGCCGTGACGTTGCCTGCCACGTTGCGGAAGTGTGTCCATTGCTGGCGCACTCGCGGCACGTAGCACGTAGCACACAGCAAGTGGCCAACAGAGCCACCTTTGCAGTTGCTGGCCAACAGGTAATAACGGTTGCACGATTGGTTAGCCTGACAGTTTTTAGAATTTACAACGTTTGCAAATGGCAAATGCCAAATGCCAGACGATTTTTCCCTTTTTCCCAAACTCCCTTCTTGCTGCCAGTCCATTATGCAATGTGTATCATTTTGAGCTTTATTACAGCTGCAGGGCAGCTTAAGGGAGTTGTGGGGGGTGGGAGGGGAGGGGAGGGGTAGGCAACCACAACAAGTTGTCGTCGAAATTTTACTCTTTGTATTTGCTTAAAGGTCGCCGCATTTCTTTTGTCTGCCGCATGCCACTTTATGACAATTCGAACTGATTATGCCCTGCAAATGAATCGTAGCTCGAAATGGGGTATATCCATTATTAGGGCTAAGCTAATGCATTCGAGTATCGATTAGAATTAAACATTTTAAATTAAAAAAAAACAAATAGTAAAAACAAAGAGTGAAATTTATATTTTTATGTGTTGACTGATAAGTAAATAAACCCTTTGTTCAAAAAGGAACACCCTGTATTTATATATATATCACATGTACTAGTGTAAGTGTTCGAGTATGAGCGTGTGACGCTCTGACCAGCTGATGCCTGACCCATGCAGGCCAGCCTTGTTCATCGCGGTGCCTGCCGCTGAACTTGGATGCGCAACTACCGTTATTTGCTGGCGACGGATTGCCGGCAGCTCGCGGCGTGACGGTCTCCGCGATCCAGCTGCCTTCATCGACGGTCGCCGCGATCCAGCTGCCTTCATCGACAACTTCCTTAAGGATTTCAGACTTGCTGTACTCTGATTACGTGGCATCAGCTAGTCGAGTATATCCGCTGGCTGTAGTTGCCGCCCGCCTGCTGCTGGCAGTCATAATTTTATGCGGCTGACGATATCGTCGTCGTTTTATGGTTTTGGCCAATCGATGAAAGTTTTACGATACGCATTCGCATTGATTTTGCCAGCGGCTCACAGTTCAAAGACGGCCAAAACTTAAAGCCGGAAAATGTCAGCAAAAAGTTGAATCTGAATCTGAATTTGAAGTTGAATCTGAAATTGAAGTCGAATTTGAAGTCGAATTTGAAGTTGAATCTGAATCTGAAATTGAAGTTGAAGTTGAAGTTCAGAGTTGGTATTAATTAAGTTGCTGCTGCTGCTGTTGCTGCTGTTGCTGCTGTTGCTGCTGCTGTTGCTGCTGCTCATGCATATGCAAGACTCAATTAAAAGTGCGCCAAGTAATAAAAAAAAAAGTGTAGACAAACAAACCGAAGACCTGAAGGTACTGGAAGACGTGCCCCTGCCACATGCCGCGTTGCAAGAACGTGTCTGCAAGTGACTTGACTTTGGCGAGCTGCTCTGCTGCGTCTGCGGCCTTTTCTTCTGTTGACATTTTGCGGTATGGAAAAAATTAAATTAAAATGCAAATTAGACAGTCGTGAAAGACACACACACACACACACACACACTCACACACACACACACACATATACACAGTGCCTGCAATCCAGCCGCTTAACAACAACAGTGACAAATTGTTGTAAGCAAAAATGTTGCCGCTGGTTGCGCATACGCCCTGTGGGAGCGACCTCTTGACTTGTCAGTGTCACCTATATCTATACAGTGCTGGCCAAACAAATAGCCCCATTAACTTAATTTCCAGGAAGGAATTGAACCAAAGGGTCAACTATATCTTCGACTAAAGTAGTGAATCAAAGAAGCACTTCAAATTGGCTGCTAAAGTTCCATTTTTGTTGTGGTGCTATTTGATCTGCCGCAGCTATATCTATATCTATATATATATAGATAGATGGAGGCCCGGTTGAGATTTGCACAGCTACCTATGGCCCCCGCTCGCCCGCTGCTGGGGCACTCCTTGCTGTCGCCTAGCGACTTAAGCTCAAGATGAATGTTTTCATTTTTAGGTGTGTTTTTTTTTTGGCTGGCTTTTCTAGCGGTAAATTATGCAAAGCAGTTACGTAATGCGCTTGTTACAATAATTTAATCTTGTAATCTGTTGCTGTTACGGTTTTCAGTGTGCGGCAAGTGCCATAAATAATTCAGCTGACTTGCCTCGGCTTGCCTTGCCTTGACTTGCCTTGCCTTGCCTTGACTTGCCTCGCACTGCCTAGCTCTACCCTGCCTTGCCACACTCGCTGTGGCATGCACTAAGAAAGTAGTTGAAAGTTGAAAGTGGCATCTGCTTGCGTCTGCTTCACATTTTGCATTTTTAATTTCTCAAAAGGTAAACAAAACCGACGACAAGTCCAAACGGAATTTTAATGAGGCTTGGCTGCCGCAAGGTGAATACACTCGCAGAAAAAATCGAACTGAATACTGCATTTGGCGCCTAGCCTAACTCACCTTATTGTGCTCGAAATCAGTTTCTAATTTTCAGTGTTTTTTTTTAGTTTTACTTATTTTTTACATATTTTTGTCGATTTTCGATATTTTTTTTCTTTGAGTGTGGCACCACCCACAACCACCCCCAGCAAAGCGCTCACGTTAATTCAATTTGCTGAGCTCAAAGAAAAATAAAAGCAGCGAAAAGATTTTTGCTTGTTTTTTATTTGATATAAATGCCAGACCAGAGATAAACCAACCCTTTGACAGCTATGCACCCCTACCCCCAAAGGGCTAAGGGGAGAGGGGGTTGGCATATAATTAGAGCAGGCAAACAGTGCTTTAAGGTAGCGCTGCTTAAAGTGAGCACTCGATTTGAGAGACGGGCCATAAATCAGCTGGCAGCAAAGACGCAAATCCCAAGCCCCGAAATCGCAGACAACATAAAATTTCAATAACGCTTTTAACCCACTGCTTGTCGCCTGTCTGTTGGCCTGTCTGTTGGCCCCGGCTGGCAAGGTGCACCAACAACAACAAGCAAACAGACAACCATAACAGCAACAATACAAACAACAAACAACAAGCAACAAACGGAAGCAATACACGTTGACACGTCGAACGGATACAAATATGGCGCTTTTAGTTCCGCACCAAGACAAAACCGAAAGCCCGTCGCCTAATGTAACGGAAACTCTATTGAATTGCGATAAAAATCGCGTTTGCCTCGCCTTGTCCTCTGTCTGCCACACACACACGCAACACACACACAACACGCACAGAGAGACACACACGTGCCACATCAGCTAAGCCATTTTTAAAGCACACTTTGCGGCTTGTCAACAGGCGGCGAAATTTATTGAAATTGCGAGCCAAAGAGTTGCAACGTTTTGTTACCCTAAACAGTGTTTGGGGTATTTGCAACTTGGTTGCCATACATGCAACACATGCAAAAAGAGGGGAGCGAAGGAAAAGCCTTCAACAAGAACGTTGTAGTCGAGAGCGCTCCCATCGAAGATATCCTCAAAGCAGCTTTCAATTATTCAGTTTTCACTTCTTCTATATATATATATATATATATATATATATATATCTGTAATTCTTATCCGATATTGATTCATTATTAATTTATATATATATATATATATTCATTAACTTTGATCCGAATCGGTTTTCATTCCTGTGCTTTTCCCCATCCATGCAAGGGAAGGGTATACAAAAAGTAAGTGAGGTAAGTTTTGGAGAGTATTACCTCCTAGTTTATTTTATTCCTGTGCTGACAATGTTATCGTTACGGTTATTGATTGAAATTTTTTACTTGGAGTTTGCTTGTGGCAAGCAAGAGTTTCGCTGCATGCCAGCTGCTGCCATTTGCTTGCCACAGGTTGCGCTTTTTTTTGTTGGGTGGGTTACGTTATTGAATTTATTTCACTTTATAAGAAAGGTAGTCAGAGGAAGAGCGAGAGAGAAAGAGATAGCATGAATGAAAGAGAGAGAGAGAGAGAGAGAGAGAGAGAAAGAGAGTGTTGGATACCTGCAGGGAATCTATAGGAGAGAGATAGCTTCCTTCTTTCTCTCCAAATTATAGCTTCTCTCTCAATGCTGTGACTTGGGAGGATGGTAGTTAGAGGGAGAAGGAGGGAGAGGGAGAGAGTAAAACAGAGAGAGAGAGAGAGAGAAAGAAAGTGTTACCTAACTGTCTAGGATAAGTAATCTATACGAGCTCTAGCTACACTTATCCCTCTCTCTCTTCTAGGTACACTTATCCTTTTCTCTGTTCTAGGTACACTTATCCTTCTCTCTCTTCTAGGTACACTTATCCTTCTCTCTCTTCTAGGTACACTTATCCTTCTCTCTCTTCTAGGTACACTTATCCTTCTCTCTTTCTGCTGTCACTTAAGAAAAAAGGAAACATTTATGAATTTTAGCTACACTTCAGCTTTTCTCTTCTTCTTCTCCCTCTCTTTCTCTCTTTCTCGCTCTATCCGAATTCTAACTACACTTATCCTTCTCTCTTTCATCCGAATTCTAGCTTTCTTACTGCTGTCAATTGAGAGAAAGAGACACAGAGAGAGAGAGAGAGAGAGTGCTACACACCTGCCTAAAACGCATGAAATCTGTACAAATTCTAGCGACACTTATCCTTCTCTCTCCCCATAAGAGTTTTAGTTAACTTCTCCTTCTCTCTTGCCGCTGTCACTTGCAGCATCAGCATCAGCGGCAGCATCAGGCGTAGCAGCAGCAGCAGGCAAAAGGACACACAAATGCCACATCAATGTGCATTTCATTTAACTTGCCACGCCCGTGTGACTTTTAAGTGTTGCCTCGCACACACACACACACACACGCACACACGCACACACACTCGCGCACACAGCCCGCACATGCCTTTAGGCCAGCATTAGAAATTTGAGTGCTGGACATGACAGCTTCTGCATGAGCAACTTTTTGCCCCTATGCCAAAAGCCAAAGTCAATGGCTGGCCATGTGTGTTGTAGGTGTGTGTAAGGTATTATCTTCTGCATGTGTGTGTGTGTGTGTGTGCGTCATCATGTTCTACGCAGCTTTTGTTGTTGTGTTTCCAAAGTTTGTGTTTGTGTCATTGTTAAATTTTGCGCTCGAACGATCTGCAACGAATGACATCCGTACGGCAAGTTACTTTTTGATTTACAGTATGCTACTTTTTGTTCATCAAACGCCTGGCTGGTCCTCGTCCTGGTGCTGGTCCTGGTACTGGTACTGGTCCTGATGCTGCCTGCCCACTAACCAACTCCCACAACTCCCACAACTCCCAAACCCCCCCGCTCCCTTGAACTGTTTATACCCTGAACCCACTGAACATGGGTAAGATGGGTAGCATGGTTTTGTGTCCAAACCTGACCCCGTCCTAAGAAATGAGTGCACTTCCACGCATGCTTACATTTGGGTGTACAAAGCTTTTCGTATTTCGTGAAATGCGGCTGCAGGGTATGTCATAGTCGGTGTTCAGTCGACTCTCGCAAGCCTTCTTGCTTTATTTGCTTCAGCTGGTCGAAGGTGCAGCAAAGGTTGCTTGTTGCTTGTTGGTTGTTTGGTTGTCGCTTGTCGGTTGTTGGTTGTCGGTTGCCGGCTGGTTGTGTTAGCTGTCGTTAGCATTTGGTTTAAATTGCGCAAAATGCGTGTAATTGCTGGAACTGACGATTGAATGAGCCCGTGTCCGCCAAAAGGGGCGGGCATGGCAGAAGGCAGAAGGTGACGGGGTTGGTCTGTGGCAGGTCCGGTGTTTGGCTGCAGCTGCTGCCTCGACTTGGCCCCGAAGATTTAAAGTTTCTGATTTGATTCGATTTCGTTGCTCTCTCTTCTCACTCTTCTCACTCCTCTCTCTTCTCACTCTTCTCACTCTTCCAGTTAGTAATTATGAACGCGTTGTTGTGCAAAAATTGAGTTTCAGTTTGAGCTCAGTTTGTTTCGACCTCAACTTGTGCCCAAAAACTAGTTGTTGCCTTTGCAGCTTGGAGTTGGTCTTCAGCTGTGACCGATGTTGCCGTTTCCGCTGCCAGGCGGCAAGTGAAAGTGTCTTTCTTAAGTAAACTAAAGTAAAGTGTGCTCCTCTGAATTGAATCATAATTTAAATAAATATTTATTAAAGTTTGTCACATTTGGGGAATGATTTGGTAATCAAGTGCATTGAATTTGAGATTGAGTTAAAGTTTGGCAAGTTCAGGGAAAGATTTGGGGATAGTTAGCACTGCGACCTATAAGGTCTATTGTACCCCTTCTGAGCCTACAGCCCTTCCATCAACCCTAGCTCCAGCACGAATGCCAGGACCTTTGTTGGGTTGAGGGTTTCTATGTCCTTGGGCCTCATGATATGCTGCCCTAGGATGTTGCATCTTTTCCTGAGGATGAGCGCAGTATCCGTGAACCTGCCTGCTCTGTATGCATGCTGAAGGACTTTGGGCTGGTGATGTCTCTCTTCCCTGCCTTGGGGATGAAGACCACCCTAGCTCTACCCCATGCTCTCCGCGGTATATATCCGAGGGCTAGGCTACTAATGAGTACTTGCCTAACAGGGGAGAGGAGTATTCAAGATTTAGTAAAGATTTAGTAAAGAATCAGTTATTAATTATCGTAAATTTTAAGTTTTAGCTTAAATTAAATTAATTTTTAAGAACTTTGTAAGAAAAATTCACTTAAAAGTTAGATTGCTTAAAATCAGCTCTTTCAGATGTTCACCTCTCAACTCAACTGTTTACCTTTTACTGTATTAAAGACAAGACACGTGTTATGTAAAATGTGTTGTATATATGTATATATATATATATATATATAGATCTATATGTAGCATGAGAGATTTCCACTTTTTTTATGGCATTTCCCTTTAGGGCTTAAGTAGGCGCAATTAAATATTGCCCTCTCCTATTGGCATTGTTATGTCTGTTGCTGTTGTTGTTGCTGTAGTTGTTGTTGCTGTTGTTGTTGTTGCTGTTGATAAAAGATTGCACAGTGTTTACACACGCACACACACTCCACCCACCCCATCTCCCACTCCCATCCCCAGCCTTCAGCGAGCACTCGAATTCGCGGGCATTGCAACATTTTCGCAGTGTGTAATGCAAATTGCGGCCAATGCGGTAATTGCCGCTCATTATGGTCAGGCAAATGTGTCGCCAATGGAGGGGTTGGCCAAGAGAGAGAGGGTGCGGTCCGGCAATGCCAATGCCAATGCCAGCAGCCTGCTGATAAGACAAACTCCAGCCGAAAAAAAAAAATGATTCTCGCCACGCTTTTAATGCAATTTTTACATGAGACTGGTGCAAATGGAGAGTGCAGCTCCAATTGCAATATGGAACTCCAATTGGAGTCGGGGTCGTATTCCCGTTACTGCACATAAGTCACTTTAATGGGCTTTCAATGAGGTGTGCCCAAAATGGGGGGCATGAACCGGCCTCGAATATTACACACAACATTACGCAACTGCATTAATGGCATTTTAATGTTGAGGTATTTCACGGACCAGAAACCACTCTTTGCCAGCCGGGCAGGTGGTGTGTGAGTTGGCCAAAATGGCCAAAATGGCCCAAATGGCATGCCAACTATGCAAATGAAAATCGAAAACGATGCCACAAATAAAAACAACAACTTTAAATGGCGATAAACAGTTGACAAAACTTTAAGCCACACACAAAAAGGTAGCACAAATGTGGTGACAACTCAAAGTGGGGGTGGTTGGGTAGTTGACTGCTTGGCTGACACACACACACACACTCACTCACTCGCACACTCGCACTCTCGAGTTTTCACACAAAACTCAAAGTGAAAATGATAAATTATTTTTGGGGCACTTTCAGCGGCAACCAAAAGGCAACGCCGCAAGAATTTTGCTTGCCAAAGCTGAAAGTTAAGAAAGCAGTTGGGCCAAAGGGATTATGGAACTATATACTATAAATAGAAATACACTCAGAAAAACAATCGCCCTCATTGTCATACTTTCGAAAAAAATGACTTTCAAAACTTTAGAAACGAATTTCAGCATCAAAAAATGATTACTCAAAAATGTTTAGAAAACAGAATTTATTTGTGAGAGCAAGAAAAGTTATCCAAAATTTTGGCGAATTTTCGAATTTCGATTTATTTTCCGAGTGCATGTATATAAGTATATATATATATATAAGTATGTATAAGAATAGACATACATATACTCATGCATCTGTCTCGAGTGAAAGTACCAAATTTTAAATCGTTTTTCGTGAGATTTATTGTGGCTCTGGTTAACCGCTCCAACCCCCCTGCCACACCACCCACCCATCCACACACCCATTCACACCACCAACCACCCCCGCTGTACCCCCTTTATGCGCCTGCGTTAGTCATCTCGCAGCGGCATTTGAACAATTTACACCTCAGAAATATTTATGTCGCCACGGCGCATAGCTTTAAGGTCCTCAGATCCGCCCTGGCTCTGTGCTATATCCGAAACTGGCATCAAACTTAATTTGCTGGAAAATGTTAGCAATTAAACATACGTTTCCATACCCGGACGGAGCGGGGGGGGGGGGGGGGGTGGAGCATTAACTCGGACTTGCACACACATATGGCCGGACATTGAAATTAATTTCGACTGCAGCTGGACGAAGGGTTGCCCCCTGGATGCGAAGGGGCGGAGGAGGGGGACATTATATGAACTTTGACACCTCATGCAACCATTTTGCGGTTGACAATGAGCTCAGCATCTAACCCTTGGCCAAAAAAAGCAAGAGGAAGGCAGGAGCACGACTACAAAATACCCTGCAAGCAGCAAAGTCAAAAGGTCATTAGACGAATCGAAGACAGCCCAAACGGTTACAGCCAAGTTAATAAAGTTACAAACTTGGCTTATATAGACGAACTGAATGTGGGTAAGTGTAGTGTGTACATGTCTAGGTTAGATCTCTGCTCGCTTCGATTATCGTGCTGCTTGCTTCTTACGAAAGTACACTGAAAAAGACTGTTTGAGCATATGTTATGGAGCCAACTTGGGTGCTTCTTTTCCGATCTTCAGAAATATTGGTATAAAAATCTTAAATTAATAACTCTCTCCGATGTCAATTGGTATATATATATATATATATATATATATATATATTTATATCGATCGGCATCAGATATTGATCAAATTAAGTAATCTTGCCTATGTAGAATCCATATTCCAAATTCAGACTCTGAGATCGTCTCATTCATTCAGACATATAGACAGACATGCTAATCCCAATCCTGATGCTTGCTGCTGTCTGGCACAGACTACATCAAATCCTTTTTACAGGGTATGTACAAGGGAGGTATGTACTCAGTGGTTTACATACGCTTACACCTAGGCGAAACTGAGTTGGGTTTTGGGTTTTTTTCACATTTAATGAGCCCCGACCGATGTCGGCATCAACATTATTATTTCAAATAAAAGCGCATTATGCTGGATTATCAACTGGACTTTTCGGCCAGAAAAAAGCCAAAAAAGCAGCCAAAAACAAAAGGAAAAAAAGGTGCAAAATGCGAAAACTTAATTTCCAGCTGGTATGCGATGTATGCATGCCGCACTTCGGACAGGGGACACCGGACACTTGACCGCCCAAAATCCACACACACACACACACACACTCGCACACACACTCAGACACACCAAGCCCGTTCAAGGGTTGCTTAATGAATGTGCGTCCCTTTGTGGGTTGGAGAAGGGGAGAAGAGGGGGAGTCTGGGAGACGGGGGTGGACATGTCCGGCGAGCGACTTGCAATTAAATGTGAAATGTTGAAAATAATTTGCATTACGTATGCGCCCCGTCTAACGGCTTATCTCATGCAATTAAGGTAGTTGGCAGAAAGTTGAACGCTTTATTTGCCGGCATTTGCATACATTTTTGGGAAATTTAATTAGTGCATGGATTTAATTATGTCATCCTCAAGTCCAGCAGCCGCTGAGTGCTCAATGAAGCGGAGCAGGAGCAGGAGCAGGAGCAGTACGCAGGCGTGGCAGCAGAAGGGGCAGCATAAACAGGAGCTGGAGTCTTCCCTTGCTCTAGTTGCTGCTGTGGTATACTCCAGCAAAATTTTTGATTTCTATGAAATACAGTTAAAGTCTGATTTTCATAATGATATATGCCGATTCCAAGTCATCAGCTGAGCTTAATTTGCAATGTTTTTCTTTGAGTGTATGCAGTGTCTGGCAATTGTTCAATGAGTCGTGCATTTTTATTTGCATTCGCGTCAATTTGTTGCCGAGCTTTATTACAAAGGACAAAGGACGAAGGACAAAGGACAAAGGACTAAAGCGCCATCTGCACTCAATTTACCTGCATTGTCCTGCCAGTGCAGTTTTTTCCTATATATATATATATATATCTGTATATATAAAAGTATTTTTACACTTGAGATTTTTCGCTGTGGTTTTTGTGTGTGTGTGTGTGTGTGCGTTGTGTGTGTGTGTGTGTGTGTGTGTGTGTGGTGTGCGTTGTGTGTGTGTTATTTTAAATGCAAAAGCGCCGCTGACAATAAGCGGAAATGAATTATGTTTGAGGGTGCGAGAGATAAGTGGAACGGGAACAGGAACTGAAACTGGTGCCCATCGGTGGTGCCCATTGCCCCACCTCGCTGAGCTGGTGCACCGGTACCCACTTTCGAGTGTGCCAATGTGTGTGTGTGTGTGTGTGTGTGCATTGTGCGAGTGCATTTCGCGTCGAGTTTATTGTTGTTGGCCACGCAGCAGACAAATAAATCAATGACAGCCCGACTTTATTGTTTCGCTCACAAAAATATTGCTTTTATATTATTAAATAGCGGGTCTTTCTGACGCTGCTTTCGCCGTCGATCGCCGTCCGCTGATATATAATGAAATACCTATAGGGAATGCCAACGGCAGCAGTGTCAGGAGCAGGGGGGAGGGCTCTGCCGGTCTGTTGATAGGCTGGCCACATTCAGTGGCTTATGTATATTAAATGTGCTGCGGTCTCTATTGACAAATTTTTTGAATGATGCATTGCTCGTTGCGGTGAAAATGCAATAAAAATCCGTTAATTGTTGTTGCTTTCTGTTGGCCATCGCTCAGATTGCAGATAGCGCCGTTTGTGTGAGAGAGAGAGAGAGTGAGAAATTGAATAAGCCCGAAACAAATGATTAAATGTTTTGATTTGCACACAACTTTAAATAACAAATTTGCATATCTAAGATATTATTTATATATTTATCAATGAAGTATTTTGACTTTTTACTTTTTCTTCTTCTTTCTCCAGAACCAAACTTGAATGCAAAACTTGTAATCGAGGAATAAGTATGAATTTTATAGTCAGGACAGACTGACTAGCAGATATCTTCCATTTGTAATTTGATTAATATAAAATATAACGGTGCTTTATTTCTCTTTATTTTTTCTGTGACTACTTTGGTAATTTGTGTTTTCTGTTGGTAATTTTGCTACTAATCATAAAACTGTTATTCTTGTATACATAAAAAGCGCCGTTATCAGCTTGTGTTTTGTTTTTGTTTTTTTATTTTCGAGTGCGCTTGCGCCTCTCGCTCTCATTGTCTCTCATTGCTTGCTTGATCGCTTCGCATTGTTGTTGTTATAGCGGTTTTTGTGTGCGCTTTATTACTCTCGCTCTCTCTACTTTCGTGTGCTCTCATAACTGTGTTCAGTGGCCCAAAGTTTCGTCTATTTTCGTAAATATTCTTACAGCGTGTTGGTGTTGGTGTTGTTGTATCTACTTCATCTCTTGTGCGCTGTTTGTTTTCTTATTTTCTTTGTGCTGTGCCGAATCTTTGTATAGTTTTCTCTTCTTTTCGGGCATATCAATTTCTAAATTCAGTTTGTCTGCGTGCTACCTAAAAAGCTGCAAGTGCCAGGCTGACCCAAAGGCCGATTTTTAGTAGTCTCAGTGCTGATTTTGATGCAATGGAGAGTCAATTCAATAGTGTGCAACTGCTGAATGAGTCTCTTAAGCAGAAGCGATCGGCCTAGGGAACCAGGTTTATTTGTCCCGGTTCTGTCATGTTCCCTTTCATCGCTAACACCTACTGTTGACAATGGTCGGCTGTTGATGCAGTTTAATTCTCCTGCACCACCTGCAATCAAGAGTGGTGGCTCAACTGTGTCCATATATATAATATAATATACTATACTGTATAATAATATACTATAACTAATAAAACTACCCTACTCTACCCAGATGGTGGTTTAAGTGTTCACCACTTTTGTAAGCACTGCCCGCAAAATGTACGGTAAAAACAAAAGCAGGGTATTATTGTCTCGATATCCAAGAGATGCGAGATGCCCTTCGAATAATAAAGTAAGAAATTTTAACTCACTTTTGTTCGATTCAATCGGAACATTATCAACTAAATAAATAAATGTATAATATTGCTAAATATAACAACTGATTGATTGAAATATTCATTTTCATTTCACTTCCCTCTCCTTTGTGTTTCTATATGTCTCTCTCTGTCTCTCACTCCCTCTCTCTCTCTCTCTCTCTCTCTCTGTCTCTGCTGATAATGAGTAATTTGAGGCATAGACACACAACACACTCGCACACACACTTGCACACGCACTCGCACACAGAATCGATTACCAATAGCAAAACAAAGCACATTTTGTATGAACCTTGACATAATATTCGTCGTATTAATAATGAATTTGAACTTATGCTAAATTGCGCTCCATTCCGATCAGATATCGATACATTACGATTAATTGCTCGATTAATTTTGCATTTTAAAGACTTCACCAACCAAATAAAATGTCATCTGTAAATGGACAATGTACGGGTTCGTCAAGATCAGAAAATCGTACGTTTCAGATAACGCAGAGACACGACAAATAAATCTGCACCCGAGCCAGGGGGGGGCGCTGTAAGCGCATAGATAACTACTGATTGCTTAGGTCAACTTGTAAATAGAACAACTAGTCCTAATCAAACCATATAGTCTGAGAATTTTGTATATAAGCCGTGCATTTTTACCCAATAAATCAGTACGAAAAGACTCGACAGCGTCCACATCGATGAATATGGCGGAGAATAAGCTGGAGTCTTTGTCGAGGGATTCCAGTGTGGGCAACCATGCAGACGCCTTATTGAAGCGAATGCAACAATTTGTGGAAGAGAAGCAGCTGTGCGATGTGGTTCTCATCGCTGGCATTGATGGCACACGGGTGTCCGCTCATCGCTTGGTGCTCGCAGCTTCGAGTGAGTATTTTTCGGCAATGTTTACCGGACAGATGCGCGAGAGCAAGGAGCACGAGGTGACCCTTGGCGAGGTGAGTGGCGATGCGTTGCAGCTGCTCGTCCAGCACTGTTATACCGGAAGCATTGAGCTGCATGAGGACACTGTCGAGACGCTGCTGGCCACCGCCGACCTGCTGCAGCTGATCCCTGTGGTGACGGCATGCTGCAATTGTCTCGCACGCCAACTGCATCCATCCAATTGTTTGCGATTCGCATTCTTGGCGGATCAGCATGGCTGCACAGAGCTGCTGCGAGTGGCGCAGGAGTACATCTGCCAGCACTTTATGGAGGTGTGCCACAATGAGGAGTTCTTTCAGCTAAACGCCAATCAGCTGGGCAAGCTGCTGTCCAGCGATGATCTCTGTGTGCCAACCGAGCAGGATGTCTTCCACTCGATGATGTCGTGGGTGCGCCACGATGCACCCACTCGAGAGCAGCACATGCCCGAACTGCTGGCCAAGGTGCGTCTGCCTCTGTTGGATCCATCCTTCATTGTCGAACACGTGGAGAACGTGTGCGAAGCCAGCTATGAGTGCTACCAACTGCTGTTTGAGGCCTTCAAGTGGCATTTACTTCCCTCCCGGCGCCGTTCGCTCATTGCTGACACCGAACGAACCAAGCCCCGCAAATGCACTGCTGTCGGCGAATTGCTGGTTATGGGTGGCCGCAATAATGGCCGCTGGGTCACCACCATTGAGAGCTACTGTCCGTGGCTGAACAAGTGGACGACTTGGAAGCACACGATCGATGGGCGTTCGGACTTTGGCGCCGCTTTCATGGATAACAAACTAATTTTGGTAGGGGGACGCTATGATAGGGCATCGTGCTCTGTGGAGAGCCTCGACCTAAACACGATGGTCAGCGTGCCACTCAATCCAATGCGAACGGCCCGTCATAACCTAGGCGTTGCAGTGCTGGATGGACACCTCTATGCGGTCGGCGGACGCTCTGATGGGCAACGTCTGAACACGGTTGAACGCTATGATCCCATTGCGCGCACCTGGAGCTATGTGTCGCCGATGTCCGAGAGGCGTGAGTGCCCTGGTGTTGCAGTGTTGGGCAGCTGCCTCTATGCCATTGGCGGACTCGGCCTACACTCTGTCGAAAGATATGATCCGAAAACAAACCAATGGAGTCTTCGGGCGCCAATTAATTACAATAAAAGTGCCGTTGCCGCTGCTGCAAATGGATACATCTATGCTGTGGGTCGTTTCACAGAAACCGTGGAACGTTATGATCCAGCTACTGATAAATGGACACTGATTTGCATTCTGGCATTGAAACGCGATGACATCGGTTGTGCTATGCTTGGAGATCGTTTGATTACCGTTGGCGGAAATCGTGAGTTTCGTGAAGTTAACAATGTCGAGGAGTACGATCCGGTGCGCAATGCCTGGAATGAACTGGCGCCAATTTCGATTCCTCGTTGCTACGCCCTTGTCGTTGGCATTCCGAACATAATACCACCACCAGCAGCCAAGGATGTATCTAATCCAGCTAAGCGTCCTAAAAATATGTAATTAAAGAAACTATCCTAATAATAATATAATCTTAATGATATTAACTACAATAATAATAATAATAAATGAATCGTTTATCGGAGAAACTGCAAAATGTAAATGAAATTTCCGATCAGAGTACCTCTAATTCGAGGTCTCACGAAATAAAGAAGACGAACGAAAGTGATAGAACAAAGGATACCCTGCACTGATCCTTAATATATTATTATTTGTAGTTGGGTTAGGTTCGATGGTTGCTGACACACACAGGACACGCCAGATCCGTTGCATAGTCTTGTGGGACTCGTGTGAGCTTAGCTCAGGTGGTTCTCTAGCCAGGTCTGGTCGGTCATATGGTGTCTAGGACAGACTCGGTAGAAAGTGGATTCCCAAGGTAGCGAAGTCACTATAAGGCTGGATACATTCCCACTGGACATTGCGGAGCAGTTTATTCAACATTGATAGGAATAACTTCAGACCTCTTTGGGCAAGTGATTCTCCTAAAGCTAGTAGTGTTCCAGGAGACTGATGGATAGCTGAATAAGGAGGAAGGGTGTATTCAGTTGTACCACTGGCACACAGTAGTCTGTTTTTGTGGGGATTCTTTCATTCCCAATTGCACTAGATGCCTTCCTTCTGAGTATCCCAGACTAAGGATTCCCTCAGTCTTATGGCTGTAAGTGTTGCATTGTCTTTCCACACATGGAATACCTCGGATGGCGTCTAATGTTGTTCGAGCGAAGATTCCAAACTTTATTGTAGACTGTCGCAATGCTGTTGGTAAACAGACTCAAACATGTGTGTGGATGCACAGTTGGCTAACATCATTTCCAACGGTATACTTTGCATATGTATATATTATACACGACTCGCGAGGCCTGGAGAATAGTGGACGCGTTGTCATCTGGGCAGAATAGGACCCAAAGGCTGGTCAAAAATATAATGCATTATCTTATTTTGTATCGCTTTGGTGTCTCTGTGTATTGTCTGCTCAGTGGTTATACATAACAGTAATTTTCAGAGTTCTCATTTCTCTAGCGCTAAATGTGATGATTTCTATCAGATCGATTCCCAGTTGTCGCTGAATAATTGGAATGCTTTAATTAGAGAAATGTAAATAATGAAATTTATAGACTAATAATTGTGGGATTCAAATGGTTTCTGCTAGCCAAATCTATATGCAATCTGATCCACATAACTATATCCATTTATAGTTGCCTGGCTTAGAATATATTAGGAAGTGACACGCTCTCAAAATGAAAACTGCTAAAAAACTCAACTCATTATCAAGAATCGACAGATAGAAAACTTCATTTAGTTAGAAGTTTTAAGAATCTGCTTGATTTGATGACTCAGCAATATTGATGGCTCTGAACTCATCCAGGGCAATTATTCAAGTGAATGGAGCAAGCCTAGATCGCATTCCCACTGCGCGACTGTGCAACATTGAGTGGCGCCTCATTTGTGGTTAGCCGCAAGCAGCTTGTACGTAATCCAACTAAGTTGCTTCAATTTAAATACCGCTAAATCAACAACTGCCACTTTATACTGAGCCGCAGCACCGAGAAGCGAGAAGCGGGAAGCGAGAAGCACAAGCAGAAAGCAGCAGCGAGAAGACGTTGCCGGAATAAAAAGCACAAAATTAAATAAACTGCGAGTAAAATTAAAAGTAGCAGAGGCAAAAAAAGAGAGAAGAAGAAGCTAACAAGCACACAGAAACACACACACACACACACACTGCACACCTACACACACACATACACCACCTCCCCGCACCCCTCTACTGACAATTCAGTTTGAGCACTTGAGCAACTTTCGGTACAATTTTTACGCTTCTTTTACTTCATTTTCAATGCATTTAACTTGAGTGACTCTTTAATCCTTGTAAGTATCTTAAGTTGAGAGCGTGCGACAGGCGTGGTGGAGAAGGGGATTGCGATGGGGAGGGTAGTGTGAGGGAGTTACTGGTAACAACACCGTTTGCCTTTCAACTTTCAGCGTCTTCGTCGGCATCTTCGCATTTTGTGCTACAATATTTATTTACCTTGCGCCTTTTGTGCCCACGTGCAGCATCTTCGACTTCGTCCTCGTCTGGTTCTGCCTTCGTCCTGCTGCCTGCTACTTGCTGCTAGCTGCTGCTGTCGTCGCCGTTGCTACGTGCAACAACGGAGTCCACAACCAGACCTAGACCTGGCCGCGCCCCAAACTCCGTTGGCTGCCTCAAAACGTCTGCCACTTGGCATATTTTAAATACATTTCATGCGCTCCTGAATTTTGGTACACTTAGCGAAACAGGGCTTGCGAACTTCTAAGAACTTAGCTTAAGAAACAAATGGAAGAAGTGAAAATGATTTTATGTCCAATTCAACATTCATAATTAATAAGTTACAAGAAATAAATCGAATAATCGATTACATTTTCACAAAAACCAGCTGTTTGTGAAATCGATATTGCCATACTTTTGAAAGCATCGATACGTAAATCGATAAATAATCACAGAAACATTACGTTTGGCTGGAAAGAAACTTTGAAATGTAATTTGATTACTTAATAACTAAACTTTTTTGTGAGTGTAGCTGCTCCTGCTGCTGATACTGGATACTGCTGCTGTTCCTCAAGGATATTTACTTCTTGAAAATATGTTTACTCGTGTTGTGCATATTTTAATCGTTTACTTTGCCAACGACGAATGTACTTCTGAGCGTCTGTATTCTTTCTCTTCTTCTTCTTTTGCTGCTTGTTTAACTTGCGTTTAAGTTAAATAAGCCTGGCGAGTCCTTTCGTCCCGTTCCTCATCCTGTTGCGGGCTGCAACTAATTTAGTCCGACTTTAATGCTCGCTGTTATTAGCATATTGTGTATGTTATTTGCCACTCCAATCATAATTGTTACAATAACCCTGGCCACAAATTGCTGGCTGCAAGCTGCAACATAAATTAGAGCGTTGCAGCGCGACGCATAAATAACGCGAGTCCTGACTGCCTGCCACAGTCAGTGGCTGCCTGCCACTAATAGAAATATCCGGTTGCAGTTATCTCACGTTGCTCGCCCGGACACTGGCCACGAATATGATATAAGCCGCTGGCTGCCTTGCTTTGTGGCATGCAACCAGACAATGCCGCGGCAAATGGCAAACAGGTGTTGGTTATTTATCTGGCCACCAACCCCGGCTTCTTCATCTCCTCTCCTGCTATTTGCTTAGCTGGTGCTGTGGAAAATTTATAATGAATTCTAATGAGCATGTTGAAAGAGATACATTTACAGTTACGGTTACAGTTACGGTTACAGATACAGTTACAGATACAGTTAGAGATACACTCCAACTTAGGCAAGCGCTTGCGGCGATTCGTTAGAGCACGCAACAAGCTTCGACGCGTTTCAACTCTCTTCATCTAAACAAATATCTTGAGGTGAGTCGCGTGTATACTTATATATATATATACACTCAGAGAAAGAATCTCTCTGATTAAAATTGAAAAAATGTATGCTCAATTTTCAGTTGTTTTTTTCAAATGCACAATTTCCAACATATGAATGTTAAATATGTTGGAAATTGTGCAGGTCGATTATTAGTTTATGGCGTTATTGATATTTTTTTCTGAGTGTATGCTTAGACATTCACATATATCTTATGGAGTTTGGCGCACAAATAGCCAGCGGGTTTCCTGCGCTTTATTTGCAAAAGTTTTGCGTGGCTTTGAAATTTTTGCGGCACTAGCTCTTGAAGGATGACTTGATACGATATGCGGACATATGTACATGTATGTGCCAAGCAAAGAGCTTTCAATTACTTTACCCAGCTAAACACACAGATCTCACTGACTGTCTGTCTGTCTATCAGTCCCGACTCACTTGCATTAGAGTAGCCAACTCATTCAGACAGACCTAAGCGGAAAGGTATTCAGAGAAAGAGTAAACAGCTTAAAAGTAGAAAGAAAAACACTTTCTTTAAGCACTTGTTCTTTGCTGATCGATTTCGAATTGTTGTTGAGGACTATGGACTACTTTTCTATGACAAATGTTACTAAACAGTTCTGTAACTAAACACCAAAACAATATTTCAGCTTTAACATAGCTATCAACTTTTTATGGCTAAAAAGGCAATAATGGTTTCTTGCAAAAGTGTGCAACAGGCAGAGGCAAGTATTTGCAATGCCAGGAAGTATGAATTTTCTAGATTAGCATCAAAAATAGTGCCAATCTATCTATCTGTAGATAACAAGCTAGGTGCAGAGTATCAGCTGGTCGAGCTCTCTCGAGCTTGTTGGATATCATTCCATCGAAATCACTTTAAAAATTATCGATAATTATCGACTAATTTTCTACACAATATCCATAATTGATATCTTTACTGCGCTTGCTGTCCATTACGGAATTTTCAGGCAGTCGACAACATTCTCAATACTCTATAAACCAAGCAGGCTCTGTAGTTTAATCGAATCCCACACACATATCTTATAGGTAGGCTACTTCTTCCCTCACCCCCCCACATATTTTATAGGTAAGTTACTTCTTCCCTCATGCCCCACCAAGCATTCCCAAAATGTTTGCACTTTGATTGCGTTGCTTGTGTGGCAAAAACTTTGGCCAAGAGCTTTATGAGGAACCCTCGAACGCTCGAACCCTTAACCCACTCCAGCCAGCCATCCAAAATTATTTCAATTAAGTTTCTTACAAATAGCCCCGCCCAAAACTGCTCTGGACTTACTTTCATTAGTTGAGCTTGTTGTTGATGTTGTTGTTGTTGATGTTGTTGTTGTTGATGTTGTTGTTGTTGCCACACAGAAATTTATTGTCAGGTTCGATGGTTGGCAAAGTTTTTATTGCACGGCGGCTTGGAATTTGCCAGTTGTTGCTGTTGTTGCTGTTGTTGCTTTTGTTGTTGTTGTTGTTTGTTGGCTTTTGATTATTCAAATTACGCTTAATTGTTAAGGTGGCCATAACGCTCATAATGGCTATAGCCAAAAGGCTTGCCTTAAGCGGCCCCTCCTCCCCTCGAATTTAAAGCCCGAAATCGTTTGAAGTGTATAATTGGATTATGGCTAACATATTGCCAAGTTGAAGTAAGTCTGAGCACAGATTTCAGAGTGTTGAATTAATTAATCGATTGCAGATTTCAGCTGCTGTGAACTTCTGAAATCAATAAGTAATTCAACTCACAATTTCAACTTTTGAGCCCCTTCGAATAGTCTGCCATCTCCAAAACTAGCTATATTGTCTTCGACTACACTGCTTGAGCTCTAGACAGTTACTTCTGTACTATACTTGCACAGCATCTATAATACTCCTATTCTATAACTATATAATTATAATTTATGTACATTAGAAAAAGGTACAGCGGAATAGTCTAAAGTATATATAATATATCCGATTCAAACGTAGCCAATTTGCGTAATTTTGTGAAAAGACAACGGTCTTCAACATCGGACTACTATATCATATATTTATGTGATTGCTTCGGTCATTTGGGTTTTCTGTTAGCAATTTTGCTACTAATCATAAAACTGTTATTTTTGTAAACATAAAAAGCGCCGTTATCAGCTTGTGTTTTGTTTTCGTTTTTTTTATTTTCGAGTGCGCTTGCGCCTCTCGCTCTCATTGTCTCTCATTGCATACTTGATCGCTTCGCACTGTTGTTGTTACAGCGGTTTTTGTGTGCGCTTTACTACTCTCGCTCTCTCTACTTTCGTGCGCTCCCACAACGCTTTATGACTCTCTCGCTCTCTGTACTTCCGTGTGCTCTCATAACTGTGTTTGTACTTTGTTATTTTCTCTGTGCTGTGCCGAATCTTTGTATAGTTTTCTCTTCTTTTCGGGCATATCAATTTCTAAGTTAAGCATGTCTGCGTGCTACCTAAAAAGCTGCAAGTGCCAGGCTGACCCAAAGGCCGATTTCGTCTGTTGTTGGTTGTGTGATAACGTGGTAAAGTAGATGACGGGAATATTGGTTGAAAAATTTAAATTTAATTATGAAAGAGAAATTTCCTCTTTTAAAATAAGTCTTTCGGCTGAAGTATTTGGCACAATTTGCTCTTCTACTTTCTAGCCCAAGGTAATAAAAGAGTATACAAATAGTAAACGTATTTGGCCTCCTATGACATTGCCTCTGAATTTAAAATATTTACTTACAAATTTTGAAGATTGTTCCTGTTCTGCATTAAAAAAGAGCTGTTCGCTATTCATGTAACTTTTCAATTCAAATTACTATATAATATAATATACTATCCTATATAATAATACACTATAACCAATAAAAAAAAGTACATCATGTTCTTTCTGATCCTGTGTACCCTATTCTGCCCAGATGGCAATGCGTCCAATATGTGGGTTATATATGGGTCCTTGTCTCTTTGTGTGCGAGCTGGCACTCGATTTTCAATTTTTTAGTTATCGGGCCTGATGTGTGACCACTCGTAAAGTGGGTTGTTTAAGTGTCCACCAATTTTGTAAAAAAATGTATGGTAAAAACTAAAGCAGGGTATTGTTGTCGACGTCCAAGACTCTTTGTTTCTCGAAAGAGACAAAGACAGTTTTCAACGGGATCAAGTCACAGTACTCAAACAATTTCATGTTCATACATATGTCGAGACAATGATACCCCTTTTAAGATTTCCACTAGACACTGTTAGACACTGACACTGAACAACTTTCGGTCAGATATATATAATATATGCCTATAAGTTAACCAAGAACTACCCACTTACGCCACTGCTGGATTTCGATCAGCGTTGAGCGACACTTTAGTTCCTAATATCCTTGGGTAACTTGAGCCCCTGCGCGAGTTGCTTAGGGTTTACTTTTCGGGATCAGCCGAGAAGTTTGATAATAATTTTGTACTTAGTATATTTATATATATTGTATTTATTGTGTTACAATTAGAATGTTTGTGCTTATTGATAATGAATTTGAACTTATGCCAAATTGCGCTCCAAATCAATCAGATATCGATACATTACGAACATCGCTTTTGACTCGATTAATTGCTCACAATAGAATCGGCGCATTGCCAACAAGGTGGCAGCCTTGACAGCTTTGACAGCTTCCTGTTTGCTTTTAAGAAGAAGATTTATATTTTATAAAGATTTCACCAACTAAATAAGTAAAATGTCATCCGTAAATGCGAAAGATTCCAGTGTGGGCAGCCATGCCGACGCCATATTGAAGCGAATGCAACAATTTGTGGAAGAGAAGCAGCTGTGCGATGTGGTGCTCATCGCTGGCATTGATGGCAAACGGGTGTCCGCTCATCGCTTGGTGCTCGCAGCTTCGAGTGAGTATTTTTCGGCAATGTTTACCGGACAGATGCGCGAGAGCAAGGAGCACGAGGTGACCCTTGGCGAGGTGCGTGGCGATGCGTTGCAGCTGCTCGTCCAGCACTGTTACACCGGAAGCATTGAGCTGCACGAGGACACTGTCGAGCCGCTGCTGGCCACCGCCAACCTGCTGCAGCTGATCCCTGTGGTGACGGCATGCTGTAATTTTCTCGCACGCCAACTGCATCCATCCAATTGTTTGGGATTCGCATTCTTGGCGGATCAGCATGGCTGCACAGAGCTGCTGCGATTGGCGCAGGAGTACATCTGCCTGGACTTTATGGAGGTGTGCCACCATGAGGAGTTCCTTCAGCTAAACGCCAATCATCTGGGCAAGCTGCTGTCCAGCGATGAGCTGTGTGTGCCATCCGAGGAGGACGTCTTCCACTCGATGATGGCATGGGTGCGTCACGAAGCGCCCACTCGTGAGCAGCACATGCCCGAACTGCTGGCCAAGGTGCGTCCGGCCTCTGTTGGATCCATCCTTCATTGCGGATCACGTGGAGAAGGTGTGCAGCGCCAGCAACGAATGCCAGCAACTGCTGTTGGAGGCCTTCAAGTGGCATTTACTTCCCTCCCAGCGTCATTCGCTCATTGCTGCCACCGAACGAACCAAGCCCCGCAAATACACTGCTGCCTGCCAATTACTGGTTATGGGTGGCTTCAATAAAGGCTGGGTCACCACCATTGAGAGCTACTGTCCGCGTCTGAACAAGTGGACGACTTGGGAGCACACAATCGATGGGCGTGAGGACTTTGGCGCCGCTTTCATGGACAACAAACTAATTTTGGTAGGCGGACGCTATGGTAGGGCATCGTGCTCTGTGGAGAGCCTCGACCTAAACACGATGGTCAGCGTGCAACTCAATCCAATGGGAACGGCACGTGAGAGTCTAGGCGTTGCAGTGCTGGATGGACACCTCTATGCGGTCGGCGGATGGTCTAAAGGGACACCTCTGAACACGGTTGAACGCTATGATCCCATTGCGCGCACCTGGAGCTATGTGTCGCCGATGTCCGAGAAGCGTCAGCGCCCAGGTGTTGCGGTGTTGGGCAGCCGCCTCTATGCCATTGCCGGACTCAGCGAAAACACAGTCGAAAGCTATGATCCGCAAACAAACCAATGGAGTTTTCGGGCGCCAATGCATCGCAATAGTGGTCCCGTTGGTGTCGCTGTTGCAAATGGATACATCTATGCCGTGGGTGGCTTGGATATGGAAACCGGTAATAGCTCAAATATCGTGGAACGTTATAATCCAGCTACTGATATGTGGACACTGATTAGCTCTCTGGCAGTGGGACGCGATGGGATCAGTTGTGCTCTGCTTGGAGATCGTTTGATTGCCGTTGGCAGATTGGATGGGTGTCGTAGTCTCAACATTGTACAGGAGTACGATCCGGTGCGCAATGTCTGGAATAAACTGGCGCCATTATCGATTCCTCGTTGCTACGCCCTTGTCGTTGCCATTCCGAACATAATACCACCACCAGCAGCCAAGGATGGATCCAAACCAGCTTAAGCGTCCCACAAATATGCAATTTAAAAAACTATCCTAATAATAATATAATATTAATGATATTAACTACAATAATAATAATAATAATAATAATAAATGAATCGTTTCTCGGAGAAGCTGCAAAATGTAAATGAAATTTCCGATCAGAGTACTTTTAAGTCAAGGTCTCACGAAATAAAGACGACGAACAAAAGTGATAGAACAACGGATACCCTGCACTGAGCCTTAATATATTATTATTTGTAGCTGGATTAGGTTCGATGGTTGCTGACACACATAGGACACCATAGATCCGTTGCATAACCTTGTGGGATCTGACTACATTTCTGTGGCACTCGTGTGTGTGGGTGAGCTTAGCTCAGGTGGTTCTCTAGCCAGGTCTGGTCGGTCATATGTGCTCTATGATAGACTAGGTAGAAAGTGGATTCCCAAGGTAGCGATGTCATTATAAGGCTGGATGGATACCCACTGGCCATTGCGGAGCAGTTTATTCAACATTGATTGGAATAACCTTAGACCTCTTTGGGCAATTCAGTGATTCTCTTAAAGCTAGTAGTAGTACTAGTAGAGTGTTCCGGAAGACTGATGAATAGCTGAATAAGAAGGAAGGGTGTATTCAGTTGTACCACTGGCACACAGTAGTCTGATTTTGTGGGTATTCTTGCATTCCCAATTGCACTAGATGCCTTCCTTCTGAGTATCCCAGACTATGGATTCCCTCAGTCTTATGGCTGTAAGTGTTGCATTGTCTTTCCATACATGGAATACCTCGGATGGCGTCTGATGTTGTTTGAGCGAAGATTCCAAACTTTATTGTAGACTGTCGCAATGCTGTTGGTTAACAGACTCAAACATGTGTGTGGATGCACAGATGGCTAACATCATTTCCAACGGTATACTTAGCATATGTATATATTATTTTATATATTGTATTTGTGGATGACTTAATTGCGCTTCAGGCGTCTTTCCATCGTTGCTGGCTGCAACGATAAGTTCGATTCCGATCTGATATCGATACTTTGTGAATATTGCTGCTATCTCGCTCTGGTCTACAAGGACATTTAATATTCGCATTCCTCTCTTCCTTCCTGTTTGCCTGTTTGCCTAAGCCACAGGTTATTTTATACACAGGGTATCTGTGAGCCAAGTACACTCTTATCAACTATGCCACAAGTGAGGCAAGTGAATCACGTTAGGTTGTGCAACGAGTGCGTTTTGCTAATCACATATTGCTCTACTTTCAGGCTTCATACACTGCAATTAGTTTGTGCTGAGAAGTTGGCTTTAAGTTAAACGTTTTCTAAGAGTTCGACTCGATTGCACTTCACTCGAATTTTTTGTATATATTGCAAGCCTCAGAGCTGAAAGAATCATGCGAAAGAATCTACTTTCGACTGACTATTGTGTACACTGCCGGTCAGTTCGCGGAAAGGCGCAAATGCAAGTGCGGACTCCAAACTGGATTTTGCTGTCCTGGCAACGGCAGCAATGCTGTGAGGAGGGAGCACGTCAGCAGTGGCGACGATTGAGCCCATTGCATGACTGGAGTCGAGCGGCACACCGGAAGGCGCGACCTCCTGACAAGGCTAAGTCTGCAGATTAGTTTTAAATAATGGCTGATCCTCAATGGTAATCTTGCCGCGATACCATCTTAGATGTAGGAGCAGCTCAGTTAGTTTATGCACTTTCTATTTTTGATCTGGATTTCCCTCCATGGACTGGTGTTTTAGAAGTCGCTTCACCCGCAGATGCGGCTTTTGGTTTTGGCATCTTTTGGGAGCATTGGCCCTCCATAGTCATTTTCTGCGGTGCCACTTAAGCTGCAGGAGCAGCCTGTGCATTTGGTCTGGATGGTCTTCCATGGTCCTTTTTACTTGCGATGTCACTTAAGCTGCTGGTGCAATGGAGTTTTGGCATCTCTTGTGCGAAGATGGTCCTCAATGGTCTATTTTTCGGGATGTCACCCGCAAAGTATCATCTGCAAAGTGCAGTCAAATCAGCTACACTTTTGATAATGTTTGGAGTTGGCTTTGACAAACTTTGTCTATGTCAACTTTATTTTGTGGCTGCTTAGATTTAGTAATGTTTAAATATATTTGGGCAGGCTGTTGACTATTTTATTCGGTCGTCAGTCGCTCCGAGTGTTCAGTAGTGAACACACCTAAAAAATCTCTTATACGAAATAAATTTGTATTTTCAGAACGGATTTTCAACAACCAAATAAAATGTCATCCGTAAATGCGAGGGATTCCAGTGTGGGCAGCCATGCCGACGCCATATTGAAGCGAATGCAACAATTTGTGGAAGAGAAGCAGCTGTGCGATGTGGTTCTCATCGCTGGCATCGATGGCAAACGGGTGTCCGCTCATCGCTTGGTGCTCGCAGCTTCGAGTGAGTATTTTTCAGCAATGTTTACCGGACAGATGAGCGAGAGCAAGGAGCACGAGGTGACCCTTGGCGAGGTGCATGGCGATGCGTTGCAGCTGCTCGTCCAGCACTGTTACACCGGAAGGATTGAACTGCACGAGGACACTGTCGAGACGCTGCTGGCCACCGCCAACCTGCTGCAGCTGATCCCTGTGGTGACGGCATGCTGCAATTTTCTCGCCCGCCAGCTGCACCCATCCAATTGTTTGCGATTCGCAATTTTGGCGGATCAGCATGGGCGCACAGAGCTGCTGCGATTGGCGCAGGATTACATCTGCCAGCACTTTGTGGAGGTGTGCCACCATGAGGAGTTCTTTCGGCTAAACGCCAATCAACTGGGCAAGCTGCTGTCCAGCGATGAGCTGTGTGTGCCATCTGAGGAGGACGTCTTCCAGTCGATGATGTCGTGGGTGCGCCACGATGCGCCCACTCGTGAGCAGCACATGCCCGAACTGCTGGCCAAGGTGCGTCTGCCCCTGTTGGATTCAATCTTTATTCTGGATCACGTGCAGAACGTGTGCAGCGCCGAGTGCCAGCAACTGCTGTTGGAGGCCTACAAGTGGCATTTATTTCCCTCCCGGCGCGGTTCGCTCATTGCTGCCACCGAACGAACCAAGCCGCGCAAATACACTGCTGTCGGCCAATTGCTGGTTGTGGGTGGCAATGATGCTAACCAACGCACCGTTACCACCATTGAGAGCTACTGTCCGCGGCTGAAAAAGTGGACGACTTGGGAGCACACGATCGATGGGCGTAAGAAATTTGGCGCCGCTATCATGGAAAACAACCTGATTTTGGTGGGCGGATTTGTTGGAGGGGAAGCATCGCGCACTGTGGAGAGCATCGACCTAAACACGATGGCCTGCGTGCCACTCAATCCAATGCGAACGGCCCGTTATAACCTTGGCGTTGCAGTGCTGAATGGACACCTCTATGCGGTCGGCGGATCCTCTAATGGGCAACCTCTGAACACGGTTGAAAGCTATGATCCCATTGCGCGCACCTGGAGCTATGTGTCGCCAATGTCCGAGAAGCGTTGGCGCCCTGGTGTTGCGGAGTTGGGCAACCACCTCTATGCCATAGGCGGAGAATACCTACACTCAGTCGAAAGATATGATCCGCACACAAACGAATGGAGTCTTCGGGCGCCAATGCATCGCAATAGTGGTTACGTTGGTGTCGCTGTTGCAAATGGATACATCTATGCCGTGGGTGGCTTGGATATGGAAACCTTTAATTGCTCAAATATCGTGGAACGGTATGATCCAGCTACTGATACGTGGACACTGATTAGCTCTCTGGCAGTGGGACGCGAAGGGATCGGTTGTGCTCTGCTTGGAGATCGTTTGGTTGCCGTTGGCGGATTGAATGGGCGTGCGCTCAATAACGTTGAGGACTACGATCCGGTGCGCAATGTCTGGAATGAACTGGCGCCAATTTCGACTCCTAGACACAACGCCATTGTCCTTGGCATACCGCACATACCACCACTGGCAGCCAAGGATATATCTAATCCAGCAAAGCGTAGTAGAAATATGTAATTTAAAAAACTATCCTAAAAATAATAATTAAGATTATATGATATTAAATACAATAATAATGATAATAAATGACATGCTTCTAGCAGAAGCTTTAAAATGTAAATATTTCCGATCAGAGTACCTTCAAGTCGAGGTCTCTCGAAATAAAGGAGACGAACAAAGCAGAAGCTGTGATAGAATAACGGATACCCCGCACTGAGCCTTAATATATTATTATTTGTAGTTGGGTGAGGTTAGATGGTTGCTGACACACATAGGACACGCCAGATCCGTTGCATAGTCTTGTGGGATCTGACTCCGTTTCTGTGGCACTCGTGCGAGCTTAGCTCGGGTGGGTTTCTTATTCTACACAGGGTATCTGTCAAGTACTCTATTATCAACTCTATTGCTATTGCTCTACTATTGCTCTACTTTCAGGCTTCGTACACTGCAATTAGTTTGTGCTGAGAAGTTGGCTTTAAGTTAAACGCTTTCTAAGAGTTCGACTCGATTGCACTTCACTCGAATTTTTTGTGTATAGTGCAAGCCTCAGAGCGGAAACGCTTCAAGCGGCAGATATTTTTTGCTTTTTGTACAAAAATCATTTGTGGTGTAGGTTTTATTTTTGTGTGATTTTGTTTTGTTTGCCTGACCCTTCGTTCAACCAGCATGGTGTTTACTGTACAGTGGCACTCTGTGGGCAACAATAAAGAGACGCAGAGCTGAGCAACGTAGAATGGCGCGAAATTCGTGCATTAAATGGACTGAACTTCCGGTGTGTGAAATTGTCGCACACTCACACACACTCGCACACACACACACACAGAGCATACATATTGAGTTGTGGGCTCTGTTAGCGTGTTTTTCTGGCCATATGCGAGTTGTTGGCTATTTTGTGGGCGCTGACAAAAGCAACACAAAAAAAAGGCAGGCGCATAGAAAAGCAACTGTAAATTTATGCCCATTGGCAATAATCCATTTTTGAAGCTGGTCAGCCACAGCCACAGCAACAACAACAACAACAACTGCTGCAACAAAAAGCAGCAACAAAAAGCAGCAACAAAAAGCAGCAGCAAAAACATCAACCAATATTTGAGGGCCCATTGTTTCCGCGCTAATTGTTTGGCTTTTTGACCAATTTGCTGCTGCTGCTGCCAGCGACGATGACGACGAGTGCCATAAGAGTTTTGGCCACTCCATTTTTTGGCCATTACTAACACACACACACACAGAGAGACAATCTCTATACCTACCCCCATCTCTTGAGAGGGTCGCAGCTGCCTGCGTAGATTGCAATTATTTTGCAAACAATGGCAAATTGTTGCTGCGTGTGCAAACACAAAATCAAATCGAACGTAGGTGTGTGTGCCAAAGATACAGTTACAGATACAGCTACAGATATAGATACAGTTACAGTTACAGTTACAGATATACTTACAACTCCCACACCAGGCACACTCAGAAAAGAAATTTAAGTAAATCACTCGAAAATCAACCAGAAAAATGTCTTGACCTATAAATAGTTACTATATAGACAAAATCAAACAAAAATTTATGATTAATCCAGATATATATATATATATATTTGGAAAAAGAATATTAATAAAAAGAACCATAAAACTAAGAGTAAAAAATCTGTGTTAAGTGGAAAGACTTTCTCAATAGTAAGTTGAGATAGCATTGAGCATTTTCAGTTTCAGTTCGACTTGTTTTTTTGAGTGTACATTTACGGCTTGAGTTACTTTTGTTTGGTAAGGTGTCTGCGTGTGGCGCAGCTGGCACTTGCAGCATTTGCCTTGATTTGATTACATGCGGGGATACACCTACAACGACAGACGACAGACTCTTCCACAGCTTACAGGGGTTGCATGGATGGATATGCAAATGATTTTTTGGGGGGCAACATGCGGAAAAGCAGTCAGCAGACAACAGGTGATGGCCACATAAAAATACCAATCGATATGTGCCTGAATATATATATCTATATATATATGTATATATGTATATGTATGGGAGTGCTTTGGGGTACCATTAAATGCGCATAGATTGTCGCCAGGCTGTGTGTGATAATCAAGTGCAAATCGCTGGCGGCAGCAGCAGCAGCAGAAGTGGCAGCAGCAGCAGCAGAAGTGGCAGCAGCAGCAGAAGTTGCAGCATATACATACATATATGTGCCACATCAGTTGGCTAAATTAATCACTCGCCGTTGCATATATCAAAATAAACAGATCATGACAAATGCAGTGCGTAAATCGAGCAGAACATCGCAGTGACTTTGTGTGAAATATACACTGAGAACAAATGACACCCAAAAACAATGTTGCAGAATTTAATTTTCATCTTTTTATCATTTATCATTTTAAAATTTAATTTTACATTTAAATTATATATTTTGAGACTGTGAACTAATCAGGCAACATATTTGAAGTAAGATTCTTCATTTCAGAATTCTTCATTTCAGAATTCTTCACTTCAGAATGCTTCATTCTACAAATAGAGACCGTACATGGCTCGACATAAGATTAACTATCTGTATAATTCTTCATCGATATCGGATTAAAGCCGTTTATTACTATATAACAGCACCAGCTCAAGCACTTGGGTTCGGGACAACTCCCAGACGAGCGCTCTCGACCAGAGCATTCTTTGCCTTTTGTCTCTCCTAGACGAGCACTCTCGACTACAGCATTTTTTTTTCTCTGCGTGTGTGTGTGTGTGCACAACACCTCGTTTGCATTTAGTGTGCTATTTCTTTGTTTGTCTTTGAGTTTTTTTTGTTGCTTTTGTTCTTTTAATTAAAATAATTTCTGGCTGCACTTTTTCCACGTGAAATTCCCGCAGACGAAGACGACACATAGCCGCTGTCATGTTCGCTTGTCTCGCAATGAATTCGCTGGCCAATTCCCCGTTCCCAGTTGCCAGTTGCCAGTCCCAGTCTCCACCCATTTCCATTCCAACTCCAATGGCAAACAGACGAAACGGCGAAACGCATAAATTATGCTTTTGTTGACAATGCAGCCGACATTTTGAGTCTGATGCAGATGCTGATGCAGATGCTGATGCTGATGCTGATGCTGAGGTGCCAAAGGTACAAAAACGTTGCTGCATTTCTTGGCAAACTAAACTGTCACATTTCTTCTTCTTATTTGTTGTTTTCGTGTCTCGAATGGACTTTTAATTGTCGGCCGTTTGCCATAAATTAGAGAAGCGTTTCGCGTTATTTGAACGTGCTCCACCACATTTAAAGATCATTTCTCTTGGTCTAGTCAGCAGGTAACGCATCATGTATGTGTAACCACATGCTGCATGCAGCAACATGCTCCCACATGCCACATGCAACTCAGCTTTTTGCTGGCCTTTGTCTTGCTCTCCTCTTTGGATGGCTGCCAAAAAAAAGAGGCAGTCAGACAATAGCGTCTTTAAAGTATGTGCGGCACAGACACAAGTTGCCACAAAAGTGGCAGGACCATACTCCACCCCCCGGCTGCACCTCGGTTACATGTGTTGTGGCTGGCTAAATGTTTTGCATTTCAAATTGCATTTTAATCGCATTTCAACCTGAAATGCCATTAGACATAATTCGTTTAGCTGCATTTGTCGTCGACGTCGTCATCCTTGTTGGCCAGCAAATCATTTCGATATGGCCAGTGTGCCCCGCCCACATTACGCCCCCCATTTGAACACAATTGACAACCGCACGTAAATCAACTTTGCCATTGATTTCGGCTGCTCTCCAACTGACAGTTGTCCACTGTCCACTGAACTGAGTCAGTTCAACCCACACTCAGAAAAACAAATTGCATTTTGTAAATTGGAAAATTAGAAACTATTTTCTTGCTTTTAGAAACTATTTTCTAAACATAAGTTTACATTTTTGTACAAATTAGACATGGACACTACCAATAGACATTAAACTTAATGCAATTCACTACTACTTTTGTCTAAGTGTAGCCCCCTCTGCTGCACTCTGCCAGCTCGCTTGTCAGTTGCATGTTGCCTGGCTGCATTGACGTACTGTCCAGATTATGCGCATTGCATCCGTTGTGGAACAACTCACACACACACACACACACACACACACACACACACACACACACACACACACACACATACTCTTATACACTCGCTTGTCAAATTTGTCATTTTGTAATTGATTGTGAGCCGATTGACATTTAATCAATTTATGTTTGTTTCGAGCAATCGTTTCACTAATCCAAATTAGAGGGAACTGCAACTTATTCGTCACCTGACCGACTGCCACTTATCAGCTGCTATACTATATATATATATATATATGTATATTTGATTACAAGGTAAGTGACAGTGGCACTTGTTGAAAGGCGGGTCACTTCGAGTCCAAGTGCCTTGGCAGCCAGCTGCATCTATCGAGTGTTGCTCAAATGAATGCCAGACAGACTGCCTACCAAAACTTAAATAGCTAGAATCTCAGTCAACACTCACGCACACCACACACACACACACTTACACACACACTCGCATTCGCATTTATCGATTTTCTTAAGCATTTACATTGTGAAACTAAATCACAAAAAAAAAATGAAAAACGTGGCAGAAATAAGAAAGCGGAAAAAAAACATTTGTCACGCCGATAATTAAATACTCTTTTTGCAAGATTATATAATATTCTGATATATATACTTATGTTCCAAATTATAGTCTCTGAGTTCTGCTTGGATGAAGTTATCTTTGGAATGAACTAAATTCGAGCTGCCCAGGATGCAATCGAACTTAGACATACCAAATTTGAGATCTCTAGTTCTTATAGTAGACAGACGCACCTAGCTAAATCGACTTGGCTTTTGATGCTGATCAAGAATACATATACTTTAAGGCGTCGCAGATGGGTCTTGTTGCCTGTTACATGCTGTTGCACAACTTCATCAAACTCTCTTTCCCGTTTGTAATGGTTTGCAGGGTATGCGACTATTCCTACTTAAATGCGTTACACATTTGGTGACATAATCACAATGCCCTTTGCATTGAGTAAATCAGCACAAACTGACCCTGAGATGTTGCTGCTTGAAAGAAAGCAGAAAAGCAGAAAAGAAGCGAAGCAAGAAGCAAAAGAAGCGAAGACGACGACGGGCCAAGCGAATTTGTGCGCTTGAGTGCGTGCATAAATTTCTTGTGCTCTTTGCTGGCTATTATTTACATTACACACACACATATATATATATATAGCAGATATATTTATATATATACATACATATATATATGTATATATGAAAAACTCAATTTCCTGCAACGAACACAGGCATATCAAATGCTTTACGGCCGCCTTCCCTCTCTTTCTGCCTGCCTCACTCCCACTGCATTAATATTTCCATGTCCATCTGAAATTTAACACACGTTTGTGGCACGGCACACACACGCGCACACACACAGACACCATTTGGCCACAACCACCGTCTGGGCGCTGTATGTGGAATATTCGCATGTAATGTGTGTAATCAAAGTAACAAAATCCAAATCATATTTCCTTCATTGACCACAAACCAACCGAGGCGCAACCCTTTTCTCCGGCTGTGCATAAAACATTTTGCTCGATTTCCACAATCAACGTTTGCCTTGCAACAACCAACTTTTCTTAACCTTGTTTGATTTTTATTTCCCCCAATTCTTTTTTTATTTTTGCCGAGGCAAAATTATTGGTCTGGGCATATGTAATCATGTTGGTGGCGAGCGTATAGGACGCATCATAAAGTGCACACAATCAAAATGAAATACGTTTTAGGTACACGTTCCTATTTACACTTGAACGGGGCATAGACGACTGAACGATGCGCTACAATCAGCTGAAAAATCACTACACTCTTTGCGCCAAGGTCAGCAGAGCTGATTGTACAGAAAGTATATTTCATTATCAATATTCACGAACAGCAGCTATTTCAAGGATCATGGATCCCTCCGATACGAACTGGGTGGAATCCGGATATTACTCTCTGAACGTAGCGCATTTGAATGTCTGTAAAGCCGCTCGGGCTAGTTAGCATTTCGCATATGTTGGCAATTTTTTATTTATAGCTGTGGTCGCTCTTTACTGAAAGGTGTTGGGTGTGCAAGTGTGGGCAGTCAGGGATGGGGTTGGGTTTAGGGGGTTATCCTTTGCTGCTTGTAAGGACTTTAGTTGCCGCTGGCCATTTGGTTTGCTGCTTTGTCAAAACTTGTGTAAGAAATCTTTTGGAGCAGTTGCATTTCACGCTTAAACTTTTTGCCCAGAAATTCTCATTTGTGGTCAAGGCTAAAGTTTTATTTGAGTTCACAGTTTCAGTTTAGCCCAAAAATTCAATTAAATCTACGCATTATGCACGCTGCACTGCTCCAGTTCAATTTGAACCTTTCAGGGCTGGCCAAAGAGCCCCGCCCCAGAGTTGGCTTGTATGCAAATAACTTGGCACAAAAGGTGCGCCGAGTGGATGGTAAACAAATTATCAAAAGTGCCCAGTCAGCAGGCAAAACTAACTAACTCAAGCAGCGAGCTCAACTACACTCAGAGAAAAAGTAAGTGACCTGATATATACAATGAATAAATGAATATTCATTTGTTTACTCTTTCTTTCGGGATTATTGTTTTTCCTAATTTTAAGAAGGATGATTTTGGGGTTTTGAGAATTCTACTTTAGGGCAATACTCCAAACGGCATTTAGATTTATTTATTTATTTTTCTGAGTGTGGGATTTGAACGGGAAGTCCTTCATTTGGCGAGCAACGCACACGATTCTCGGTGGTGAGCGTCAGTTCATTATTAAAACTTTTAAAAGCAGATAAGAGCACAGACTGATATAGAGATGCTGACACTGATACACACACTCACACACACACACACACACAGGATGATAAGGACGATAACCTATGCGGGTAGAGGTGGAGGCAGAGAGGGGGAGCCACTACCAGCGCGGGCGCCACTTTACCTCTAATTGAAACATTAAGTTGCACATCACGTACGCGGTGTCAGACACCAGACGCCTGCCTGTACGGGAAGGGTGTGTGGTGCGGGGCAAGGGGACTATGGTCTATGGCGCCTAGGAGTATGCTAAAATTGTGCTCGACTGCGGCTGCTTGGGTGTTTTTTACCTAGTCCCCACAAACAAAAAACATAACAACAAAAAAATAAAGCCCAAAGTGCCAAAGCTTCGACTATCAACCACTCAGCACTTTATTTTTTTCCATGTTGGCATTTTAAAAAGCATTTAAGCCACTAGTAGCACAGTAGAGGGGAAGGGAACAGGTTTTTTGTTAAGTGTGTAAAGTGATTACGTCGAAAATTTGTTTGTCTGTGATTCTGCATACGTGTGGCACAACCAGGAGTCCAATTTATAGAAGAGTGTTGCGGAAATCCCTAATAAACGACACTTGATAGTCGATGTTAACTATATCAATTAGCGCACAGGCTTAGACAAGGTCGAGTAAACAGCTGAGCACGTTCTCGTATCCAGAGGGTCATCACTGCAAGGGAGAGTAGGATTAGTTCATAAAGGATTTGCATCACTAGTTTATAATTACCCCACTTGGAGCCCACGAGAACTGGGCAGCCTCCATGAAGGGTTCTCGTGTCGCCAGTCCCATTGTCCAGCAGATTATACCAGAAGAGAGCCATTCCACGCTCTGGACTAACAGCCTGTTTCAGATTTGGGAATACTGTGGCGCCTCCCTGCTCCACATCAGACAGCTGTGCATTTGAATATAGATTTGATAATGATCAAAATAATAAGCCAAAATGCACATACATAGAACAGCACCGTTGCAATGCGATCCCCAGCTTCACTTGCTTGTTGCTGGAGGTGAATTTGATTTTCAATTATAATGACACTCACTTCTACACTCAGAATAAAATCGCACTCATTCTCAGTGTGATTTTTTTCTAAGGACACTCTCACCTGTGTGGTATTAAAGAAATCGTAGTGAGCCGCATAGTGTCCACCCAAGCCATAGTTCATAATGTTGAATGCCTCGGAGCCCTGCATGCTTAACGCAGTCATGTCCACAACTCGTCTCTCGATGCGCCTCGTGAGATTGTTGAGATCCCTTTCCAGCCAGGCGCCCTTCGAGGTTCGCGCTCTCCTCGAAACATATTTGCCATCCACATGGACAGTGGTACGCTTCAACAGTGGTCGGGCAAGATCTTGGAGTTCATCGATTTCCTGGGGAGACAATGCATCATGGAACACAACTATAAAAGGATCAAGCAGAACAATTTCCATTTTGAGGGGTGCCAGTCGTAGAAATGGCGAAGTCTTCATTTCATATTCGCAGTGCAGGTTTAATTGTGGCACAAAGTGACCTCGACAACCTCGAGAATAAGATGTAATATTCTCTGTGGCAACAGGCTTCAATTTGGGCTCATTCCTGATCATATTCTGGACGTAAGTTCTCAAACTGAATACTTGGGTTTTCTCTGATTTGTTTCCCATTATCAGAGCATGATCCAAAATTTGCAAAGCTGTGGAATAATACTCTGAAACACAGTTACCAAATGAGTCATCTGCACGAATTCAACCGGAATTTACTCACTATTTTCAGCAAATGCACTGGCCATGAAGTACACCAATCTCTCAGGCTCAGATCCCATCAGAGTCGGAGTTGTCTGATTGGAAATGAGCCATTTGCCAGTCTCGGCGAACCATTGCCTGGCCAGATGCGGTTTGCTGAGTTGATGCAGGAATTGGCCAATCCTATAGGTATCCATTGCATTAAGACTTGATCTGCGGATGGCACTCTGATGGGTTATTCTGAGGAGTGCCACACAAATATAACTCACTCGTACTGCTTTCCGTTGAGCAATCCCTTGACCACGTCTCCAATCGTCAGATTGTACACATCGATCAGGCGTTGAATTGCATCACAAGCCTCCTTCAGATCAGTCGGACTCGGAAGCTCTGATTTGTGCTGGGCGAGATGGAAGATGTGCGACCAACCCACGGGCTCCTCAATGAACACCTTCCAATCAATCCAATCCCCCTGCATGCGACGTATTAGTGAAAAGGCATTCAGAGGATTCGAAACATAATCTTCCATTTGAGACATGGCCTTATCGCTTTCCGCTTGCAATCGTGGAACAACACTGAGAAAACTAATAGTTATAGTTTCAAATAAATCAAGTTAGACTTTCGAACTTACCTTTTCAGTGTATTCAACTTTCTCTCCAGCTCATCCGCATAGCCGTTGAGGTTCTCAATGAGTTTGGCCTCCAGCAGGAGCAGCTTCACCATTCCCGAGACTGATGTCGAGTGACTTTCCTCCAACGATTTATTTCCATTTGTTAAGATTATGGCAATGGCAAAGGCAATCCACAAAAATATCCATTTGAGTGAATCCATTTCGTGTCACGTTTTCAATCTGTTCAAAACTGACAACCCCAACAATGTTACTTTAGCTCCTAACTTATTTTAGAGTATATTCTCAAATTAAGTTTGGATTTGAGAAAAAGAAAAGACTTTTGAATTGATGTGCTGTATTGCGCATGGCAATTGGGCAAATTGATTGCAGATTTTATTTAGAATTTTTCACATTTCTCATTTGTCCAAAGTTAATAAGAACCCCTGAGCGACGGTTCCTCCTATCCCTCTGTTTACCTCCATGTCCATGTCCATGTCCCCAAGATGCTCTTTCCGTTGTAGCCTCAGTTGTTGCTGTTGTAGTTGCGGTTGTAGTGGTAGTGGTTGTATCGTACCCAGGCCCGGTATAATATTGTCCTTCGGTGGACTTCACCAAGCAAATGGCTAAGACGGCACAGCTTAGGATCAACGTTGCGATTCTCATTGCGATGTTTGTGGAATTCTTCTGAATGCTGATCTCTGTGTGGAGACCCAGAGGTATTTATACCAATTCCAATTTGGGTTTAGTTTACCCAACTATCGCAGCTGTGTCAATCATTTGCTTGAATTGTTTAACCTTGTTTAACCTTGTATTTTCTGCACGAATAATCTATGTGGATTTTTGCACAACTGTTTTCACTATATTTTGCACAATTGAATAAAAAACGAAATTTCTTTTGTTTAATTGTTTGCTCCTATTTGGCTGTAGTTTGTTTGCTCTTTTTGCTGCGTCAATTGAAGTTGGAAATAAACACATTTCGCATAAACAAACAAGTTAAGCATTATATATTTCGCAATATTTGTAAAAGGTGGTTATATATTCAGCCTGAATCGAAAACAGTTTAGTTTAGCTGTGTGCAGTGCTCTTGTCTAACTTACTAATTTAATTTACCATTATGCCTAAGGTTATGCTTGGGTTCTTCGCATACCAAGCCGAGCTTTTGCCCACGCCCTCAGTGTCGAGCGAGTATTGGTTTTGCAAGTCCCATGAATTTGGGGACAAGTGCATCTTTCTTCTGGATAAGCTAACAAAGTGAACAAGTGCACAGCGACACCAGACGATTTCACAAGCCAAGTGGATTGTAGATGATCCACCTAGACAAGATCTCTTGGATGTGGAGAGTATACAAGTAAGTGCATCAGATCCACAATTTTGCTCAGCAGAATGCTTCGAATTTAAAGTGTGTTAATATCCAGAAAAGCTGTGTAAAATTGCACGAGCAAGGCTCTCTTAAAGTTCGTGTGAGAGAGCTTTCACTCAACTTTAATCGCACATACAATGAGCGGAAGCTCATTGCTCTCTTTAAAGATCTGCGCGATGAAGTTGAGCGGGCAAAGTTTATTCGGGACTAACCTCAGATGTTTAACATAATTCTGTTGCTTAACATAATTCTGTTGCTTAACATAATTGGTACTCATTAATGAGGGACTTAACATGTGTATGGATGCCCGGTTTCATTGAGTGTAAATTGACATGATTTTCATCACTTTCAGTATGGTATTAGAAATGAAGGCACAATCTGAAAGGATGCCAACACTTTGATATGGAAGTCGCTGTCAACAAGCCAATAAATGAAAATGAATGATTAAATAGAAGTGAATAAATAGCTAAAAACAATATTTATATTTAAGTACTCAAATTGAAGTAATAATAATAAAATAATTTGTACATAAATAAATAAGAATCTAATAAATGAAATAAGAAAAATAATTAAATAAATGAATCATTTTGTGTTGCACTAATACTCCATACGTTAAATTACAAGATTTTTTATTTCATCTTATAATCTTCTATTTGTAAAATTACAATATATTAAAATTTAAAATAGTTAATACAAAACTGAATTTATTATATTAGAAAGATAAAGTTATCGAAATTGTTCAGTAACATTTGTTTTCCGACAATGAATCAGGAATTCGGAAAATGTAAAATTGCTTAAATATTATTGATAATAATTTAATAAATATTAAATTCCATTGCCTTATACTACCTATTGTAATATATTACATCACAGATTTTTGAATTTCATAAAAATTATTTTCAAGTATTGGGAGTCAGGCAACGCACACTTAGCGATCATCAAATGCTAGTCTGTTCAGTTGATCCTGGAGTGTCCCCTCCAAATTAAATTTATGAGATCGGTCCAATTCCTTTATCCTCTCTTTCCCCTTTGAACTACAACCACATTCGATATCTTTTAACTAGTATTATGCACAGCGAACACGTAGCGCAAGGAACTTTAAGAAACATCGAACAACCGATACAGCCGGAACTACTTCTTGGAGGCCACATTATCGTCTGCCTATGTGTGTATATATAATCACAGGTTCAAACTCAATATTATAATAAATTATACTTGTTTTTATCTGGTAAATCAGTGGGCTGCGTAAATTTTCCATCACTCGCCAGCAATTTATAATTTGCAGCTTCACCATTCCCGAGACTGATGTCGAGTGACTTTCCTCCAACGATTTATTTCCATTTGTTAAGATTAACCAACTGTTCAAAACTGACAACTCCAACAATGTTACCATAGTTCCTAACTCATCTTATAGTTTGGATTTGAAGAAGAAAAGACTTTGGAATTGATGAACTGTATTGCGCATGGCAATTGGGCAAATTGATTGCAGATTTTATTTAGAATTTTTCACATTTCTCATACTTCCAAAGTTAATGAGGATTGGATGGCCTCTGTGCCTTCCCCACCCTTTTCGTCCATGTCCCCACGATCCCTCTGGCGGGCCAGGGTATGAGCCAGTCGGGCCTGTGTCTGTCCCAGTCGATGGTGGAGTAGTCTGACCAGTCGGGTATGAGACTGTCGGTAGTGTAGGAACCGGTGTTGGATGAATCGGAGCTGGAGTATTCGGTGATTCAGTAGTCACTGGTGGACCAGTCGGGTATGCGCCAGCCGGGGTCTGCCCTTCGGTGGACTTTACCAAGCAAATGGCTAAGACGGCACAGCTTAGGATCAACGTTGCGATTCTCATTGCGATGTTTGTGGAATTCTTCTGAATGCTGATCTCTGTGTGGAGACCGAGAGCTATTTATACCAATTCCGATTTGGGGTTTGTGTACTCAACTATCGCAGCTGTGTCAATCAATTAGTTCGCATTGTGTAATATTCTCAATTAACTTATTATATTCTGCACGAGTACAGAATGTGGCTCTTTGCACAACTGTTTTCAATATATTTTGGTAACTAACTAACTTTGACGTAGACTGCAAATACCAGTTAAATTATAGTTCATTTAACACACGTATTTCCTTCCCAGCAATAATCAAAATGCTTTATTTACTCGTTTGCTTGGTAGTAGTTAATTTGTATTAACTTGAATTGACGTTGGAATTATGAATTGAACATACATATTTCGCATAATTAAACAAGTAAGTCAAAAGCCGCAATCGTTTCCAGAATTTGTATTTATTTATTCAGTGTGATCTTAAAGCAATCCCCCAATTTTAAGAAAGCCTTCAATGAATAAAAATTATAATTGAAATTAAATTACATTTGATACTTGAAATTTATCCACTGCAGGCATTCCAATGTAACGAACCTTTTCAGTTCGTTTAGTTTTAGCTGGGCTAAATCCTTTATATCCTTTATATATTATTAACTAATGGTTTATTTGCCTTCGGTTATTACTATTTTGCAAAACACATAACTTCATTATAACTTAGCTGGATCCTGTCCTTGGTCCCACGATGCTCCTTGCTGGTAAATCGTCCTGTTACGATTTCACCGGTCGGTATTGCCTCTGCTCGTCGCCTTTGCACTGCTCGACTTCCGTATTTGCGACGCCCCTTTTACAGGTCCGGTCGACGCATTATTAGGTCAGCGATCGCTCGCATATTGCGATCGTTGCCCTCAGCGGTTGCTTCACTGCTGAGTTTGCTCTATTTGCTGGGAATTAGGTTAGCGGGCTCCTATTGCGATCGGTGGCATTAGGGGTTGCTGCACTCGATTGCAATTCGAATATCGGTCGTTCTGCGAACGGATTCCGCTTATCATATTTTGGAATTTGAGTGAGCTGCATTTGTTGCGAGGGGCGTATGCAGCGTATGTTAAAGTTGTTGCGAGGGGCGCATATAGCATATGTCGAAGCTATATGGCTCGTCACACCAAATATTCTCCGATTATTTGCTCTGCAGTAATAAATACAGAGTACGGCAAGTCTGTATCTGATCTATCAATCAGCAGAATCCGAATTCAACTTCGCAATTCTACATATAGTTATTGATTCCGATTAACAGAGTTGCTGAGCAAATCCGTTTTATAGAGGCATATGTTCCCAATGTTTTTAAAAGTTGATAGTTATTTATTCAGTCTGAATTTTAGACAGGTTTTCAATAAATAAATTAAATTCACGCCACAAATTAAATGTTAGATAATTAAATGTCAATAATCAAAAAGAAATTCAAAACAAAATGAAATTAATATTAATATAATTGATACAACTCGGAAGTGTATAACTTAAAGGAAAAAACTAATTTGAATGAGTCTTAATTATAGAAACAATGTTGTTGTGTGTATACATAACCATATGTAATATACTACAACTTCAAACTTGATCAATTTGACAATAACAAATAGTTAATTTAATAAGTAAGAACATGTGTGAGCTGATCTGATTATAAATTGGGTTTGAGACAAGGTCGAGTAAACAGCTGAGCACGTTCTCGTATCCAGAGGGTCATCACTGCAAGGGAGAGTAGGATTAGTTCATAAAGGATTTGCATCACTAGTTTATAACTACCCCACTTGGAGCCCACGAGAACTGGGCAGCCTCCATGAAGGGTTCTCGGGTCGCCAGTCCCATTGTCCAGCAGATTATACCAGAAGAGAGCCATTCCACGCTCTGGACTAACAGCCTGTTTCAGATTTGGGAATACTGTGGCGCCTCCCTGCTCCACATCAGACAGCTGTGCATTTGAATATAGATTTGATAATGATACAAACAATAAGCCAAAATGCACATACATAGAACAGCACCGTTGCAATGCGATCCCCTGCTTCACTTGCTTGTTGCTGGAGGTGAATTTGATTTTCAATTATAATGACACTCACTTCTACACTCAGAATAAAATCGCACTCATTCTCAGTGTGATTTTTTTCTAAGGACACTCTCACCTGTGTGCTATTAAAGAAATCGTAGTGAGCCGCATAGTGTCCACCCAAGCCATAGTTCATAATGTTGAATGCCTCAGAGCCCTGCATGCTCAACGCAGTCATGTCCACAACTCGTCTCTCGATGCGCCTCGTCAGATTGTTGAGATCCCTTTCCAGCCAGGCGCCCTTCGAGGTTCGCGCTCTCCTCGAAACATATTTGCCATCCACATGGACAGTGGTACGCTTCAACAGTGGTCGGGCAAGACCTTGGAGTTCATCGATTTCCTGGGGAGACAATGCATCATGGAACACAACTATAAAAGGATCAAGCAGAACAATTTCCATTTTGAGGGGTGCCAGTCGTAGAAATGGCGAAGTCTTCATTTCATATTCGCAGTGCAGGTTTAATTGTGGCACAAAGTGACCTCGACAACCTCGAGAATAAGATGTAATACTCTCTTTGGCAACAGGCTTCAATTTGGGCTCATTCCTGATCATATTCTGGACGTAAGTTCTCAAACTGAATACTTGGGTTTTCTCTGATTTGTTTCCCATTATCAGAGCATGATCCAAAATTTGCAAAGCTGTGGAATAATACTCTGAAACACAGATAACAAGTGAGTCTGCACGAATTCAAGCGGAATTTACTCACTATTTTCAGCAAATGCACTGGCCATGAAGTACACCAATCTCTCAGGCTCAGATCCCATCAGAGTCGGAGTTGCCTGATTGGAAATGAGCCATTTGCCAGTCTCGGCGAACCATTGCCTGGCCAGATGCGGTTTGCCTTGTTGATGCAGGAATTGGCCAATCCTATAAGTGTCCATTGCATTAAGAATTGATCTGCAGATGGCATTCCGATGGGTTATTCTGATGGGTGCCACACAAATATAACTCACTCGTACTGCTTTCCGTTGAGCAATCCCTTGACCACGTCTCCAATCGTCAGATTGTACACATCGCTCAGGCGTTGAATTGCCTCACAAGCCTCCTTCAGATCAGTCGGACTCGGAAGCTCTGATTTGTGCTGGGCGAGATGGAAGATGTGCGACCAACCCACGGGCTCCTCAATGAACACCTTCCAATCAATCCAATCCCCCTGCATGCGACGTATTAGTGAAAAGGCATTCAGAGGATTCGAAACATAATCTTCCATTTGAGACATGGCCTTATCGCTTTCCGCATGCAATCGTGGAACAACACTGAGAAAAATAATAGGTATAGTTGTTTCAAATAAATCAAGCTAGACTTTGCAACTTACCTTTTCAGTGTATTCAACTTTCTCTCCAGCTCATCCGCATAGCCGTTGAGGTTCTCAATGAGTTTGGCCTCCAGCAGGAGCAGCTTCACCATTCCCGAGACTGATGTCGAGTGACTTTCCTCCAACGATTTATTTCCATTTGTTAAGATTATGGCAATGGCAAAGGCAATCCACAAAAATATCCATTTGAGTGAATCCATTTCGTGTCACGTTTTCAATCTGTTCAAAACTGACAACCCCAACAATGTTACTTTAGCTCCTAACTTATTTTAGAGTATATTCTCAAATTAAGTTTGGATTTGAGAAAAAGAAAAGACTTTTGAATTGATGTGCTGTATTGCGCATGGCAATTGGGCAAATTGATTGCAGATTTTATTTCGAATTTTTCACATTTCTCATTTGTCCAAAGTTAATAAGAACCCCTGAGCGACCGTGCCTCAAATCCCTCTGTTTACCTCCATGTCCCCAAGATGGTCTTTCCGTTGTAGCCTCAGTTGTTGATGTTGTAGGGGCAGGGGTAGCGGTTGTAGCGTACGTAGTGGTAGTGGTTGTATCGTACCCAGGCCCGGTATAATATTGTCCTTCGGTGGACTTCACCAAGCAAATGGCTAAGACGGCACAGCTTAGGATCAACGTTGCGATTCTCATTGCGATGTTTGTGGAATTCTTCTGAATGCTGATCTCTGTGTGGAGACCGAGAGCTATTTATACCTATTCCGATTTGGGGTTTGTGTACCCAACTATCGCAGCTGTGTCAATCATTTGCTTGAATTGTTTAACCTTGTTTAACCTTGTATTTTCTGCACGAATAATCTATGTGGATTTTTGCACAACTGTTTTCACTATATTTTGCACAATTGAATAAAAAACGAAATTTCTTTTGTTTAATTGTTTGCTCCTATTTGGCTGTAGTTTGTTTGCTCTTTTTGCTGCGTCAATTGAAGTTGGAAATAAACACATTTCGCATAAACAAACAAGTTAAGCATTATATATTTCGCAATATTTGTAAAACGTGGTTATATATTCAGCCTGAATTAAAAACAGTTCAGTTTAGCTGTGTGCAGTGCTCTTGTCTAACTTACTAGACTTCATTTACCGTTATGCCTAAGGTTATGCTTGGGGTTTTCGTATACCAAGCCGAGCTTTTGCCGACGCCCTCTGTGAGACGAAGTAGTACAGTGTCGAGCGAGTATTGGTTTTGCAAGTCCCATCGACTTGGACACATTTAAATAAATACAAATATTGGCCACCAACAGAAGATCCTCTGTGGACAAGTGCATCTTTCTTCTAGAGAGGCTAACAAAGTGAACAAGTGCACAGCGACACCAGACGACTTCACAAGCCAAGTGGATTGTAGATGTCCCACCTAGGGAAGATCTCTTGAATGCGGAGAGTATACAAGTAAGTGCATCAGATCCACACTTTTGCTCAGCAAGAATGCTTCGATTTTAAAGTGTGTTAGTATGCAGCAAAGCTGTGTAGAATTGCACGAGCAAAGCTCTCTTAAAGTTCGCATGAGAGAGCTTTCGCTCAACTTTAATCGCACATACAATGAGCGGGAGCTCATTGCTCTCTTTAAAGATCTGCGCGATGAAGTTGAGCGGGCAAAGTTTATTCGGGACTAACCTCAGATGTTTAACATAATTCTGTTGCTTAACATAATTGGTACTCATTAATGAGGGACTTCACATGTGTATGGATGCACGGTTTCATTGAGTGTAAATTAACATGATTTTCATCACTTTCAATCTGGAATTAGAAATGAAGGCACAATCTGAAAGGTTGCCAACACTTTGATATGGAAGTCGCTGTCAACAAGCCAATAAATGAAAATGAAACACTTGATTAAATAAAAGTGAATAAATAATTAAAAACAATTACTCAATAAAAAAGCAGTAATAATAATAAAATAATTTGTACATTCATGGATGATGGTGATGGAATTCACTCACTATTTTCAGCAAATGCACTGGCCATGAAATACACCAATCTCTCAGGATCAGATCCTGAGATCTGTGTATATCCTCAAAAAAAAACCTTCAAAATAATAAAAATTGAAATCAATTCCATTAAACATCAGCTTTGGTCTCATAGCTAATTTACAAGACTGCTGAACACTGATTTGTTTATTGATTAGAATTGGTTTTAAGACAAGGTCTAGTAAACAGCTGAGCACGTTCTCGCATCCACTTGGTCATTGCTGTTAAGGAAAAGTCAGATTAGTTAATAAAGGATTCATATCATTGGTAAATAATACCCCACTTGGAGCCCACGAGAACTGGGCAGCCTCCATGAAGGGTTCTCGTGTCGCCAGTCCCATTGTCCAGCAGATTATACCAGAAGAGAGCCATTCCACGCTCTGGACTAACAGCCTGTTTCAGATTTGGGAATACTGTGGCGCCTCCCTGCTCCACATCAGACAGCTGTGCATTTGAATATAGATTTGATAATGATCAAAATAATAAGCCAAAATGCACATACATAGAACAGCACCGTTGCAATGCGATTGCCAGCTCCTTCCAAGTCGGGCTGGAGGCGTAATATTTGAATAATAACTGCATTGATCTCAACTGGAAACTTACTGTTCCATCGAAGTAATCGAAATGAAGATTGTAGTGTCCACCCAAGCCGTAGTTCATAATGTTGAATGCCTCGGAGCCCTGCATGCTTAACTCAGTCATGTCCACAACTCGTCTCTCGATGCGCCTCGTGAGATTGTTGAGATCTCTTTCTAGCCAGGCTCCTTTCGAGGTTCGAGTCTTTCGCACCACATACTTTCCATAGCCGTAGGCCTTAGTCCGCTTCAGCAGAGGCCGGGAAAGTTCCTGTAGCTCGTTGATTTCGCGTGGCGACAGCACATCGTAATATCGCACTATATATGGGTCCAGATGTAGAACTTCCTTTTTGAGAGGTGCCAAGCGGAGAAATGGGGATTTTTTGAACTTGTATTCACAATAGAGATTTGATTGAGCTGCAAATTGACCGCGACAACCCATAGAATAAGAAGTGATATTCATGATCTTGGGGTTTATTTTGGGCTCAGCTCGGGCAAGTTTCTCGATTTCAGCCCTCTTTTTCAGTAGTTTGTCCGTGTTGTTTCCCATCATCAGTGCATGATCCAAAATTGTCAGAGCAGTCGAGTATTGCTCTAAGTAAGGCAAACTTTAGTTATATTTTTAGTTAGGTTTGCGTGTGTGTTCCATGCGTATTCCACGGAGATAAAAAAGAAAGTCTAGTTGAGTGCTTACTGTAGTTACTCAATGCGCTCGCAAAGAGATGTAGCATTCTAAGAGGGTCGGCTCCAATTGGAGTGGGCAAAGTACGATCCATGAGCCACTTGCTACTCTCCGCAAACCATTCGCCAGCTCTGTGTTGATTTTTATGCTTGTGCAGGTGTTGACCCAAAACATACGAGTCCAGAGCATTTAGACTTGTGCTGCAGATGACGTTCTTCAGGATTATTCACAGGAGTGCTACACATATCACTCACTCGTACTGCGTTCCGTTGAGCAATCCCTTAACCATGTCCCTAATGGTCAAGTTGTACACATCCTGCAGAAGATGTATTGCCTCACAAGCCTCCTCCAGATCAGTTGGACTTGTTAGCTGTGCCTTGTGCTCATTTATAAAAGTGGCATGCGAACGACCCACGGGTGTCTCCATGAATATCTTCCAGTCTGTCCAATCCTCGTGCATGCGACGTATTAGTGAAAAGGCATTCAGAGGATTCGAAACATAATCTTCCATTTGAGACATGGCCTTATCGCTCTCCGCTTGCAATCGTGGAACAACACTGAGAAAACCAATAGTTATAGTTTCAAATAAATCAAGTTAAACTTTCGAACTTACCTTTTCAGTGTATTCAACTTTCTCTCCAGCTCATCCGCATAGCCGTTGAGGTTCTCAATGAGTTTGGCCTCCAGCAGGAGCAGCCTCACCATTCCCGAGACTGATGTGGAATAGCTTTCCTCCATGGGCTCATCTTGCGCTTTGATGGAACTCAAGATTACGGCGATCGCAATGTAAGCGAATATAATCGAATACATTGTGTGTTGAAAGTTGAAGCTGTCAATGCCTCAGTAATATGCCTCAACACAACTATGTCGATTGGCAAGTCGAAGTTAACTGTGATTTTATATTTGTTTATTTTAAATACAGCTTAATTTGAATCTTAGTAGAAATTAGATTCTACACTCATAAAAAAATTGCATTAGAATTCATTCATTTTAATACTTTTCGCAGCTCTTCCGATGATCCAGGAAGTATATTTCGAATTCGTTTGTGTCGAAAAATCTTTTCTCAATCATTTCCACTGTTTGAAACTGAATTAAAAATAAAAGCCAGAAAAGTTTTCTAGTTTTCAGATCGAATTTAATTTCGAATTTGAATTAATTTTTTCTAAAAATAACAGAAAACATTTTTGTAATTTTTTGTAGATTTTCATTTGAGATTTGTAAAATTTCGTGGGGTATTTGGTTCTGGGAGTAGCTGTGGGCCTTTCAAAGCAAACGATATGTCTTTGCCTATGTATACTTAGAATACTATATTAAATACTTTCGAACAGAGTATCCGCCAGTCGAGCAAGAGCATTTTAAACTGATTGAATTGTAATTGCTTCCCCAGCAGGTTAATCACTTCTTATCTGATGGCTTGTTTGGAGTTTTGAGTTCCTCGGAAAGCAGAAACCAATGCAAAGCCAAGCATTTGGCGATTCCTCGTTATAGTCTGTTATCAAAGTTGAGTTGTGTGTCTTATCAGGCTAATTACTAAATGATATTCTTTTCTTTTCGTTTCCCGAGAGGTATCACTGCTTTGAGCAGGGCCTTCTAAACATCTGCTCATTCTCACGTATCCATTTGTTGCACACTGTGAAGTATGATGTATACATTGTGATTGCGCATATTAATTAAGAGGTATGATAATTACCCCATTTGGAACCCACTATAACGGGACACGCGGCATGAATAGTGTTTTCATCAAAGTCCCCGTTATCCTTTAGATTGTACCAGATAATGGCTGTTCCTCGTTGGGGAAAGACAGCTTTTTGTATGTTGGGAAAGACAGTAGCACCACCCTGTTCCACATCAGAGAGCTATACATATATAAATATATATAGTATTGAATGGGATTTCATATTATCCGGCTACTCACATAGAACATGACTGTAGCAATACGATCGCCGTTGTATCTTGTCCTTTCAGTGGCCTACAATCGAATAATTGTTAAAAAAATGTCCTTGAATTTTGAAAACTTGCACAGAAAACTAGAAAGATTATCTTTTCTTTAGAATTAATTTCTATATATAAGAAGAAGAATTTTTCTAAATTAGAATGGCAATACCAAAAATATTATGTTTTTCAAAACTTTTCTTTTATATTTGTCGATGTGAATATCGATGTGTTCCAGGATGAGTTTCCGTAGTTCAATGGTAGTCTGTTTCTCCATAGTCCTTGTTGACTTATTGCAGCCGAGATGCAGGATAAAACTAAACTGACTACGAAGGATTGGTCTATTTATACCGAAATTACTCAACTTTAGGTAAAAAATCCGGGTCTTATGGCACCCAGGTGTCCACAATGTACCTGATCCAAATGGAAACTACGCCTGGAAGTAGGCAACATTTTTATAATTCTACCTAACAGGTGGGGAAACCTCAGTGTATTGGGGCCATCTATTAATTTTGGCCCTAAATATATATACCTACCATCGGTCTTTGGAATTTTTGAAAATAATGTATAATTAGCTTATGGCAGGCAATTACTTTTTTTCTTTGACACTGATCCAAATAAGCTGGCCGCCACTGTATTATTTTTGGGATTTAAGTACTCACATTCAAATAATCAAAGTGTGGAGCATAGTGTCCGCCCAGACCGTAATTCATCACCTGCAACATCTCCGAGCCGTACATGGTGAAGCCAGACATGTCTTCGATGCGTTTGTTGAGGCGCTCTGTGAATGCGTTGGTTCTGTCCCCCAGCCAGGTGACCTTTGAGGTGCGCTCCTTGACCATCGTATTGCGTTGTGTCACCTGATCGAAGACCATGGCGCGTTTCAGTTTGGGCACAGCGAGCAATTGCAAATCCTCGATCTCACGAGGCGAGATCACATCGTGATAGAGCACCATATACGGATCAAGTTGGAGCAGCTCCATTTTCAAGGGGGCCAATCGCAGAAATGCTGAATTTGTGCTATTGTAGACGCAGTGCAGCCGAGTCGAAGTTGTGGGTGCAAATTGACCCCGACAACCCCTCTCGTATTTGCCCCCAGTTCGCATTTTATTCTGCAGAGAGGATGTGGGGCATATTATTGATTGAGTGGCAATTTGTTAGAGTGCATACCTACCATCTTGGGTACGGCGTTCGGCTCTGTTCTTATCAATGTTTCCACTTCCGATTTGCGTATCAGCAACTTTAAACTATCTCTTTTGAAGGTCGTCGCAGTTTGCAGCACCTTAAGAGCATCGTCATAGCGTTCTAGAGTTGAGAATTGAAGTTGGTAAAGCTTTGTATGTGGCAAGCCTGTTATCAATGCGATACTCACTCATTTTGATAAGTGCCTCGGCATAAACGTGCAACAGCTCGGCTCGATCCACTTGGAGTGGCAAGGCCAAAATGTTTTGCTTGTCGTTCAGCCAGTTGATCGCTTGGTAAATCCAATGGCTGGCCTCGTCAAAGGTCTTCTGGTCATACAGGAACTTGCCCAGGGCATAGCTGTCCAAGGCACTCAAGCTGACACTGAGCGAAAAACAATCGAAAAGCAATTCATTTTTACACTCAAAAAAAAAAAGGTTAAAAGGTGTGCTCACTTGTACTGCCTGCCATTCAGCAGTCCCTTGGCCATATCGGAGACCTTCAGGTCGTAGGTGACTTGGATGCGATACAAGGCTTCAGCCGCTTCTTGGAGATCGGTGCTGCTGGGCAGCTGCTCCCGCTGCTCACTGACGTACTTCACCTGCTGTTGACCCACCGACTGCTTCATGTATTTCTGCCAATGTATCCAATCCTCGTGCATGCGACGTATCAGAGAAAATGCATTTAATGGATTCGATAGATAGGCCTCCGGATCCTGCTGCGCCCGCCTGCTTGCCACACGCATTTCTGTTGCATAACTAAAGAGAGAATCTGAAATTGTTAAACTCAACTTAAATTAATTCCTACACTCAGAAAGAAACTTATTTGATTCTAGTTTTTAGGGAGATTTTCATTTTTGATCGGTTTTCGAAAATTAAGTGCGATTTTCTACTGCTGCTTCTGAATGTAAGCCTTCATCTCACCTGCGCACTGCGAGCAGCTTGCTTTCCAACTCATCTGCATAGCTGTTGAGATTGTCAATGAGCTGGGCTTCCAGGTGAAGCAGATCCACCATTCCCGCCACCGAGGTGCAATGGCTCTTCTCCTCATCTTGGCCACTGACCAAATTGGCCAAGACTAGAGCAGCGGCCAAAAATCGAAGTCTCATTTTGTTGTGAGCCACGTCTTGAGGTGCCTACGTGCCAGTTCCAACTGTCAACTCTTTCCCACATTTCAAAATAATCACAGTTGGCCCAAACACTAAAATACATGCTATTTTTGTTACTTACCAATTGATAAGCGCGGCGATGCAATCCGGCGTGTTGATAGCGAATGCGAAGCGCTTACTTTTAATTAAAACAAACATATCAAACCAGATACGCACAGTGGTAGAAAAGTCGGCAATATTCAACGGAAAGCAACTGTTTCTTGGATCCAGAATTTATATTGTGTGACTCCCAAGGAGTCCCTTGTAAACACGTAGGGAAGAAAAGGGGATTAACAATTTATCAGCTATATAAATAGAGTTGGGAAGGGCTGGACTACAGTGTCAGCTAGCAGTATGATTACAGCTGACTTCTGATTTATCAACGTAGAAGTACAGTGGGATATAAAAAGCAACCCGATTTCCACTGTGACTGTTGACTACTTGCGAGGAGTGGAAACCTTTCAGATTTCAGTTGGTATCTGAACGATATATATTCCCGACAATAAGTAATTCATTTTGGTCGCTTGTCCAATTTATATGTTGCAAGTTCTAATTAATTGTGTGCCGTGTCGCAAATTCTGATTACTGTTGAACAAGTGAGAATTTTTCAAATAATTTATATATTATTGAAGCTAAAGTTGAACTGACAGGGGGCAGCTGGGAGCAGTTGTGGACTGCGGAATGTGACAATCTGTTATCTGCTTTAGCCATGAATGAATTCATTGAAAGGCTTTGTGGAAAACCTAAAAACCTTTTTGTGTACAAAAATACCGGCACACAAAGCAGGGCCGGGCCCACTTGTTGTTTGTTTGTTGGCAAAGGTATGGCCAACAACAGAAAAAGGGCTTTAAATTTTGCAATTTTTAGGGTGTGCTGGGGGGCTGGGAGTAGTGGTTTTGCCATGTTGCAACGGCATGTGTCCTGCCGTTGATATCGGCTTAACTTTGCCATAAAACTGTCAGCGTCACGCGTGTAGTGGACACGGGGCGGCAACTGACGCAGGGGGCAGAGAAGTGGCAGCGGGGTTAGGCAAATGAAATAAATTTTACAGCCAAATGGGCAGACTTTGGCCAAACAAAAAGGCCAAAAGGCGGCAGGGGAGTAGACGGAGAGAGATTTGTGTGTGTGGCCAAATGTCAGAGGCAAATCTAATGCGGACAACAAAAGCACCTGTGACCTGGAAAATGTCTAGTCCGAGTCGTCGTCGTCGTCGCCGTCGTCGTCATCATCTCTTTCCCTCTCTCTCCCTCGACTGTACCGCTGGACAGCATTTAAGCTGAGAGCTGTTGACCAACAGCACCACCAACACCACAAACACCACCACACTCACAAAATAAAATCGTTCTAAATTTCGTTAAAGTTTTTCTATTTTTAAGAAATAATTTCTAAATATTTCGAAGCAAATTTCTAAAATTAAATTTTGTTATTTTACTTTTGATTAATAAATTGACAAACCATTTACTAAAATGTCGGGTTTTTCGGCGAGTGCACCCACTTAAAGCCAGTCAGTCAGTCAGTCAGTCGTTTGGATGTCTGGGCCAAGTGCAAATGTTTACGATAAGTCGCTTTTGTTAAGCGTTCCCCTATCCAACCCCGGCCACCGTTGCCACCGCTGCATGTTCATCAATTAAGTGTCATCAATCATCTGCAAGCAGTACGAAATCGCATCGAAATCAGCAGTCGGACGACGACGACGACAACAGGCAAACATGTCACGGTACAAAATGTCGTTTAACCTAAAATGCGAACAACAAAAAAATACAAAAAATAAAAATCGAAAATCAACAACAACAAATATTATTTACTTTAGTGGCAGACATCGATTTCACGTCATAAGGGTTGTTCCAAAAAACGTTGAAATTCTGTCAATGATGGCCTTAAATCGCCCGCATCAACTTTTAGCGAAAGTAAGGAGATTTGATGGATTCAAAATGGTAACTGAGGGAATAATGTTGTAGAAAACTATTTAGCAGGCAGAAGAAAGCATCTCTGAACCCAAAAAGTATACGATCAACCGTGCCGATATCCATCTGTATGAGAGCTATAGATCATACACCGTAAGCAGATCAAGATCATTCCATCCATAACTTACCTCGTTTCATGAGTATATACATACAATAATATTTGCAGACTTTTACTTGATCCACTATACCAATTTTCAGTTTTAACAAAACGTATTTCAATATTCAAAAAACTAGTATCAGAAAAATGTATAAGATATTGAAAGTGTAGAGTTCTCTTAACGAGTTTTACACCTAACATATATATATATATCTTTCTGCCCTTAACATTTAAATAAACATTTTATTTCTCTCTTCTTCATCCGAGTTTTTGCTTATCTTCTTTTACTTTATGTCTCTCTTTATTTCTGTCTCCTTCTTAACAGTTTTTGTTACTTTCCGACTGTATTTGCTAGACGAGCTCTCTCGACTATGGCATACTTGCCTTTAATTGGGGAACTCACTAAAAACATCAAATTTATATTCTCTCTGACGGGGGCTGCATTTTCTGGCAGTGTATGGACAATGTGCAGCTAAGCACACAAAAATTGCCCAAAGAGCACTCAAAACATGATCCCTGATTGTTGGCATTGGTGGTTGTAGGCCTAGCACCACCTTTCAGGCCATATCAATTTCAAGGGTCTATTTTTGATTTTTGTTCGAGTCTTTTCTTTGCGTAATTTGATGACCCACTGGGTGAGCTGTGTCCATTGACATAAAACTAAAGCGTTAAAGTTACGCGCTTTGTGGCAGTTGAAACTTTAGTTGGTTTATGAGCTCGTTGCCAAATTCAAATCAAGTGGAATAACGCACACTTTGCAGGAACAGGATAAGAGCAGAGGGGCAGGACTCGAAACGACTTGTAAGACAAAGCCATTAATGGCGCCTGGCGGTGGCCCTCAGAAATCTTGATACCAAATCTTCGCATTAGAAATCAATGTCGAGCGCTGCAGTTATGATTATTGCAGTTGTCAGAAAGTTGTCGGCACTCAACCAGCTCGTGTGGTTTAAGCTCGGGGTCGTCCTGTGCGTCCTGGTTGCTGCTGGCTAGGTTTATGCAAATGCCAAGCGTTTATACGCTGGCAAACAGACGACCAAGAGCAAGTTGGTTAAGACGGCCAAGAGGGCCAAGACAACGCTGGCCTGGCTCGCTAAAAAATGCTTATGACTTGTGTAAACAATTTCCCATGCTGATTCGCAAGTCCCCGTTCCATTTACGCGTAGGTATGTTCCACTTGGAGCCGTCAGCGCGTCTGTACACTCAGAGAAATAACCAAATTATATATTAGAAGCTCGCTTACAAACGAAGAACGTAAAAATATATATCCCTTGCGAAATGCTCAAATTCAGTTAGTTTGTTTTTCTGAGTGTAGGCCGCGTCTAAAGCTGAATCGTTTTCTGGTGCATAAAAATATTTTATGGACTTTGGCGCAAAAGTAACTTTGTGTCGTGGACGATAAGCGAAGTTTGGTTTTGCGTATGTGACTTCCGTTTGTCCTTTGCATGTCCTTTCGCACATGGCCAGCAGCAAGTGTGTGTGTGTGTGCGTGTGTGTCCTGTGTGTGTTTGCTTTCGCACATTTTTATGCATTTTCTTAGCGGCCATTTTTATGCCCGCACACGTTTTCCATTAGACGTCAACGGCTGTCGTTTCCGCACTCGCCTGTTTGATTTTCGCCAATGATTTTCCCCCCCTTGGAAAATATACTATTATTCGATACTCCTTCTCCCCCCATCCTGCACCCACCCGCTGCGTTGTTTAATTGAAACTGGGTCAACTGTTTGGGGCTGGCCCATTAATCAATCACATTCGCCGCTGACACTCACTCACTCAATTTGCATTCGCCTTTAAGACAATTATCATGTTCGAACAATTATTCTTTGTTAGCGACGAGTTTTCCGTGATCTAATTGGAATCGGTGAAAATGGCATTAATCTTCATAAGGTTGACGTCTTCATTAGAATAAGCTCTTCGCTTGAGTGTGAGCTGCTTGCCTCAAAGACGCCCCTTGTTCCTCTCTGAAGTGCCTTAAAATGTACGCTGAGTTTATTAACTGTTGTTGTTGTTGTTGTTGCATGAGAATGTCATTCCTGGTTCCAGCTTGCAACAACTCGGAAAAAAGAAAATGGAAAGTCGTCAATTGAATGGGTTTCCATCTGCAACTGAACAACCTTTGCAACTTTAACTTTTCCATTGAAGGTACTCGAAGACTTGAATGCGATGAATGATTAGTAGTGCCAGAAAGTTAACAGAAACTTGTGAAAATTACAGTGTAGGCTTAGACTCAAGAAGAAAGAAGGCTTATGAATTCCAGGCAAATATAGTAAGATCATGATACTCGAAGAGAGGGAGTCAACTAAGATTTGAAGACAAAAAATTCGACTTTCTTTTGCACTCATTTCAAACTGATTTCAATCGGATATTCAATCGAATAAGTCTCAAGTATTAGGATCATTGATCTATAATAATTAATCACTGAACTAGGCTATATATATTTATTGCACCATGAACGAAATGTATTTTGGATATGATATTTAAATTTGTTTTGTAGAAATGCATCGTCTCTCTCTCCAGAAGTGCAGTAACTGTGCCTTCTGCCTTACAGGGTATTCGAGAACTTGAATACTTTTGTTGACGGTGTATCTACTATGGCAACCTAATTGCAGAAAATTCCTTTTGAAAGAACTTTATTTTGGATATGATATTTGAATTGTATATTCCACATTACCAAGTTATCTGTGGACCTATTTGACTGCCCAGGAGTGTAGTATCCTTCTCTGTGACGGGGTTTAATCAGTACAATCCCAATAAAGTCGGCATTGATTTGCTCAGGCAGGTTCCGCCTTTTAGACTGTCCCACCCTCCCCCTTCCACCCAGAGTTACTGCTAATTAAAAATGTGAAACACACACACTACACACACACACACACACACACACACACACACGCACAACTTAAACCGCGTGCAATTTATCAAAGGCATAAAGCAGAGAGACTTCTATTTTTTTTTTTTGTTGTTGCATGCCACGGATATAATTTTTTAGCAAGGCGCTGAAGCGCGGCGCGTATAATGCGCATAATTTCTATGCCACGTTGGTCACCCAAAAAGTAAATGCTGCAAGTGTAGACAGATGGGCGGGGCTGTGGGGGCAGTGGCAATAAGCGACCTTTGTGCGACGACAAGCGGCAGCCGCAACAAACAGGCACAAACATGGCGTCAGTTATGTTTTTTGGCAATGAGCAATGAGCGGGGCAAGGGGTGCCAAGGGGGTGGGTGATGAGGCGGTGCAGAGAGAGGGGGATTCAGACGACAAACAAAAGAGGTACACGCGAAAATAAAACCTATTACCGGAATCATAATTATCTTTTATGGCCGCGTCTGTCATGACGACATTATGGCCAGGCCGGGCCGGGCCTGGGCTGGGCTGCTGGCCCTGATCCGAGCCAACACGTAGCAATAAAAAACCGCGAAATGCGGCCAAGTAGCAAAAAAAAAAATAAATATCATAAATTACGCGCGCACAGGCGACAACCCCCCCAAGCCCCCTCCAACTACCCGCCCCTGCGCAGCACAGAAAACACACACAAATTATGTAGTCGGCATAAAATCGCGCTCATTTTCATTACGAGGCAGGCCAGGGGTGTGGTGGGAATTAAGCGAGAGGGGCTTGGGGTTGTGGGGCTGGGGACTGTCTAGTTGTGCCGTGGACAAAACAGGTGTTTTCTAATTTATGGCAACACAGTCCCCCGCCACTCAGCAGCAGCCTCCTCAGCCCTCCTCCGCCTCATTATTATTATTGTTGTTGTTGTTGTGTTGACTTTGAGTTATTAAAAGTGTGTTTTTCGACGAGTGGCGGGGGCTAGTGAGTGTGAGGGGGTTGGGGGAGGGGTGTTTGCATTGTCAACGCCTGTCTGCAGTTGGCAGACAAATCAAAGTGTGTCACCCCCCCCCCCCCCTGCCCACACCCACACTTCCTGCCTGGCGACACTTGTCATGTGTTTTTTAATTTCTAATATTTCACGCGTTTTGTACAAGCACAATGCAAACTCTCTCACTCTCTCTCACTCTCTCTTCCTCTCCCTCTCTCTTTCTATGCCCCATCTAATGCTAATACTGCGGCAGCTGCTATTGTTGTGCACTTGTGCTGCAAATTATGCGAGACACGTCGCTGTTGCCACCGCTGCTGCTGCTGCTGCTGCTGCTGCTGCTGCTGTTGTTGTTGTGGATCTCATTTTGCTGTGCGAGGTGTGCCTGAGGTGTTTACCACAAAAGCACACACACAAACAAACAAATAATACACAGAGAAAAAAGAGACTGCAGTCGAGAGAGCTGTTAAATTCTTAGTAAGTTTGCTTCTGGTCACTTTTCCTATGTCAAATCACAATCTTAATGAAACAATTGCAGTCGATCAATAATATGACTAGATATATCATATATCAATCGGAAGACTATATCTTTGCAGTTGTGCCTCTTATTGCTGTTTATGCGACAACTTATATGTCAATTTTATAGTCTTTGAGATCGGAATGTTTGTACATACAATCGACTGTTGGCTGTTGATTCTGATCAAGAGTATATTTACACACCTGGAAGGTAAGTAGGTCTTGAACATAACACCTGGGCGGTAAATAGTTGTGAATTGAGCTTGACAGTGAAATATGAATCACATTAAGTAAACTTTAGTTTGTCTAGGTTAGATTCGAATATATTCATTATAATGAAGCCCGATCTAAGCTATATAATAATATTTAATGGGCCGAGGACAACGCTACAGCGCCGAGTACACACGACTCTCAGAACGAGGAACAAATTTACATAGCCACATCAATCAGTCTCAGATCAGGAATATATATACCTGATGCGGTAATTATTATTAATTTTACATTTTATTATTCATTATTATTTATTTATTGTTAAATGGATTCGAAAGAAGAAGAAGAACAGTCACTCCCCATTGAAGCAATTATTCTTGGCCTAAGATCTTTGCTCTTTTTCGCTCTGTGTATATACGTGTGATAATTTAGCGCGCCACAAAAGTTTTCTTCGAAATTGCCCAAGGCCAAGTGTGTGGCATGCCCCTTGTTGTTCTTGCCTCAGCTCAGTAGCACAAAAAAAAGGAAAAAAGCGCAATGCACGTGCTGCCTTTGTGCTGTTGTTGTTGTTGTTGTTGTTGTAATTGGTGCTGGTTGCTTGTTGACAGGACACTTCAACTATTGTTGTTTGCACTCCCCCGTCCAACAGCAACCACTGTGCACAGTGTCCTGTTTAATTCAGCATGAAATTGGTTTGTATTATTATTTTGCAGTCGTCGCTCGTCGAAGCCGGCGGCGATTCTGCGACTCTTCAACTCTGTGGCAACACCTTCAAAACTGTCAGCATCAGTTGATTAAAGCTTAAAGCGTGCCACCACACACACGCACACACTTGCACACATATAGAGAGTGTGTGTGTGTGTGCGAGAGCAAAACTGAAAGTTTGCTTTGATGCTGAGCTGGTCTGCTGCTTTAATTAAAAACTGCGCTCGCCGAGTAACTAGCACTTGATTAATTTTTGGTTGCACGCAAAACGTAACGCGAACACAAAAAATCGAAAGAAAAAAGCAGCAACAGCAACAGCAACCAGAAAACGAGCCACAAGCAGCAAGTGGCAAGCGGCAACAAATTGCTGCCCAGTTGCTGGGCGGACCAACCAAAAAAAAAACAAGGGATCCAAATTAATTATGTCCAAGCAACGCTGTCGGTGGCCGCTGCCTTGCCACACTTCAAAAAAACATTGCGAAATCACCTTATTATTCAGAAAGTATGTATCTTAATACCAGACAAAAGCCGAGCCAGAAAATTACAATACTATTTTCCCAGTATTTGAAATTTCCTTAATTTTGTAACTTATTTTTCTGAGTGTACTGGCCTTATACTTTACGTTATCAGCGCGTGCTCTGCATACGTGGACGCCAGCGAGCAAGAGGAGTGGACTGAGGAGCACGATGAGGAGCGGGATGTGTAGCAGGATCTGGAGCGGGCTGAGGAGCGGGCTGAGGAGCGGGATGTGGAGCAGGATGTGGAGCAGCACATGTACAGCAATGGAAGCAGATACTGTTTAAAGGCGACCTCTGGTTTCGCTCTAAGCGCTTTCACATTTCCATTGCATACTTTTTAGCGCACGCTGTGCCTCATGAGTGTGTGTCTGTGTGTGTTGTGCGTGGTGTGCGTGGTGTGTGTGTTGTGCCTGCTGTGTGTGTGTGTGATTTACGTGGGCGGTTTGCTTTGATATTGAATTTTTGTGAAATGAAATACGAGTTGATGAACCTGACTTCTGCGGATGCCTTTGGGCGTGATCACCGCTCTGCAGTGATTTAATGTCTGCTCCGATTATAATTCTATATGCAGAAAGGGAAGAAGGGAAAATTAACACTTGAACATTGGTTAAATGTTGAACATTGGTTAAATGTTAAATAAACGTTTATTTATGTCACAATTATTATTCACAAGTAACTTCACCCACCATTGCAACCACTCCTTGGGTTCAGTAGATTGACGGGATGACAGTTGACATTGGTATTCATCAGGCGCAGATATAGTTTCGATAGAAAAGTTGTGCGTAATCAGAAACAATTATCCATCCAATCATGGACATCCCATATGGACAATACGAGTACACCTTAGTTACAATGGCGCCCCTCTCTCAATGGTCAGCTGCCCCGATTTGGCGAGGCATAGAGTCTCCTTTCTCAACACTAGCCAAAGGACTCTTCAAGACCTTTGACCTTTGTCAATTGTCACTATTGATTCCCTAAATATATATTTTAATGTCAACCTAACACCTACGTATGGGAAGATCCCATCCCCTTACACATTATAAAGTCAGAATCTGGCAATTGACATTTTGGCTGTTCCGTCTTGGCCTTAGAAAACGTTTCAGTTAACTTTAACGAGCTTTAAGTCTATTCCGCCAACATTTTACTTTAAGGACTTCTTGTTGCAAGTTGTGCAAGTTGATTGAATTGAATATGAATTCAACTGGCAAGCAAATAAAACCCGGCTGTGAATGTGTGTCATCAACTGTAAGGCTGCCGTGCTGAGCAGGTCTCAAGTGTTGTTCAACACACTCAATTTTCATTAGGGTTTTTGGAAACAAAGCAAATACTGAAATGTCTCCGGCATCCACACATATTAAATACAATATTAATAATCTCGCTTGGCATTGTCAGGAAAAGCGCCCAGGGAGATCTTTATATATATAGGTATGTGTGCGTGTGTGTGAGTGTGGGTATAATCATTGTCTACGTCTACACACCAAGAGTCATCACTCATTCACACACACTCATTCACACACACTCAGACACACACTCGCAGCAGCAGCCACGCCTGATTTTTACCTAGAGCGCACGTTGTGCGCCAGACTGGCGCCAGTGGCAAACAAAAGCCTTGCCACATTGAGAGGGTCGCTTAATAAAGCGAGGATGCTGCAACGTCAACTTCAACTTAAAGCCACGCAACTGATATAAACCATGCCACCTTGTCGCCCAGATAGCGCCCGGATAGCTCCTTGAGGCAAATGTTAATGTAAATGTTTGTCTGCTATTTGAATTTTAATTACTTTTTGTCGGTTTCGGTTTTTCGCGTGGCGCACAAAAACTATTTATGCACGTTGCCCCTTGCCCCCCCTCCCCCCCCCCAGTAAACTTTCTAATAGAATCTGGCCAGAAAACCATAAAAACTTTTGCAACCAATCGAAGGTAGGGCAGAGCATCGCAGCCGTAGAGTCAAAGATTGTAATGCGCCTTAATTGAAACAAGTCCCAAACCAATTGGCTGCCACACAGCCACTTAAGCCAAGTCCAAGTCCAAGTCCACGGCCAAGTGCTAAAGGTAGACGGCACAGTGGCTCCCAGTTGCACAATCAAAAATCAGCAGCAGCAGCAGCAGTCAACGATGGGTAGCATAAATTTTCAAATTGTTAGCAATGAGTCCTCCTCCAACCCCCCTTTGAAACGGAAACGCCTAATTCCAGCCGCTGAGATTGAGACTACAACGCCAACTTCCCCCTCCTGCAGCCTGGCCGTCGTCTGGCAGCTGTTTCAGGCCACAGACAGTCAACTCAGTTAGTCGCTTTTGGGCCAGCACGGGAATTATTCGTGGGCTGCGTTGCTCTCTTTTATCGGATTCAGTTTTCGGATTGCGGGGTAGAGAGCTGCGGTACACTTACAAAAAAAGGTGCACTGAAGTTTAGAAAGATTTCTTATACACGACTTTGGCAGCAGTTTATAAAATCAAATAATTTCATTTGAAATAATAATATAATTTAAAAGGCAAAGCAGTAGATTTTCAAAAATGTAATGCATTTGTTCTCAGTGTACCAAAGTTCGGCAAGCAGAAAGAAATTCAATCAAAGGTACAAGTTAATCCCGCGTGAGTTCATAAAGTTCACAAAAGCCAATTTATTTGCCAGGCGTAATAAGTTTCAAAGTAAATGCCAGCGAGTCGCTCTCTTTACATTCATCTTTATACTTTCGACTTGCAGAAGCTATAACGATTCCCAATTTGTGTAAGACTAGGTAAATGCATAAAATCAGCATTTTTCATCTGGGGGTTTCCTTAGTTTGCAGACGTATTCAATTCTGTGGCAAGTGCCTTTTAGCGCTGTCAAACATTTCAACGATTCGAACTACGATTCAATTTATTGTGTTTCTATACCTCGAATCCATTAGCCTTTTCAGTATCGAATTAATTTAAAGTGTATTAAAAATATTTATTTATATTTATATTTGTTGCACATTAACGTTACAATTAACGGCCAGCTGTCCAGAGGTCGCTGGTGCGGAGGCGCTTTAATCGTATGCGGGTTGTGATTGACCCTAGTGACCAAGCCAATGGGTTGACATGGTTATGCAACCGGTCATTGTATCGACTTGTATGGCGATTTATTTGACTAAGGACTGTCGGTACACAGAAGTCGTTGTGCAGCGTAATATTGCTCACATAGGGTGGAGCACCAGAGATGTCTCTTAGCTCCTTGTTCTGCAGGACTTGCATTTGATTAATCCACGATTTTGCTGCTGTGCCCCAAATTGGAATCCCATACGTCCATGTGGGCACGATGATGCTCCTATATCCCTATAGTAAAGAGCAAAATTGTGGATCTGATGCACTTACTTGTATATTCTCCACACGTCCGTAATACACCACCTAAAATTCTTAATTATAATTTAACATATTTAATTATTTTAATTCATTCATTTACAGCATCAATCCACTTGGCTTGTGAAGTCGTCTGGTGTCGCTGTGCACTTGCTCACTTTGTTAGCTTCTCCAGAACAAAGATGCACTTGTCCACAGAGGATCTTCTGTTGGTGCCTAATATTTGTATGTATTTAAAAGAGTCCAAGTCGATGGGACTTGCAAAACCAATACTCGCTCGACACTGAGGGCGTCGGCAGAAACTCGGCTTGGTATACGAAAAACCCAAGCATAACCTTAGGCATAATGGTAAATGAAGTCTATTAAGTTAGACAAGAGCACTGCACACAGCTAAACTGAATGCGAAATGTGTTTATTTCCAAATTCAGTTGACACAGCAAAAAGAGCAAACAAACTACAGCCAACTAGGAGCAAACAATTAAACAAAAGAAATTTCGTTTTTTATTCAATTGTGCAAAATATAGTGAAAACAGTTGTGCAAAAATCCACATAGATTATTCGTGCAGAAAATACAAGGTTAAACAAGGTTAAACAATTCAAGCAAATGATTGACACAGCTGCGATAGTTGGGTACACAAACCCCAAATCGGAATTGGTATAAATAGCTCTCGGTCTCCACACAGAGATCAGTATTCAGAAGAATTCCACAAACATCGCAATGAGAATCGCAACGTTGATCCTAAGCTGTGCCGTCTTAGCCATTTGCTTGGTAAAGTCCACCGAAGGGCAGGCCACCATGCCTGCTACTCCAACATCGACTGGCCCATGGAATCCGACTCCGCCTCCGACTCCGGCTCCGACTCCGGCTCCGACTCCGGCTCCGCCAGGGGGATCGTGGGGACATGGACAAAAACGGTGGGGAAGGCACAGAGGCCATCCAATCCTCATTAACTTTGGAAGTATGAGAAATGTGAAAAATTCGAAATAAAATCTGCAATCAATTTGCCCAATTGCCATGCGCAATACAGCACATCAATTCAAAAGTCTTTTCTTTGTCTCAAATGCAAACTATAAGATGAGTTAGGAACTATGGTAACATTGTTGGAGGTATCGGAAGGAAAGTCACTCGACATCAGTCTCGGGAATGGTGAAGCTGCTCCTGCTGGAGGCCAAACTCATTGAGAACCTCAACGGCTATGCGGATGAGCTGGAGAGAAAGTTGAATACACTGAAAAGGTAAGTTGCAAAGTCTAACTTGATTTATGTGAAACTAAAGCTATTATTTTTCTCAGTGTTGTTCCACGATAAGGCCATGTCTCAAATGGAAGATTATGTTTCGAATCCTCTGAATGCCTTTTCACTAATATGTCGCATGCAGGGGGATTGGATTGATTGGAAGGTGTTCATTGAGGAGCCCGTGGGCTGGTCGCACATCCATCTCGCCCAGCACAAATCAGAGCTTCCGAGTCCGACTGATCTGAAGGAGGCTTGTGAGGCAATTCAACGCCTGAGCGATGTGTACAATCTGACGATTGGAGACGTGGTCAAGGGATTGCTCAACGGAAAGCAGTACGAGTGAGTTATATTTGTGTGGCACTCCTCAGAATAACCCATCAGAGTGCCATCCGCAGATCAAGTCTTAATGCAATGGATACCTATAGGATTGGCCAATTCCTGCATCAACTCAGCAAACCGCATCTGGCCAGGCAATGGTTCGCCGAGACTGGCAAATGGCTCATTTCCAATCAGACAACTCCGACTCTGATGGGAGCTGAGCCTGAGAGATTGGTGTACTTCATGGCCAGTGCATTTGCTGAAAATAGTGAGTAAATTCCGGTTGAATTCGTGCAGATGACTCAGTTGTTATCTGTGTTTCAGAGTATTATTCCACAGCTATGCCAATTTTGGATCATGCTCTGATAATGGGAAACAAATCAGAGAAAACCCAAGTATTCAGTTTGAGAACTTACGTCCAGAATATGATCAGGAATGAGCCCAAATTGAAGCCTATTGCCACAGAGAATATTACATCTTATTCTCGAGGTTGTCGAGGTCAATTTGTGCCACAATTAAACCTGCACTGCGAATATGAAATGAAGACTTCGCCATTTCTACGACTGGCACCCCTCAAAATGGAAATTGTTCTGCTTGATCCATTTGTAGTTGTGTTCCATGATGCATTGCCTCCCCAGGAAATCGATGAACTCCAAGATCTTGCCCGGCCACTGTTGAAGCGTACCACTGTCCATGTGGATGGCAAATATGTTCCGAGGAGAGCGCGAACCTCGAAGGGCGCCTGGCTGGAAAGGGATCTTAACAATCTCACGAGGCGCATCGAGAGACGAGTAGTGGACATGACTGCGTTAAGCATGCAGGGCTCTGAGGCATTCAACATTATGAACTATGGCTTGTACTTATTTTATTTATTTATTATTTGATAAGAAGATTAAAGTTGGATTAAGAAATTGAATTCTATGTGGAAATATCAAAGCAGAGTTTTCTTGTTGGTTGTTTTCATTCAACTTGCAGACAGCTGAAACTATTCAGAATTGCTGAAAAATGTAAATTTTATTGAAGTGATTTATCGAAAAGCACGCAGGCCACACACAAGAAAAAACATGATAATAAAAGAGCTCAAAGTGCGTTTGGCAAGTTTGCAACTCGTTCGAAAATCACGCGCCTTTGAAGTCACCATACAAAATAGATAGAATCGAGGCGAGCTTAGCTGTGTGGCATGCATCATTACGGAGTCAAAAGGAGTTTGTCGACAAAGCGAACGGGGCTTTTGTGATTTTTGCACATATCCTCAATTAGTGTTAAGAGCTTGTCAAACAAGCAGCGAAGATTAAAGCGACATGCCACATGCCACATGCCACACACCCCGCAACCCCTTCTCTCTCATGGGTCTCTGAGCTGAGGGGGCGTAACCCGAAATCGATTGTTAGATTTGCCGTCAGCTCATTTTACCTCCAAATCGCAGCTGGGGCAGAGACTAAAAGGCAAACATCTAATTGCCTGGACAGAGCAAATAATGGCACAAGACACTGGGGACTACTTACGACGAAGTGGCAACTGTGGCAGCAACAACAGCACTTGCCCCAGGCAAACATGCTGCAACAACAACTACAGCAACAACAACAATAAAAAGGTGAAGGATTAATAGCAAATAAATTGATGTTGAAAAGGCGATTAGAGTGAAGTGAGTCAAGTGGGGCAAGTGAGGCAAGTGAGTGGAGTAGTGTAGAAACGATAGATGACACTGCTCTCGAGTGCTGTGGAGAGTTTTCTATTTCGAGTTTGCCACATAAATCATTTTGCAAAATTTACCTATGAAAAGAAAATGTCAACGCTGCACAAAAAAAACAGAAGAAAAGCCAAAAAAATGCAAAGTAAAACAAAATTGTGAATAGCCGCATTATCATATGAATTTTTGTGTGGCAAACAAAAAGCCAAATGTTGCATAAATTTGCGAGCCACTTCATGTGTGTGTGTGTGTGTGTGTTGCACAACAAAAGGTAAAAGGCAAAAGAGGGTCAACAGCCAAAAAGCCAGCTGGACAAAGAGTGCATAAATTTTCATAAATTTTCATGAGGGATACGCTGGCAACTTTGATTTATTTGATATTTTTGTGTGTTTTGTTGTTAGTTTGCTGCACATGCCTCATCATAACATGAGATTGGTTTGAGTTCGGGGGTTTGCTTTGATTGCCATGAAAATTGAGCTGGCAACGTGTGACGAATCGCATAAAAGTTGTGCCAAGAAAATCGATCGCAGAGCAAAATTCTCGTTCCCAATCTCCCTTTAAGATTTAAGCTGGAATTGGAAATGGAAATGGGAATGGAAATGGATGGTGGACTGACCTTTTGGCTGGCTCACTTTTCACGTTCATTTTCACAGTGGACAAGCAACAAGAGCAATGGGAAAAGTGGTTTGCATGTTGAACAGAAACAATCAAATCGCAATTTACTGGCTCATGGAAAAGCGATTTATCGCTGGGGAAGTTAGTCGGTCATAAAACATCCATTAACTTCATGTCAATGTTGCATATACGCACCAAGCACCAACACTCCCCTCCCCTCCCCACCACCACCACCCCCTTCGGTTAGTCAACGGCCGTTCATTTGCGGTATTGGTCCACAGGCCCTGCCACATCGTGTCCAGTGCGTCCTCTGCGTCCAGTGCACACTGCAAATTGCTCGGCTCCGCCTCTGCAACATGTCAGCGTTTTATTTGCTCTTGTCCAAGTACCAAAAGCCAATGACACGTGATAAGCAATGGCAGGCGGCATAAAAAATGTGTCTTGCAACAAAAACAAAAAACCAAAAGAAAAACAAGAAAAAAGCCAAAATAAATCAAAAAATTAAAAAAGAAATTAGAAGAGTCTGATGTGCTTCAGAGATACGCTGTTATCAGACTCCTGCTGATACGAAGCAGCAGCAAAAAAACATTTGAAAATAGATTAAAAATAAAATTTCTAAGAATAAATATATTTCTGAGTGTACTTAATTGTATAATTGATTTGATGACAGAAACAAGTTGGCATGCTCTCGAGATAAGTCGATTATTAATCAATTCGAAATTCATTGCCTTTTTGGAATCGATCAGTTATCCTTATCTATATCTTTGGAAGTGTGTATTTTACTGCTGTCGCTAATTGATCGATTCAAGTCTCTAGTTTTGAGACTGGCATGTTCAAATAGACGGACATACGAGCATGGCTGACTATATACATATTTTAGTTAGTAATATGTATAGACCTGCACTTTAGAGCACTATTCTGCCAATTTTTAATGGTTTGGAGTATAAGAGGGGTATAGAGTATATCAGTCACGCTGAAGACGACATGCCCTGGTAGACTAGAGTCCTCCTAGTGTTCATAAGTTGCTAAGCAACAAATTTGAAAGAGTTTCAACAGTTGGACAAACAGATCGATTTGCTCTGGTTGAAGAATTTCCAGTTTTGTTTTGCACGATTTCAGATCCATTATATTATATAAATAATGACAACAAACTTGATTAAATATTGTTCATTTTTGAAGAAGCGAAATGAATTTAAGAATATATGTTTGGCATAATAAAACAATAAAAGTAAACTTATCTATGCTCAGCAGAGATAAGATAATATTATCTCCGTTTATCATCGATAAGTTTCGCACTTGAAGCAGGTACAATCTGTTGATAAGTTGTTTGTTTTTTCTATAGGTTTCTATAGCTTTGCTTAAATTAATTTGTTATTAATTGGTTTATTTCCTCAGTTAAGACACTGTCTTTCATGTGGTTTCTATAGCTGCTCTAACATATACGAACTTCATACTTAAAGCAAGACAGAAATGTTTGTCAACCTTTGTTCTATGTAGTCACAGACATACTCTGTTATCCCCTTAATAAACAGAGTATACAGGGCAACAAACACCAAGTCGGGAAGGAAATGAGGAAAAACCATTGCACACGTACGCAAAAGTAATTTTCCAATAGCCGCAAAGAAATGTCAAAATTTGTGTCGCACTTTTTTAGGCAAGCAATTGGAGCGGAATTTTCCATGCTGACTTCTCCTTCCCCTCCATTGTGTGGAATGCCACCCAGTCGACAAGAGTTAATTGTTGCTGGTGGTAGGTGGCAAGTATAACGAGTATGTCTGAAGAAGTAAATACTTTGAAGCTGTCATTGCCACACAGATATTTTTGTCGGCCAACTCTGCGGCTGTGGCACTTAGCCATAATGTGTTACGAGTGCGGCGCAAACTTTTGAATTACCTCAGTTACCAGCGAGAAGATGAAGAAGTTGGAGTTGAAGAAGAAGAAGGAGAAGAAAATGTGTCTGTTACCGTTCTCATTTATGCCGTTTCAAGTTGCGCAACGAAGCGTTTGGCTTTCCTCCCTGCCCCCTTTCGCCTCCTTGCCCCGTCTCAATCCGAATGTTTGTCTTTCATTTCTGGTGGCTGCCACGATTATTACCTGCTGTTAAAAATTCTCATAATGCCACAGATAATAATTTAATGTGCCGCTTTTAGTGGCGCACATTAAAAAGTTCCTGCCAAAGTCTTTCAATATGGCTGTGTAAACAGGTAATTGTGTTTAGCTCCGACTCCATCCCCACTTCGAGTTTGAGTCCGAGCTTGTGAGTGACAAGCAGAGCTGTTTGTTGCCCCGAAGTTGCCACTAAATCATTTTTGGCCAAAACGCAACACTTGTTAGCCATGTCATAAGCCAAACCACCCCCTGCAAATGTGCGAACATTGCCATTAGCACTGCAGGCAGGCGACTTATGAAGCAAAAGGCACTCCGCCCCTGCGAATGTGAAGCTATCTCCTGGCTATATGTATGTTTAGGTAGCTACACTCGGAGAAAAAGAAGTTGAAGTTAAAAGTGTGTTCTTGTTTCACAAATTCAGGTGTGTACTTCTTGACTCTATATGTAAGCATGTCTGTCTAGTTAGCGATATTTGTTTTTCTAAATTTTAGTGGGTTTTTCTTTGAGTGTATATATATGTGTGTATAGGTAGCTACTGTCTCGACCGGCTGTCTGTTGGAACTTTTGAAAGTTATGCGCATTTGTGCTGACCGTTGGCATTTTGCAGCTAGTCCAGCTAGTCCAGCTAGTCGAGCTCGTCCAGCTTTTGTTTTTGCTCTCCACGCGCTGCCACATGGTCATCATGGTGTGTGTGGTCGTGGCAAAGGTCGACAAAAGGCGGCAGCAGCTGTTGCCCAACCGTTTTGTCTGCCGTCTGCCGTTCGCCGTGTCGAACATAGTCGAGTCCTTTTTTTGTTTCTTTTGCAGGCGTCGATTGGATGCGCATCCTTGGCGTGCTTGGCAAACGATTGGGGATTAATACTTTGCCGAGTTTTTGTGTCGTTTGGCGCAGTTTATTGAAAAGGTGACACTGCAGCCAGTCTCCTCTGTCCACTGTCCACTGTCCACAGTCCCGGCTGCCCGCATTCCGCATCCCGCACATGACCAAAGTTTTAGTCCTTGTTCAGCAGCGGCAAAGTTTTGCGTGTGTGCTGTTTGATTCTCTCGTTTTTTCAATCTGCTCCTCAGTTCGATATTATCGACGGGAAACATATGTGAACATGTCGTTTGACACATTTGTCAGTTGGCTTAAAGCTGCACTTGGCCTTAAAGCCGTTTGTTGTTGCCAAAACTGCGTAATTTCCATGCGGCTCTCGCACAATTGTAAACCACTTTGCAGCCAATTAGATGCTTTCAACAGCTTTTCAGTGAGTGTGAGTGGCTTGGAGTGGGTGGTAGGCGGTGTGTGTTGTGTGTATACACTCAGAAAAAACAATCGCACTGAATTTTAGAAATTATCGTCTTAATTTCAGGTTTCTTCTTAAATACATGTGTTTAATTTTCAGAGTATTTTTTTTTAAGTGTAACAACAACTGTAATTTCTTAAATCTAGATGGAGTTATTTTCTGAGTGTATGCACACGCACACACACGCACATTTGCTTGCACGTACGTTGACAAATGACGGGCACTGTTAACGGTGTTTGGCAGCACTTGTGAGCCTCATTATGTGGCATTTGGGCTAACCGCTTTAATTAGCTCTGCAAGCGGCGCCCACACACAGACACAGAGGGACAGAGAGAGAGAGAGAGAGAGAGACAGGGAGTGGGTGAGAAAGAGAGAGGGCGGCAGATAGACAGCAAATGCAGGCTGCAGGCTGGATGCGGGCCCAAAACTTGCATGTGGTCAACGGCAGCCAACCTCAAAAGCCACTTGGGCGGCTGCAACACAAACCCAGCACAAACCCAGCCCACTTTCAACAACAATTGTCGAGTGCAGTGACACAAAATGTTGCATATACGACACTGCTGCTGCTGCTGCTGTTGCTGCTGCTGTTGCAAGGCACCTTCCTGTCACGGCTGTCGTTGACTTTAATTGAGTCACAAATCAACCAAAATATACTACAAAACACACTCGGCTTGTGCCCCGCTAATTTATGATGCGCAAAATGTTGCATGGGGCAACGGGGGGGTGGGGGACACCTGCTGAAGACGTTGTCGCCATTCATCCAGCCGGCTAATGAGCCGCAAAACAGACGCCGAGGTGAGCAATTACAGCCACTTGGCTTAATTATGCTAATTCAGCGCTTAACGTGGCGCATACGCAATCCAATCCTGCACAACTATCAGTAAAAAATACATCAAAAATATTCCACTCATGTAGTTTTTTATCAGCACCAAATTGTTGTCGCGTTGGCGCCAACAATATTTTTCAAAAATAAGGAACATGTATTTGCAACCGCATAAAACGAAACGAAATTTGGCACCCGAGGGGGCATTGCCCAGGGGTGAAAAAGAGACACTGAAATTTGCTTGTTTTTCAGCTTGCTGCTTTTGTTGTTGTTGTTGTTGTTGTTGTTGTTGTTGCTGTTGTTGTTGTTGTCGGCGTCACAGTTGCTTCCCGGGCTTTCATATTTTGAATACAAATTGCTTTATTTGCGCTGCTGCGCCAATTTGACATACAACACAACCTCATCCCCCTGCCCCGTACATCCCACCACCACCACCCTCTCTCCACCCTCTCTCCACCCTCTCTCCACCCCATCCACTCTAAACTACACTCGCCCCCCTTTTTGAATGCTGTGCCAGTTTCGGTCGACTTCATTGCGAATTTTACATAGATATAAACAAGTGCTCATGGCATTCAGTCCACCTTTCCGATACCCTGTACTTTTCAGGCATGGGTTGAAGGGGAGGCATGCAGTTGTGCATAAATAAATCTAAACTTAATGTATTAATATATATATTACTGATCAGCATCCAGAAATGACTTTAGTTCTAGGTCAAGCTACACAGCTAACTGAACTTAGGCTGTGAATCTCTCCCTCAGTTTGAATCCCTCAGCACACGGGATATATTAGAGTAGAGTAGACAAAGATCAGATATATGGAGGTGGTAAAAAGCAACCCATCAATGCCACCCCAGTACAGTACAGGGTATGTTCCCGTAATCAGTACAGAGTATGTTCCCGTCGAGCTCCCCATCTCTCTCTCTCTAATACTCGAACTTGTTCCCGCTGTCCTTTTTAGCACGTGCTCAAATCCTTTTAAATAAATACCAGCACAATACAGGGTATCTCCACGTCGTGTTGTCTTTCCCTCATTATTACTTCTGGCCGCTGTCGCATTGTGTGAGTGTGTTTGCCCTTTTTTGCTTTCTTTCTTGTCGCTGGCACTTCTTTTGCATTTTATTACAAGCCACATGGAGGGCTTTGATTCGCCAAGGGTTGCTCTTGGTTGCTCCTGGGTTTGCAGTCTCTAGTCCTCGTCTATAGGTAGTTCCCGGCATTGTTTTTTTTCGTTTTGGTTGGAAAAAACAAATTGCTCCCCGGTGAGCGTTTGGCAGCATTTGGCAGTGTTATTTGCATGCCGGCTTTTCTTGGGCGCGCTCGTCTCAAATCTGAAATACATAATAATTTAATAATATTTGTCAGGCGGAGATAAATCATCTGCAGTTAATATGACAATGACTGACAGCCGCAGCAGCACGAAAGTAATCATTTGCATCAAGGTAATATGACAACATTGTTGACAAATTGCCTCCTCTGGTTTTTTCCCATTTCCTTCGGTTTTTTGTGTACTTTTTAATGTTATGCGGGTATTAATGTCATGCGGCTTTACGATCTAGATCTGTGCGTGGCAACTAGGGCAACTTTGTTGCATCGACATACGCATAAAAAACTAGCTCTCAAATTAGCACGAACTGAGCCAAAAAGCTGAGCAACATTTTACGACTTCATATTTGCGATATATACTACGTACATACATATGCAGATTTCTCTGTTTTTGGCTGAGGAAGTTATGCGTAGGAAATTTGTTTTAATTAGCTGCTGACAACAACAACAACACCAACAACAACAACAACAACAGCAAATAAAACACGATGTGGGTTAGGCATCAACAAAGTAGCGTCAAAACATCCGCTCGCTAATTTTAGCGATCTATAAAGTAAATCTCAAGCAGCAACAAATACAAACAGAACTATATATATATATATATATATATATACATATATATATATATCATATATCATATCGACCTTTGAGGCAGGCGTTTTTCTATACCCTGCCTGATGGTATTTTAATTGAGGTGTCGAGGTTTGTAGCGTAATGAAAAATGCGACTTTGATGCCATACGGCCTTCATAGCCACATTCATTCATGCAAAGATTAAAGAAAGATAACAGTAATAATGTTATTATGTAATTATACATAAAGTTTATATATATATGTGGGTCGATGAATCCTAAATTTTGAAATTCTTCTACTTCCGTTTCACTTGGTCCTTATATGACTTTTTCTATATGTTATCACTTGAAGGGGCATTAATTCCTTCGCTCTTCATATCCGATAAGCTTGTATCCATCAGATACATATACATACATTAAGTATTCCAAAATTCTTTACAAGTTCATTTGCACATTGAATATACTTTTGATTTATCTGTAGATTTATGTGCTGATTCCTTATTATTTTATTGGTTTTGGTAGTTTTCCTTCCTTCCTTCATATTCCTCTGGTTAATTGTTGATTTTTCAGGTATTTCAGAGCTTCTCTTACACTTTTCTTCTACTACAGCTTGCTAGTAAGATCTAACTACTTAAATTCCTTCAGTTCCCAAGCTTTTTATTATTGATATTATAATAGTTAGATCTTTTGTGTTCCCTGCTGACCTTATAGCTATTCCAACAAACTTGTTCTTCTTGGCTTGGTTCACTATATCATACAACTGTAAGGGAAGCAACAGGTCGAATCTGGTCTGCAAGGATATATCATCATAGGTACATGTCCAAGATCTGAGAATGCATAATGAAAGCCTCAATTAACAACTATGTCTGAATAAAAAAGCCAAGATCAGAGACTATAGAGCTGAGGGCTTCAAACACAAGTAAAGATTGCTTCATTTTATTGATAACTGCCCCAGTTTGCGAGTATCATTCCAAATCGATTCCAGATAATAATTCAAGGGACAATTGTAAAGATAAAGACTTAAGATTTACGTGTTTTTGATAAACTTTGCAGTTTTCCATTAACCAGAAAGTATTGTAAAGTAAACTATCTGCAATCAGCAAGCCGACTGCTCAGTTACCACCTGGGTACAGAGTATCTCCTAGTCGAGCTCTCTCGACTACATCCTACTTACTTGTTCTCACTTGTTTTGGTTTGCCATTCGATTTGTTTACTTGGTGAAATCTTCTGGCGTCGAGCAGGTGCCGCGCTGGAGCCATAAACAAGGGTTCCTATCGAAAGTGCCTCCCATCATCGATAGAAACTGGAAATTTGTGGCTGGAGCAAACCATTTTATGGCCAGAACGCATAATTTGATGACAAATTAATACAATGGCCAATTCGCTTAGCGATGGGCAACGTATGTGCTTTAATATTATTATTTTTTGGCGATTTATGCGCGTATTTATCATGGCACTCCAATGTCGCAAAGGAAACATATTAATATTATTATTATATTGTGTAGATTGTGTGTGGAAATGATTCATTCAATTACATTGTTCACAGTTAAACGGAATTGGCCACATAACCACGGAACGGGCTAACAACGATAACAACAACGCAATAAATATGCAATTGTTTATAATTTACGGTCAATTATTTAATATTCTTAAATTTGCACACTAAAAACATAAAAACTCTGCCAAAATATTTGTGATCATCTGTCTTCCAATGACATTTCCAAAGGCTCTATTTCCGTTGGTAAACAATGTGCGAATTTTGATTTGAGTGCCTGAGAGTTCATCCTTAAGTCATAAATTTCTTTTTTGTTTGTGTTTGACTTTCATTTATTTTTTAAAATATTTTATTTAACACTAAAGATGATTAAAAATTACACTTAAAAAGCGCGAGCTAAAAAAAAAAATGGTTTTAATTATCTGCTACAGTTTATAAAGCCAAATATAGAGACTTAAATTTGAGGAATCAATTTTAAAATCAAGAACTAGATGTACATATATCGTGTGACTTGAATAATGAAGGATGAAATTGAATGATGATTGAATAAATGAGGAAGTTAATGTCTATGTGTCTATGTCTATGTCTATGTCTAAATGTGGTACCTGAAGTGGGTTTGGTGTAGGCAAAATCGTTTGTCATCTTCCAAAAAGTGTATTTATATCTGCAATATTTCTAGCAAGTGAATTTTGTTAACCATAACTGCAAATCTCAAGTTCTCTAGTTTTCTATCAATACACCCATTTAATTTGCCTCAATTTTAAATTAAGACTTAACTTAAAGAAATGCTGCAAGCCTCGAGCTGTCTCAACTGAAGCACTCGAATCAGTTTAACATAATTTAGTCTGCTTCAGTTTTCAAATGTGCTGTTTACGTAATGTTAAGCGAATATCGTAAGGGGAAGTTGGCCAAGAGCATAGCGTTAACAGCTGCCACTGCTGTTGGCCAGCGCAACAGACTGTTACTGCGGCTAACAGTGGCTAAAGAAGAGAACTCGATTCGCAGCCGTCAGCCGCTGGCAGCGTCTTCAGTCGGGGAACTGCCGTTGGGGCTAACAGACGGAGAGCCAACAAACAGGCGGAGAGACAGACTGGCCAATTGGCTGTTGACGGTTTCGCTGTTGTTAACGGAAACTTGTGACTGTGACTGCAACCGAGACTGAGACAAAGTCACATTTTGCAGAGTCGAGTTGCTCATCATTTGTCGCTACATCCTATGGCCAAAGTTTGGCCATTAAGCTCGGCACAATTGCTGTGATTCATATGCCCCGGGACGCACTCCTCGCGGCAGGGAGGGAGGAAGGTGCTTACTTTTGAGCACCGTTTTTATGACAAACGGAAGACACTTGAGCCAAAAAGTTGTTGTGCGAGAAAATCATATTGCGACAGCCTTTGAACTATTGATGAGCACGTTGCCTACAATTAGCGTTAAAGTGCCACAAAAAGAGGCAGCTCCCAACTCCTTACCTCCCCCCAATCCCCCATCCAATTGGGGGCATTATTATTAATGTGCTCGGCCTTTCTCATTTCGCCTCTGAAATACTTGAAAAATGAACGTAGACAATTTTCGCGCACCTTTTTGGACAACGCGGCGTCTTTTTGTAATGAGTTCGCTGCTGCATATATATATATATATATACATATATATATATATATATAATATATATATATATATATTATTTTTTGGCACTGGCTGCCTTTAAAAATGAGTCTGCTGTCCATTGGCGCCGGGGTGGTTTTTTTTCAGCCTGGCAAACTTGACAGCAATGTGAATGATTGAACGCGTGTCCATCAGAAATGCGTCTAATTGGTTTTTGTGCCAAGCATCAAAAATAAATAAGCCAGACGAAAAAATAAAGGGTAAAAACTGTCTGCTAAAGGTAATTTTTTGTAATTTGTAATTTGTAATTTGTAATTTACTTTTCGTGTTGCGTTGCTCACTTAAGAGTCCCTTCTGCCTGAAGAATCCCAAATGGATTTCAACCGTATCTTCGCGCGCCAATTAAGCCAAGGCAAAAGCAAAAGCCTTGGCAACTGTTATCAATCATTTGTTAGCCAATTGTCATTCATAATTTACTTTTCCCGATGCGCTGCTTGTTGACAATGAGTGCTGCTTAAGGTCTCCTCTTTAAGACTTGTTGTCATTTGCTACATCTTATGATTGGGGAAAAGTTAGCACTGCGACCTATAAGGACTATTGTGTCCCTTACTGAGCCTACAGCTCTTCCATCAAGCCCAACACGAATGCCAGGATCTTTGTTGGGTTGAGGGTTTCTATGTCCTTTGGCTGCATGATGTGCTGCCCTAAGATGTTAAGGCGACGCATTCTCTTAGGATGTGCACTGAGGATTCCTCCTCGCTCCCACTATAAATACCTAACTTGGTTAGGTGACTTCTCAGTCTACAATGTCCTGTCAATAGACCTGTGAGTATTCTGAGTCTATTCTTCCCCATGGCTATCATTTGCTTAAATCGTTTTTGATTATGACCACCTAAAAGACTTCTGGCTTGAAGTAGTCCTGGTGTCTCTGCCCAGCTCCGTTCCCGCATCTGTCTTTCTTCGTCCCAGATTTGTAGCCGTATTGTGTGTCTTCCTACGCCACAATACGGCTCAGGTCCTATCATGGGTCTCTCTGCCCCCATTCTTGCTTGCTTGTCAGCCTCTTCGTTCCCCGGAACCCATCTTAGGGTGAGCCTATTGTGTTTTCCGAGTTGGTCAAGCTTGGATCTTACTTCGTGGACTACTTTGGCTGTTATTTTCGTCCCATTTAAAGCATTTTTTGCTGCTTGACTATCGGAGAGTATGGATATATCCGCATTCCGATAGTATCGTTTCAGGTTAAATTGTTATCATTTGTTACATCTTAACTTAATTTCTAATTCTTTTTGTAATTTATCATTTGTAATTTATTTTTTCCTACATATTTTAAATTCGTAAAATATTTGTCTTGTTGCGCTACTTATTTGATACGACTTCCCGCTTAAGGGCGGCTTCTTCAAGGTCCATCGTTGGGCGCCAATAAAACGACAGCAAAACCGTTTTCAACTGTTGTCCATAATTGAATTTTCAATTTAATTTTCTTCTTGCTTTGCTTATTTGGCATTACCTGGGCAGCTCCTTAAAGGCCTAAATGGGTTTTGGCCTGAACGTTGGGCGCCAATAAACCAAAACCGAAAACGGTTATCAACAGCTGTGCCTTGTGTTAATGTTATGTAAGTAATTTAGCTGGATCTGTGCTAGCTGCTCTCTATCTATCTATAGGCCAGCTTAATTTACGGCCAAGACACACACAAACACACACACACACACACTCTACACACACACTTACGTGTTACTCAATTTTGCAAACTTAACGTAAAAATATCATGTTTCCAAAGAACACACCAAAAACAAACAACAGGAAATTGTGCCATTGAGGCAGAAACACTTTTACTTACACTTTGATATCTATGTGTGTATGTGTGTATGTGTGTGTGTGTGTGTATGTGTGTGTGTGCGTGTGTTGTGTGTGTGTCTTTTTGGAGTGTGCAAAAGTAAATATCAGGTTAATGGTTTCGACGCCGCACGCAAAAATTTTCACTTTCACTTGGCAGCTGCTGTTGATGTTGATGTTGTTGTTGTTGTTGTTGTTGCTGCTGTTGTTGCTGTTGTTGCTGTTGCTTCTGCTGCGTTTTCCACATTTTCCACTCAATAAATTTCTTTTCTATTTTTTTTTTTGCTTTTTTCTTGTTAACTGCGGCAACATTTTTGCCAGCGATAAGCAATTTTTGGGGCCCTGCTTTGAGTCCTTGCTGCGTGATTTGCTTCCACGTTTGCTTCATTTGCTGATTTCAGTTGAGCTTAGGCCTGCTAAATGGCGCACCTTTGAAGGCTGCCTCGCCTGCTTCTACTTCTGCTCCTGTCATTGTCTTAAACGTTGCAAATTGCTTAATGTGCCACAAGAAATTGTTTGCCCTGCCGATGAACAATAGAGATTTGACCCAGTTGCTGCCTGGCAACAATTTAAAGCCTTTATAGCTTCGGAGGAGTCACACAATAAATAATATTATTTATCAGTTTTGGCATACGCTCTTTTCGATTATCATCTGTCTTAACTTGGCCAGAACTTAAGCGTTTTTCGTAAGCGCGTAAGTTCCCTGTCAGGTGAGTGTTCAGGAGCAACTTTGATGAATTTTTTTTTTGTTTTTTTAATGTAGCAATTTAATTTGATATTGATAAACCTATTGAAAAGTTATAAAATATTGTTTTGAAGATTGTATACACAATAGCAGGGAATTCAAATTGAATAACATAAACATATAACTGCTTTTAACATATTACAATATTACTATTAACGGCCAGCTGTCCAGAGGTCGTTGGTGTGGGGGCGCTTTAAACGTCTGCAGGTTGTGATTGACCCTAGTGAGCAAGCCAATAGGTTGGCATGGTTATGCAACCGGTCATTGTAACGACTTGTGTGACGGTTTATTTGACTAATGACTGTCGAGCAAAATTGTGGATCTGATGCACATCCAAGAGGTCTTGTGTGGATGGGACATCTGATTGGCATTGGGGGACTTGATTGGACTTGACCACCGAGGATCTTCTGTTGGTGGCGATATTTGTATTTATTTAAATGCGTCCAAGTCGATGGGACTTGCCAAGCCAATACTCGCTCGACACTGTACTACTTCGTCTCACAGAGGGCGTCGGCAAAAGCTCGGCTTGGTATGCGAAAAACCCAAGCATAACCTTAGGCATAACAGTAAATGAAGTCTAGTAAGTTAGACAATAGCACTGCACACAGCTAAACTGAATGCGAAATGTGTTTATTTCCAATTTCAGTTGACACAGCAAAGAGAGCAAACAAACTACAGCCAACTAGGAGCAAACAATTAAACAAAAGAAAATTCGTTTTTTATTCAATGGTGAAAAATATAGTGAAAACAGTTGTGCAGAAATAAACATTGATTATTCGTGTAGAAAATATAGCTTAAGTAGGAATAGTAAACAATTCAAATTCAATTGAAATGATTGACACAGCTGCGATAGTTGGGTAAACAGAACCCAAATTGGAATTGGTATAAATACCTCTGGGTCTCCACACAGAGATCAGCATTCAGAAGAATTCCACAAACATCGCAATGAGAATTGCAACGTTGATCCTAAGCTGTGCCGTCTTAGCCATTTGCTTGGTGAAGTCCACCGAAGGGCGGTGGCCTCCGCTGACCACTATACCGACGAACTATACCCAAAGTGGTTTTTTAGCTGATTTATATGACACGCCATATGACACAACTTCAAACTCCACGACTGGCTCCACGACTGGCGGCGCACCGTTCCTCATTAAATTTTTACGTATGAGAAATGTGACAAATTCAGAATAAAATCTGCAATCAATTTGCCCAATTGCCATGCGCAATACAGCACATCAATTCAAAAGTCTTTTCTTTTTCTCAAATCCAAACTTAATTTGAGAATATACTCTAAAATAAGTTAGGAACTAAAGTAGCATTGTTGGGGTTGTCAGTTTTGAACAGTTTGAAAATCAGAGCTGCCGAGTCCGACTGGCTTGGGTGGACACTATGCGGCTCACTACGATTTCTTTAATACCACACAGGTGAGAGTGTCTTTAGAACAAAAATCACACTGAGAATGAGTGCGATTTTATTCTGAGTGTAGAAGTGAGTGTCATTATAATTGAAAATCAAATTCACCTCCAGCAACAAGCAAGTGAAGCAGGGGATCGCATTGCAACGGTGCTGTTCTATGTATGTGCATTTTGGCTTATTATTTTGATCATTATGAAATCTATATTCAAATGCACAGCTGTCTGATGTGGAGCAGGGAGGCGCCACAGTATTCCCAAATCTGAAACAGGCTGTTAGTCCAGAGCGTGGAATGGCTCTCTTCTGGTATAATCTGCTGGACAATGGGACTGGCGACACGAGAACCCTTCATGGAGGCTGCCCAGTTCTCGTGGGCTCCAAGTGGGGTAGTTATAAACTAGTGATGCAAATCCTTTAGGAACTAATCCTACTCTCCCTTGCAGTGATGACCCTCTGGATACGAGAACGTGCTCAGCTGTTTACTCGACCTTGTCTCAAACCCAATTTATAATCAGATCAGCTCACACATGTTCTTACTTATTAAATTAACTATTTGTTATTGTCAAATTGATCAAGTTTGAAGTTGTAGTATATTACATATGGTTATGTATACACACAACAACATTGTTTCTATAATTAAGACTCATTCAAATTAGTTTTTTCCTTTAAGTTATACACTTCCGAGTTGTATCAATTATATTAATATTAATTTCATTTTGTTTTGAATTTCTTTTTGATTATTGACATTTAATTATCTAACATTTAATTTGTGGCGTGAATTTAATTTATTTATTGAAAACCTGTCTAAAATTCAGACTGAATAAATAACTATCAACTCTTAAAAATATTGGGAACATATGCCTCAATAAAACGGATTTGCTCAGCAACTCTGTTAATCGGAATCAATAACTATATGTAGAATTGCGAAGTTGAATTCGGATTCTGCTGATTGATAGATCAGATACAGACTTGCCGTACTCTGTATTTATTACTACAGAGCAAATAATCGGAGAATATTTGGTGTGACGAGCCATATAGCTTCGACATATGCTATATGCGCCCCTCGCAACAACTTTAACATACGCTGCATACGCCCCTCGCAACAAATGCAGCTCACTCAAATTCCAAAATATGATAAGCGGAATCAGTTCGCAGAACGACCGATATTCGAATTGCAGTCGAGTGCAGCAACCCCTAATGCCACCGATCGCAATAGGAGCCCGCTGACCTAATGCCACTGAGTGCAGCGATCGCAATTTGCGAGCGATCGCTGACCTAATAATGCGTTGACCGGACCGGACCTATAAAAGGGGCGTCGCAAATACGGAAGTCGAGCAGTGCAAAGGCGACGAGCAGAGGCAATACGTCGACAAGTAAACCGTAACAGGACGATTCACCAGCAAGGATCTTCGTGGGACCAAGGACAGGACCCAGCTAAGTTATAATGAAGTTAGGTGTTTTGCAAAATAGTAATAACCGAAGGCAAATAAACCATTTGTTAATAATATATACAGGATATAAAGGATTTAGCCCAGCTAAAACTAAACGAACTGAAAAGGTTCGTTACATTGGAATGCCTGCAGTGGATAAATTTCAATTAAAATTTTTATTTATTTAAAATTGGGGGATTGCTTTTAGATCACACTGAATAAATAAATACAAATTCTGGAAACGATTGCGGCTTTTGACTTACTTGTTTAATTATGCGAAATATGTATGTTCAATTCATAATTCCAACGTCAATTCAAGTTAATACAAATTAACTACTACCAAGCAAACGAGTAAATAAAGCATTCTGATTATTGCTGGGAAGAAAATACGTGTGTTAAATGAACTATAATTTAACTGGTATTTGCAGTCTACGTCAAAGTCAGTTAGTCAGTTAGTCAAAATATATTGAAAACAGTTGTGCAAAGAACCACTTTCTGTACTCGTGCAGAATATAATAAGTTAATTGAGAATATTACACAATGCGCACTAATTGATTGACACAGCTGCGATAGTTGAGTACACAAACCCCAAATCGGAATTGGTATAAATAGCTCTCGGTCTCCACACAGAGATCAGCATTCAGAAGAATTCCACAACTATCGCAATGAGAATCGCAACGTTGATCCTAAGCTGTGCCGTCTTAGCCATTTGCTTGGTGAAGTCCACCGAAGGGCAGGCCCCCACGTCGATTACTCCACCTCCGACTCATCCAACGGTTCCTACTCCACACCCGACTGGTCCACCAGAGACTACTGAATCACCGAATACTCCAGCTCTGACTACTTTACCACCGTCAGGGACAGGCTCAGAGACAACCTCGACTTTCCCCCCGTATATTTCAGAACCAACTGGCACGGGTACATCTACAGGCCCGTCAGGGGGATCGTGGGGACATGGACGAAAACGGTGTGGAAGGCACAGAGGCAATCCGATCCTCATTAACTTTGGAAGTATGAGAAATGTGAAAAATTCGAAATAAAATCTGCAATCAATTTGCCCAATTGCCATGCGCAATACAGCACACCAATTCAAAAGTCTTTTCTTTTACTCAAATCCAATCTCTAAAATGAGTTAGGAACTATAGTAACATTGTTGAAGTTGTCAGTTGTGAACAGTTGGTTAATCTTAATAAATGGAAATAAAATGTTGGAGGAAAGTCACTTGACATCAGTCTCGGGAATGGTGAAGCTGCTCCTGCTGGAGGCCAAACTCATTGAGAACCTCAACGGCTATGCGGATGAGCTGGAGACAAAGTTGAATACACTGAAAAGGTAAGTTGCAAAGTCCAAATTGATTTATTTGAAACAACTATACCTATTAGTTTTCTCAGTGTTGTTCCACGATTGCAAGCGGAAAGCGATAAGGCCATGTCTCAAATGGAAGATTATGTTTCGAATCCTCTGAATGCCTTTTCACTAATATGTCGCATGCAGGGGGATTGGACAGACAGGAAGATATTCATGGATCGTTCGCATGCCACTTTTACAAATGAGCACATGATATGTACAACTTGACAATTGGGGGCATGGTCAAATGATTGCTCAAGGGAACGCAGTATAAGAGAGTTATTTGTGTAACACCAGATTTTGTTTTCCTCACAACTGCAAATTATACATTGCTGGCGAGTGATGGAAAATTTACGCAGCCCACTGATTTACCAGATAAAAACAAGTATAATTTATTATAATATTGAGTTTGAACCTGTGATTATATATACACACATAGGCAGGCGATAATGTGGCCTCCAAGAAGTAGTTCCGGCTGTATCGGTTGTTCGATGTTTCTTAAAGTTCCTTGCGCTACGTGTTCGCTGTGCATAATACTAGTTAAAAGATATCGAATGTGGTTGTAGTTCAAAGGGGAAAGAGAGGATAAAGGAATTGGACCGATCTCATAAATTGAATTTGGAGGGGACACTCCAGGATCAACTGAACAGACTAACATTTGATGATCGCTAAATGTGCGTTGCCTGACTCCCAATACTTGAAAATAATTTTTATGAAATTCAAAAATCTGTGATGTAATATATTACAATAGGTAGTATAAGGCAATGGAATTTAATATTTATTAAATTATTATCATTAATATTTAAGCAATTTTACATTTTCCGAATTCCTGATTCATTTTCGGAAAACAAATGTTGCTGAACAATTTCGATAACTTTATCTTTCTAATATAATAAATTCAGTTTTGTATTAACTATTTTAAATTTTAATATATTGTAATTTTACAGATAGAAGATTATAAGATGAAATAAAAAATCTTGTAATTTAACGTATGGAGTATTAGTGCAACACAAAATGATTCATTTATTTAATTATTTTTCTTATTTCATTTATTAGATTCTTATTTATTTATGTACAAATTATTTTATTATTATTACTTCAATTTGAGTACTTAAATATAAATATTGTTTTTAACTATTTATTCACTTCTATTTAATCATTCATTTTCATTTATTGGCTTGTTGACAGCTACTTCCATATCAAAGTGTTGGCATCCTTTCAGATTGTGCCTTCATTTCTAATACCATACTGAAAGTGATGAAAATCATGTTCATTTACACTCAATGAAACCGTGCATCCATACACATGTGAAGTCCCTCATTAATGAGTACCAATTATGTTAAGCAACATAATTATGTTAAGCAACAGAATTCTGTTAAACATCTGAGGTTAGTCCCGAATAAACTTTGCCCGCTCAACTTCATCGCGCAGATCTTTAAAGAGAGCAATAAGCTCCCGCTCATTGTATGTGCGATTAAAGTTGAGCGAAAGCTCTCTCGTGCGAACTTTAAGAGAGCTTTCCTCGTGCAATTCTACACAGCTTTACTGCATACTAACACACTTTAAAATCGAAGCATTCTGCTGAGCAAAATTGTGGATCTGATGCACTTACTTGTATACTCTCCACATCCAAGAGATCTTGACTAGGTGGGACATCTACAATCCACTTGGCTTGTGAAGTCTTCTGGTGTCGCTGTGCACTTGTTCACTTTGCTTCTCCAGAAGAAAGATGCACTTGTCCACAGAGGATCTTCTGTTGGTGGCCAATATTGATATTTATTTAAATGCGTCCAAGGCGATGGGACTTGAAGCCAATACTCGCTCGACACTATACTCCTTCGTCTCACAGAGGGCGTCGGCAAAAGCTCGGCTTGGTATGCGAAAAACCCAAGCATAACCTTAGGCATAACAGTAAATGAAGTCTACTAAGTTAGACAAGAGGACTGCACATAGAAAAATTGTTTCTAATAAAGTTAATCTAAAATAGTATTTTCCTTTAAGTTGAATATCATATCATAAGAGTTCCCCTTTGGCATGGGTACAAATATTCATTATAATTACAAAGCACTCTTCTTAAAACCAGATAAATCCATGACTAAGATATATATAAGAAGACACTTTCGAGTACATATTATAATAATTTAATTCCGTATTCATTTTATATTATATTTTCCAATTCCAAATATCTACCAGTTAATTGGTGACTTGAATTTCAATTTAATCGTTTAGTTTTTGAAAACATTTTTGATATTTGTGAAGTGTTTTTAGTTCAGACTGAATATACCACCTTTTAAAAATATTACGAAATATATAATGCTTAACTTGTTTGTTTATGCGAAATTCCAACTTCAGTTGACACAGCAAAAAGAGCAAACAATAGAATGAAAGAAATTTCGTTTTTTATTCGGGTATATTCAATTGCGCAACAAAATCTGAAAACAGTTGTGCAAAAATCAACATTGATTACTCGTGTAATTTTATTATAGATTAAGTTGGAAGAGTAAACAATTCAAATTCAATTGAAATGATTGACACAGCTGCGATAGTTGCGATAGTACACAAACCCCAAATTGAAATTGGTATAAATAGCTCTCGGTCTCCACACAGAGATCAGCATTCAGAAGAATTCCACAAACATCGCAATGAGAATCGCAACGTTGATCCTAAGCTGTGCCGTCTTAGCCATTTGCTTGGTAAAGTCCACCGAAGGGCAGGACACCACGACTGGCTCATACCCGCCGAGTGGTCCAGCTACTCCAGCACCGACTGGCCCATGGACGGTTGCTCCGACTTCGGCTCCGGCTCCGCCGCCGCCAGGGGGATCGTGGGGTCATGGACAAAAACGGTGGGGAAGGCACGGAGGCAATCCGATCCTCATTAACTTCGGAAGTATGAAAAATGTGAAAAATTCTAAATAAAATCTGCAATCAATTTGCCCAATTGCCATGCGCAGTACAGCACATCAATTCAAAAGTCTTTTCTTTTTCTCTACTCTAAAACTCTAAAATAAGTTAGAAACTATAGTAATGGGAATGGTGAAGCTGCTCCTGCTGAAGGCCAAACTCATTGAGAACCTCATCGGCTATGCGGATGAGCTGGAGACAAAGTTGAATACACTGAAAAGGTAAGTTCCAAAGTCTAACTTGATTTATTTGAAACTATAACTATTAGTTTTCTCAGTGTTGTTCCACGATTGATGCCATGTCTCAAATGGAAGATTATGTTTCGAATCCTCTGAATGCGTTTTCACTAATACGTCGCATGCAGGGGGGTTGGATTGATTGAATCGATGTGGTCGCACATCTTCCATCTCGCCCAGCACAAATCAGAGCTTCCGAGTCCGACTGATCTGAAGGAGGCTTGTGAGGCAATTCAACGCCTGAGCGATGTGTACAATTTGAAGATTGGGGACGTGGTCAAGGGATTGCTCAACGGAAAGCAGTACGAGTGAGTTATATTTGTGTGGCACTTCTCAGAATAACCCATCGGAATGCCTTCTGCAGATCAAGTCTTAATGCAATGAACACTTATAGGATTGGCCAATTCCGGCATCAACAAGGCAAACCGCATCTGGCCAGGCAATGGTTCGCCGAGACTGGCAAATGGCTCATTTCCAATCAGACAACTCCGACTCTGATGGGATCTGAGCCTGAGAGATTGGTGTGCTTCAAAATTGTTAAGTAACAAGTCTGGGAAGTAGATTATCATAAGTATACAGTTATATTGAGTGTTTGGCGGTTCTCAAGGCCCGTATGAGTCTCGCAGCTTTCGGGACTAATGAAAATGACATATTTTCAATATATGCCTTATTTACTACTACTACTACTAATGTACTACTTAGACTAATGTTGCTTAATTTTGATAAAGTGAATATCTTAGCTGATTGCCACAGTGGCTATGCTATAAGCCCCTCCCTGAAGCTAAGCTGTTCAGTTTAAATTTCAAGTGGTTTCAGACGACTGCCTTCAAAATATTGCATTTATTTTTTATTAGAGTTGGCTATGGTAAAAGTCAGAGGTGGATTAAGGCCAAGGCAGCTTAAAAACTGATTAACTATGGCTGCACTGATTGCCCGCTTTACATATGGTGTGTCATTAAATATCGCTTGGCTGCTTATCTAATTGAGAAGTGGCAACACTTGCCCCACCGCCCACTGGTCCCATCAACCCCATCATAAACAGTGCTTATGTGTCTGTCTTCACACATTTGATGTCTAACGCCCCCTATCTGTGTTCCCCAGTATGCAAAGTGGGTGCAAGGTACAAACACAAACACAAATACAAACACAATAACAAATCGCCAGTTGGCCAAGTCGCTAAGTCGTTTTAATGGCCAATAAAAGCAAAATGTTGTCACTTTTTTCGAATTTGTATAAATTTTCATTGCCCGGGATAAGCCGATGCTGATGTTGGATGCTGATGCTGATGCTGATGCTGAAATACTACGTGCAATTTCAGTTAAAGGGTTGTTGTTGTTCTTGTTGTTGTTGTTGTTGTTTACGATGTAGCAAGTGATTCTTTGCAACTTATCGCATGCAACAACAGCAACAGCAACAACAACATTTGCAACACTTTCTCGCTGCTTTTACTTTGCTTTTTGCACTTTTCGCTTTCGCCTTTTCCTGTTTGCCTTTACTTTGATTTAGTTGCCTGCGCCTCCCCCTGCCACACCCCCCCCTCCCCCTTGTTTGCATTTGGCTTGAAATCAATTTGTGTGTGTGTGTGTGGCATGAAAAATAAATAAATAAATAGCACGCAAATCGTTGCAAATCGTCGCAAATCGGCAATCTGAAGCCAATTTGATAGCCTTTTGGCTCGAGCCGAGCGGCTGCCACATTTTATGGCGGCAAGCTTGCCACGCATTATGTCCATTTGATAATAATTTATGTTTATTTACTAATGCATTTGCAGTTTTTCAACTGCCACAAGCCAAAGCAAGCCAGACCCAGCCTAAGCAGGCTAAGCTCGCAGTTTCCATATCCATTTCCATTTGTGGCCAATTTTACATTGCATACTTTAAGGCAGAGCTGAGCTTCAAAATCGTATAAATATATATGTATATATACACTCAGAAAATATTTCTAAAAGATAAAAACATCAGCATCGTTTTGGGATTGTCGATTTGGGGCAAGCCTTTCTAAATTTTCTAAATGATGTTTCGAATACTGGAAAATGATTTCTGAAAAGAAGAAAATCTTTTTAGTTGTGAGGGGTATTTTTCCCTGAGTGTATATATCGCAATATATGCCTTAATTTGTAGGCTTTGCTACTCATAAAATACGTGGCTCATAAACTGTGTACCGTTTAGCCGTAAACTCAAAACTCAAAACTCCAAACTCAATTCACCTTCTCTAATGAAAACTGGCTGCTTTTACAGTCTCATCAAATGCTTGCCAAAAAGAATCCTTGTTTATGCCTGTAACGCCGGCATTTTTGCATAATTTCCATATTATTTTACCTTAGGGCCAACAAAATCACAACAGGCTAGGGGGAAGGGAGAGGGGGGGAGGTAGAAATCCTGAGCATTTTTAGCATCCGCAGAGCCAAAAAGTTTATTGATGTAATAAATTTGTATTTGCACAGAAAGTTGTGCCCTTTGTTTTTCCACATGGCTGGCAAGCAGCCATCAGCCTTAGTCTTAGCACCACCCCAACAGCACCACCCACCACCAGCAATGGCACCACCCACCTATGAACTCACCTCTCGTCTGATTTTATGCTGCATATGATTTTATGTGCATTTAATAGATCGAACAAGACACCAAATCGTCCTCCTTGCCTTGGCCATATGTTCAACATTCGATTTATTTACGAGGCACTCGTCGTACATGCAACAAAAAGCGGAAGTGGCATATGGCATGGGTGTGTTCGACCAGCTGAATACCCTGTTATGGCGACTGAGATACCCTTAACAATATTTTAAGTTTACAAAACAATTATTGTCTATCTAGTAAAACATAATCAGATATCTTTGTACTTCGAAGACGGAACTTTCACAGATGCAGTCGGCACGACATTTTGCATAATGATGAACTTGAAGAGGGTTTTCTGGGATTATATTTCGCTGATCGAAACATGTTCATTGAACATCGAGGGACTTTAAGTGACGCTGCACCCAAATTAGCTGCTGCATGAGCTGAGCCTCAAAAAGCACATCAGTGAGTTAAAGATGAACTTCTCACAAATCTAATCATCGCCAGAACAGCGTCTTTAATACTTTACTTAAGAACCAACAATGAGTAACTATAAGATTCTTGTAATAATATGATTAAATATCTAAGCAGCTGATGAACTGATTAGTTTATACAACTACCTGACTATGATACTTTATGTATATTATTGGTTGAACCAGAGATTCTCCCTTCTTGTCTTCTCATCAAAACTGAATAGGCAAAAAAGAGACTTTCAGCTGCTAATTGAAAAGAAATACATTATTAAAGGGTATTCAAATGCATTTGATATTTTTGTTGAGCCAATTAAATATGTTCTGCTATATCTAGATATACCCCTGACTTCTTTCCACTTAATCTAAAACTTTGCACTGCACGAACCCTTCGCATAATCTGTCATGACTTCAAAAGACTTTATCAACTCAGAGTCCTCTCTGCCTATCATTGGGAAGGCAATTTGAAACTTCTTGTCTCGTGGGTAACATGTTCGCAATTAAACTAATTTATAATAACTTTTTATTAATATAAATTTAATTTATTTTTTATATTTTTTTAATTGATTTTAGTTGAGATGAAATAAATAATTAAGGTTGCTTTGCTGTCGTGCGAACTCTGCTTGTGTTTATGGCTTATTAGTGCAACTAATCAATTTGATCAATTAAGGCACATTCAGTGAGTTCCTTTTTGTGACGCAGCAACAACCCCTCCCCCTTCTTGCCCCCTCCTTGCCCCATTCACTTGTATATGTATGTGTTGCATGTTGGCCTTAATCCAACAATTATATGCAAAATGCGCGTAAAGTGTTTTAATTCGCTGCAACGCCAGCAGCCAGTGGGTGGAATGGGGGTGAGAAATGGATTTGGGGGTGGGCACATGCTGCAAGTCTGGGCCATGCGGGTTGGCTGCGTGGCATGAACGCGTCATTAGCGTGTCGCCAAATTAGACATCAAATTTATTAAAAACTATCAAGAATTGCGACGGAAAACTGAAAATGAAAACTGAAAATTTAATTCTGAATACCAAATGCTGTTGCTTCTCGTCTGTGGGTGGCTTCTGGGTGGGCATCATCGATGCCTCTCATATTTTAATTGATTTAATGGGCAAGCATTAAAATATACATATCTGCATACCCTGAGTCCAAATGCGAATGGGTGAGAGGCTGGAGTGAAGTTGTGCAAGAGTATGTAACGCGTGGGAGAAAGCATCTCCGAAGATATGAAGTATATATACTCATGGTATAATATGTATATGTATATGTATATGAATATGTATATGTATATGTATATACTCTTAGTGACTCTTAGAGCTACAGACTTTAAATTTTAAATGGTAGTTCTCGCACATATTTGCACTTTATACTCCCAGATATTCATTTTTTTCGATAATTGCAACCGTTTCGCGAAAATCGATGCAATACAATTTTCGGTAGCCCAAAAATACTCAATGGCAAAGATAAAATCTTCAAATTGGATTAGAAACACAAACTACTCTTAATTTATGTCTAGAGTATTTCACAGCCGAGCTCTCTCGACTACAACATTCTTACTTGCTTCCATTGGCTCTTTCTTACGCATACCCTGCACTCTTTTATAATAGTTCAAATGGGTTTCTTCACAGAAGTGAACTCTATATATATAGAGGTATCAATTTGGTACTAATCCTGCTAAAGGTATTTTGACTCATTGACATAAGAAATATATCTGACTTGCAGATACCCTATACACAGCTCTCAAATACGTTAATCACTCAAGCCAAAAGCGGTGGAGAATAATTGAATGACTTAGAGGTTTATTTAAGATCGCTTACAAGCTGATTTGAACATAAACACCTTACATACATCAATGCTTAGGGTATCAACTAGTCGTATATTCCCTACTTCAACGCTCTCATTTGTTTATTTTGCATATTTTTGTTATTTTTGCATCATTTTGCATTTGGTTTATCAATTAATGCGCTGCATTTTATTGTTAAGCACATTAACGCAGTCAGGCGAAGACCAACAACAACAACACCAATACCAGACTAACAATATACACACACACGCACACACACACCACACACACACACCGCACACCTCCCTCGTTGCATTTGCCAGATAATTGCGTGTGTGGCCGTCGAGGCTGAATTGCGTGTAAATTTTAATCCAATTGTGTGCAGCCAAAAGTGTGCAACCCACAAATGCAAACAGTCACAACACACACATGCACAACACACACACACACACACACACGCACACACACGTATATATTTATGTGTGTGTATTTTTACACACATGCTTATGGATGTGTATTTATTTTTGCGTACAGCTTTTCCAGCTGAATGCATTTGATTGTATTTTTCATTGAGCTACACACGCCCACCGCAAAGCCGCATCTCCGGCCACGCCCCCTTTTCCCCCATTTTGCCCAATTCACACCCTTCCCCGTCTCCCCTCTTCCTCAACCAAAACCAACCGCCCACGTGGCGTATGTTGTTCATTTCATTTCATTTCATTTGCCAGCAAATTTGTTTTTGCGCTTTTATCGCTGTGCATTTTGTGCTCAAAGGTGAAACGCCAGCAACAACAACAAGCAACAACAACAACAGCAACAACAACAACAGCAATAGCAACAACCACAACAACAACAACATAAACAAGAACAACACTCAGCCAACAGCCACAAGGAAAACAACTCAAACAACAATCACATTTGGCCATGTTTTACAATGCACAATAGACATGGCCAAAACACGTTTTGATTGTTATACGTAGGCCATATTGTGTGTATGTGTGTGTGTGTGTGTGTGTGTGAGTGTGAGCGAGTGTTTGTGTGTGTGCTGTGTGGGTGTGAGTGAGTATGTAGTAAGATAAAGACCCCTTAAGTGCATTTGAATGACACATCCAACAAGCTGAATTCCTTACTTGAACTTAAATATTTGAAATAATTACAAAAATTAAATTAATTAAGAATAAATTAAAAGGAAATAATATTAAAGTTCATCAAATGAAAACAATTGACACATAAAAAAGATAATGAAATGTATTTGTTGATAAAAAACAAACTAAGCCTGTAACGAACCTTTTCAGTTCGGTTAGTTTTAGCCAGGCTAAAACTCAGTCGAGCTGAATTTGTATCGGTTGCGTTTGCGATAATTGACAACACGTTGCTTTTATATATTGATTAAAGGTTTTATTCATTTTAATTATTATTATTATTGTTATCCATGTACCAGCTATGTGGCGATCAGACCTTCTCTGACTCACTTCGCTCCTAGATTTCGCTGTGAGTCTCAGACCTACTCCTGCCCGACAGTGAGTTTCGCACTCGTTTCTCACTTTTTGACGGACTGCCTGCCTCTGACTGACTGACTTCCGTATCTGCGACGCCTTTTTTATAGGCCCGATCGCCTCGGTGGCGTGATCTTTAGTAGTCATCCACTACCTTTTTGCGATCGCTGCATTCGATGGCATTAGGTCAGCGGTCGCCTCACTCTGAGGTCGCTGCACTTGATAGGAACTGGGTCGTTCTGAATAATTCAGAATTTGCCTGAGGTGCAGATATTTGTGAGGGGCGCATATAGCAATAAATGTATATGTATATAACCTTATTTGTCAAAGCTATATGGTTCCTCACAATATATGTTTTCCTAAGTTTCACACAAAATCTAAAGTTTCTACCGCACAAATAATACCTTTAAAAAGTATCTTACACATTTCATAAGACGTTCAACTTTTAGTGAAAATAATTCTGGGAAGAGTAAGTGAGATTTGGCTTACCTAAAGTTAGCTCTTCATTTTTTTAAGTTTTATTTTTAAAGCTTAATTAAAATCACCACGTTTTCCCCCTTATTTAAATCTTTTTTATGCCCAAGCACATATCAAAAATCGCTTATGCCAAATTCACCTCTTCTCCCAAAAGTCTCTCTTTTAAGCCGCCCCTTGTGGCAGGCAACACTTGCCGGCACGACACCTCAAGGCAGTCAAGGCGTCAGCTGTCGAGTGTCTGCACAGCTTCTCACCTCAGCACCTCAGCTCAACCTGAGCCGAGCCGAGCTGCACTGTTTGCTCAACTTTCTCATTAATAATTCCGCTTAAATGCCTTCTAATCATTTCCGCATAATTCATATCGATGAACGTTTTATGCGGCACTTACGATAAGGGCAATTCCGTTGTGCCTCGTTGTGTCCTGGCTCTGTTTGCTCGCCAAACAAACAACACGTACAACAGACACACACCGATACACACACACACACACTGGCACACACACTGGCACACACACTGGCACACACCGTTGCACACACACCTATGTATTCATACTCGATTGATAACCTTAATAAAATGCTTCACATTATGCCAATCGATTGCACACCATGAATGTGTTTATCCTTTGCCTTTGCCGTTGCCGTTGCCGTGGCCGTTGCCTTTGCCACATTGCCTCGTCTAATACAGCAGCTTCTGGATTAACGAGGGGTGGCGGTGCTGAGGTGAGGGGCTGATGTGGTTAGGTGGGGCACACATCAATGCCGGCTGTTGCCTCCAAAGCGCAACAATGACGAGAGCGAAAACGTTAACGTGGAGCAGCAGCAGCAACTGTGATACACTCAGAAAAAAAATCCACCAGAATGCCAGAAAGTTTTCTTATTTATCTTAAATCTGGCAGTTAATTAATAATATTTTTATTTTATATATTTAAATATTTAAATGAAATAAAAAATAAAATAAAAAAAATTAATTAAATCGATTTTTTTTCTGAGTGGCGCAACCGTGCCACGTTTGTGTACCTTGTGTTTGCCTCCAGGCAACCGATGGCTACACCTCCCTCCCCCCTCAGCAATGCCACGCTCATTTACTGCTGGGTGGGTTGGGGGGGGTGGAGGGGGCGGCAATTGTGCAAAAAGTGCCAATAAAGCACATTCTTTGTTCGGCTTCGGCTTCGGCTCGCAAAGTGCTCAACAAAGCGGGCCAGGACAACGTGTGAGTGTGTGGGTGTGCCTGAGTGTGCAAGGATAATAATAATAACGTATGAATAGGTAAAAACGTTGGAGGCATGCAGAAGGTGGTGTGGAGCGGAAAGGAACTCATCACTGCATTGTAGGTGGCCATTGCCTGTGCTTGATTGCTTAGCTGTTCTAGCCAAGAGTGTGTGTCTGTGTGCGTGTGCGTGTGTGTGTGTGTGTGTTGCCTGATTGTTTGCCTTGCCTCTGAGGTGCAGCACACACACATTGTGGCACACACACCTCATTGATTTTATTGTGTTTTTTGCTGGGCATTCAAAGTGCTCATAAAAATGCCCACACAATAAAAACGATGATGCGGCTCTTGTTGACCCAAGCTCCAAATCCAAATCTCCAGCTCTCCCACTCCCAGCTCCAACTCTAACAGCTTAGCCAGGACAATGGTCCAAAAAGCAACTAAGATATTCTCCCCAACCATGCCCCAACAAGTTCCCCTTCCACCTGCCAACCTGATGTCTATTTTAGTGTTCCACGTCAGCTGCTGCTGGCTGCTGATTTTCTGTGTCGAAAATAAGTAGTTGCCATGCCTTTGCATACACAGCAAGAAAAAAGGGCATGCCACGAACCAAATTGCAAAACAGCTTTGGTCTCAGGTGTATACCTGATAGTACCTGATCATATATCCGAAGTAAGCTCACTGAATATCCGTGATTTTAGACAATAGAAAAATCATCGGGATCGAACTACTATATCTGATAGCTGCCATTCTTGTTGGAACAACTTCTTTGTCTAGCAAGTCATCACAGGCAAACTAATCTTCACTTGGAGATGTATTCCGGATGTTAGATCATCAAATTTGTTTACTGTGTATGCATTTTGTGTGTGTGTCTCGAGAGCTGCTTGGATTTCACACACATCCGTCACGCGGCTCGTCAGCCCTTCTCCTTAGCCCCACTCCTCGCTTTTTGGCAGTGAGAGAGTGGCTGCGGTAGGGGGGGGAGGGGAGGCGACTCATCAGCAGCAGAATAGAGTGTTGTTAGGTCAGCCTAATGAGCTCAGGCAGCAAATGGATTTTTGTAACTCATCCGGGTGCCGTGCAAATGCAGCATTCAACAAAAATTGAAGATGGCAAATATATGCAATTCCAATTTGGCAGGCAAATGCGTTTTCAACTAAAGTTTGTGCAACATTGTTGCCGTGTTTTGTTGCCGCATCAGTGCCGTGCAGTTGCAACAGCAGCTTCTCTGGTGTCTCTGGTGTTAATTTGTTAGCACATTGCAACGCGGCAGACAGTGATTAATTACAGTCCGCAAACGAAAATAGCAGCGCAAAATCCAACTCATTTTTGTCTTTAAAGTTAATTAGTTGAAAATGCGCTCAGATATGTATAAATAAATATAGGAATATTATATATATGCAACATATATAGACAGCTGCGTCGCTCTGCTCCGATCTTAAATCGCCTTACCTGCGGCGCATAAATTTTAAATCCGTCCTGACCACAATTTGCGCATTAAATCATTTCCAGGCCATTGCACAGCACTGGGCGCCACCGCAGCGACGCATTCATACATACACTCATTCGCACTCGCACTCGCACTCACACTTGCATTCACACTCGCACTCACACTCGCACTCAGTTATTCATTCAGGCAGTCAGCCATTCATTTCGATTCGCAGGTGAGCAGCCGCGTGGAATGCAGCCGAGCGCTCAAAATATGCAAAAATTATACAGACCAATGCATGCAACAAACGGAGTCGCATCGCTATCGCTATCGCTATCGGTTTTGGGATTGGGCTTGGGTTTGGGTTTGGGCTTTGGAGCAGTGTTGGCCACTTCAAATATATCACGCGTGAAGTGTCTCTCAGTCAGTCTGTCTGTCTGGCTGCCTGGCTGTCTGTCTGTGTGATTGACAAATGCCGCCGGCTGAGGTGCATGCAACGTTTTAGAAAAGATAAATTTAAGTAATTGTCAATATTTCAAGCGACGTAATTGCTCACTGGCCGGTGCGGAACCAGTGTTGAAAAATAAAATAAATACCATCAAAGCAATGGCTACACTCAGAAAAAAGAAACAGACCTAAAAATCGCCCTATATCGAAAAAAAATGGTTTTAATTTCTGAAAAATTCTTTAAAAAATTCAGAAACCGGTAATTAAATTTCAATATTTATTTTAGAGTTTAACTGTTATCTGGCTTGTAAACAGTTTTTCTGAGTGTTGAGCATGCCCTTTGGTCACAGATGCCCCAAACCCCCATGCCAAGTAACCAATTCATGCTGCGGCTTTGTGCAGCTGCACTTCTATGCAGTCAGTGGTCCTTCCCCACTGCCCCTGCCCCTGCCCCCATCTCTGCTGCCATTTTAACACTTGACGTTTCACCAATTTGCTGCATATTCTTGCTGCTCTTTTTTTTTTTGTATTTTTTAGCAGCACTTTTTTGCTGCAGTGCAGCAGACAATTTTGTTGCGTGTTAACAACTGCAACAATTTAGGTTTAATTGATGCGCGCTGCAACGCTGAAGTGTCGCCGCCGGCAGCGAATCGTGGTTAAGGGGTTAAGGCATTTGGGGGCATGTCCTTGCTGACCACGCAGCGTGAGAGAGTTTCTCTATTTTCGTTGTTGTTGTTGTTGTTGTTGTACTTTTTATTATTCAGACTGCTTCCGCTTGACGAGTTGTTAGATAAAAGCTATTTACATGTTGTTATTTATGATTTTGCAGTTCAAATGCGCTGTGAAATATTTGTGGCGCTGCCAGAAGGACTCAACGCGGCGCTTTATTACGTATACGTCATGTTGTGCACACTACACACAACACACACACACACACACACTTGCTTGCTTGCTTTATTTATTTAGCTTTAAACTCAGTCAGTCAGTTATTCACTTGTGTTTTATGCACCTCCGGCATATGCCTGGCAAATGGGCAACTGTTGCAGAAACTTTGTCCTCGCCGCATTATCGAACACTAATCCATATATGAGCGTATTACATGGGGCATAATAGCTTACCACCCCCCACCCACAGCAGTCAGAAGCAACTTTATTACTTTATGCTGACTCACTCTGCCAGCAAATAGAAAAAAAGCAGAAAAGCGAAACTCATGCAAAGGTTGGCTTGTTGATTTATCGCCAGGGTTGCCTGCCTCTTCACATGTGTGCGCACTTTTCTTTTTTTCTCCCTGTATACCCTGTTCCTATTATAAATGGATAAGGGGTCCATCTGTTAAGAAGCATAATTATAAATTTGTTCAACTGATTGTAATAGATGTTGTTGAAGTTGACTAACTGTGTAGCAGCTACTCTCTGAGGTAAATGAGAAGTTTTTGGATCATGATGGAATATATCCTGGCATAATATGGATGATCTGTGAAATCTGTGAAAAATGGATCTACTATATATATATGAATGGGAAATGTAGTATCGAGTTGTTCAAATGATTGCAACAGTGAGAATAAGTCAAAGAGAACCTTTCAAATCTATTGGAATATATTCTGAAGTATTGCTTAGAGGGTATCTACTGGTACAGCTCACTCGCTCTCTCACTCTCTCTTTTGTCACATGTGTCCCACTGTGCTGAGTGCATCCCCTGCGTATGATGAATATGTAATTTCAGTGTTATCCACTGCGTTGAACTTTGATTTACTAACTGCGAAATAAATATTAAATTTTCAATTACAACTGGATGTCTGCACATACATACCTCGCAGCTCCACTTCTACACAACACTCCCCCTCCAGAGCCATAGAGCATCACTTTTTCCATGCAATTACCTTCGCTGCCTTGGGCTGCAGGACACGCAGCGTCGTCCTTACACGTGGCTGGCTGGCGACTGTCCTGGCTAATGGCGCGAACAGGACTCCATGCTGCATAGGACTCTGACTCTGACTCTGACTCTGTCTGACTTTGACTTTCGACTTGGACTTGAAGGTGGTCTTGGACTTGGAGGTGGTCTTCACCACGCTTCGACAGGTTCCGGACAAGGACTGCAGTTAGTTATTCCTGCTGCTGCTGCTGCTGCTTTTGCTTTCGCTGTTGTTGTTGCTGTTGTTGTTGTTGTTGTTGCTTTAGTTTTGTTGCCATTAAAGGAAATTGTCTGTAAAAATGTGGCCGTATTTCTTTTTGCAAGGTACTTAAAATTAAATTATTGGACACATTAACGTGCTGACTTTTGACTACCGTGCGGGTATGACGCAAGTAAATGCCACGTAATGACGTCATTAAAACAAGTGAAATGTGCTTTTATTGTGAAAGCGGCAAAGAACGAATTCGCTTTTCAATTTCGCAGAGAACCCATTGCGAAAATCTGAGCAGCGAACTTTGTCATTAATCTTAATAAAGTTAACAGCGCGACAAGTTTATTAAAGCCAATACGGCGCCACATCAAATGTGTCAATGTGTGTGTGTGTGTGTGTGTGTGTGTGTGTTGCGTCTTAAGGTGTTCTTACTTTGTCAAAAAGCCGAAGTCATCATGAGTCAGCCAAGCGACAACAACAAATGCTCATTAGCATAAGAAACACTCACATTCACATTCGCATTCACATTCGCATTCGCATTCACTCATTCACAATATTGAATTGCCTCAATTGAATCAATCGAGTGGCATATAAAAGGAAAGAGAAGAAATTGTTGCTGCAACAGGTTGCACGTTCTCATGCGCAAATTGCCAGACAAGAAGTGAAGCCGAAACTGACAGGCGACAAATGAGGCGTAAATGAAATTAAACGCAACGCGCGAAAATTGCAGCGCTTTTATTGGATTATTGGCGGCGTCTCTGAGTATGTGTGTGTGTGTGTGTGTCTGCATGTGTGTGTGTGTGTTGAACAATGTGCGAATTGTAAGCTCGTTTGTTGAATTAGCCGTAAGTGAATTTGGCCTAAAACACGCTGCATACAAAGTGAGTCAAGTGTGTCTTTGGCTAATTGACAATTGCCACATGCAAAAATAAATATAAAAAAAAATCAGAAATCAAAAAAATATTTAAAATAAACCAAAATAATATTATAAAAATCTTTAAAATCTTTAAAATCTTTACAATAGTAATAAAATAAAATATATTCTTGATTCAAGTACGAACGCATCTTAAGTCAGCAAATAAGCTCAGATTACAGATTGAGGTACTTATATGCATGCTGCTCACTTATAAGAATACTTCCTGTGCAGCGTCATATTGCTCACATAGGGTGGAGCACCAGAGATGTCTCTTAGCTCCTTGTTCTGCAAGACTTGCATTTGATTAATCCACGATTTTGCTGCTGTGCCCCAAATTGGAATCCATGTGTCCATGTGGGCACGATGATGCTCCTGTACACCAGCAGCTTGTTGCTCAAGCTGAGTTTGCTGGGCGACTTCAGCAACCAGTTGAGTTTCTCCCTTTTGGATCTACACGCTGCTGCCGTGATCTGTATGTGTTTGCGCCAGGGAAGTTTCCTGTCCAGATACAAGCACAGGTAGCGAACATGGTTCCCCTGAGGTATGCTCGTGTTGTTGAGTCGGACAGTTGGACAGTTACCACTCCTGAGCGCAAATGTACAGTGCTGAGACTTGTTCTCATCGATGCAGATGTTCCACCGGTTCGCACAGGTACTAAAACCGTCCAAGAACCTCTGCGTAACTGCTGCGGCTCTCCAAGCAGCGGAGGAGTTAGCAAGGAACACAGTGTCATCTGCGTATGTGGCAAGCAGCGTGTGTCTGGCTACCGAAATCGGCAAGTCCGCGGTGTACAATGTGTACAGGGCAGGTCCAAGGACACTACCCTGCGGTACACCCGCTCCGATGCGTGGATGTTTGATCGCTCGCTCCTAACTGCAACCATAAAAGAACGGCCAAGCGGGTAAGACCTGAGCAGTAAATACTGCTGGCAGCGACTTCCATATCAAAGTGTTGGCATTCTTTCAGATTGTGCCTTCATTTCTAATACCATATTGAAAGCCCGCTCCACTTCATCGCGCAGATCTTTAAAGAGAGCAATAAGCTTCCGCTCGTTGTATGTGCGATTAAAGTTGAGTGAAAGCTCTCTCATACGAACTTTAAGAGAGCTTTGCTCGTGCAATTCCACACAGCTTTGCTGCATACTAACACACTTTTACTGATTCAACATACATATGTACGTATATGTGGTGCTGATTTACAATACAAATTTAAATATGTTTAAAAACAAAATGAATGAATGTGTGTTTGTTGGAGATGCACTTGACCTCAGAGGATCTTCTGTTGGTGGCCAATATTTGTATTTATTTAAATGCGTCCAATTCGATGGGACTTGCAAAACCAATACTCGCTCGACACTGTACTACTTCGTCTCACAGAGGGCGTCGGCAAAAGCTCGGCTTGGTATGCGAAAAACCCAAGCATAACCTTAGGCATAACAGTAAATGAAGTCTAGTAAGTTAGACAAGAGGACTGCACACCCTTTGGCATGGGTACAAATATTTATTATAATTACAATGCACTCTTCTTAAAACCAGATAAATCCATGACTACGATATATCTAAGAAGACACTTTCGAATATTTAATTCGAATTATTTAATTCCGTATTCATTTTATATTTTATTTTCGACTTCCAAATATCTATCATGTAATTGGTGACTTGAATTTCAATTTAATCGTATTATTTTTTGAAAACATTTTTAATATTTGTGAACTGTTTCAGCTTTAACTGAATAAATAACCACCTTTCACAAATATTGCGAAATACATAATGCTTAACTTGTTTGTTTATGCGAAATGTGTTTATTTCCAACTTCAGTTGACACAGCAAAAAGAGAAAACTAACTACAGCCAACTATGAGCAAACAATTAAACAAAAGAAAATTCGTTTTTTATTCAGTTGTGCAAAATATAGTGAAAACAGTTGTGCAAAAATCCACATAGATTATTCGTGCAGAAAATACAAGGTTAAACAAGGTTAAACAATTCAAGCAAATGAGTGACACAGCTGCGATAGTTGGGTACACAAACCCCAAAGTGAAATTGGTATAAATACCTCTGGGTCTCCACACAGAGATCAGCATTCAGAAGAATTCCACAAACATCGCAATGAGAATCGCAACGTTGATCCTGAGCTGTGCCGTCTTAGTCATTTGCCTGGTAAAGTCTACCGAAGGGGAGTGCCCGCCATGCCCGCCATGCACGACAACCACAACCCCGCGGCCCTCAACCCCGCCGCCCATAACCACGACGCCCACAGGCCCGCCGCCCTCAGGCCCGCCGCCCACAACCCAGTGGCCAAACCCGCCCACATCGTACTATGACCAAAGTGCTTCTTCAGCTGGTTTATATGACACGCCATATGACAGAACTTCAAACTCCACGTCTGGCTCCACGACTGGCGGCGCACCGGTCCTCACTAAATTTACACGCATGAGAAATTTGAAAAATTCTCAATTAAATCTGCAATAAAATTTGCCCAATTCTTATGCGCAATACAGCACACCAATTCAAGAATCTTTTCTCTTTCTCAAATCCACACTCTAAAATAAGTTAGGAACAATAGCAACATTGTTGGAATGGAAATAAAACGTTGGAGGAAAGTCACTCGACATCAGTCTCGGGAATGGTGAAGCTGCTCCTGCTGGAGGCCAAACTCATTGAGAACCTCAACGGCTATGCGGATGAGCTGGAGGGAAAGTTGAATACACTGAAAAGGTAAGTTCCAAAGTCTAACTTGATTTATGTGAAACTAAAGCCATTATTTTTCTCAGTGTTGTTCCACGATTGCAAGCGGAAGGTGTTCATTGAGGAGCCCGTGGGTTGGTCGCACATCTTCAATCTCGCCCAGCACAAATCAGAGCTGCCGAGTCCGACTGATCTGAAGGAGGCTTGTGAAGCAATCCAACGCCTGAGCGATGTGTACAATCTGACGATTGGGGACGTGGTCAAGGGATTGCTCAACGGAAAGCAGTACGAGTGATCAATCAATTCTTAATGCAATGGACACTTATAGGATTGGCCAATTCCTGCATCAACAAGGCAAACCGCATCTGGCCAGGCAATGGTTCGCCGAGACTGGCAAATGGCTCATTTCCAATCAGACAACTCCGACTCTGATGGGATCTGAGCCTGAGAGATTGGTGTACTTCATGGCCAGTGCATTTGCCGAAAATAGTGAGTAAATTCCGCTTGAATTCGTGCAGATGACTCAGTTGTTATCTGTGTTTCAGAGTATTATTCCACAGCTATGCCAATTTTGGATCATGCTCTGATAATGGGAAATAAATCAGAGAAAACCCAAGTCTTCAGTTGGTAAAATTTGAACAAAAAATATAGCAAAATTTAAGTGACTTCAATTTGAATTTAGTCTGCAAAGCGTGATTAAGATAAACTTTTCTTTCTTTCTTTTTTCCTTTATTCTTCTTCTTCTATTCGAGAATGAAAAACTCTTGAATCAAAATATCCATTTTCAGTTTTCAGTTTTCAGAAAGCAATTTTTTCCATCGATGTCACTTTAAAGCTGCTGCCCAGAGCAGTAATTGCAAACTTTTCATTTATTCCTGTTTGGGACAGTGAACGTCACAAACACACACTCATCAACAGATATATGAACACACACAGCCACACACCCACACACACACCCACACACACAGGCAGACACACACACTCTGTTGGGATGTCTGCAACTGTTTATTGTTGATAAATTGCTGCTGAGGAATTAGTGGGGAATGACTGCGACGATGATGGAAGAGCATTGCTCGAGTCGCCTCCAGTCGCTGTCAAGTGGCCGCTGTGGCCAGCTTAACTGCCAAACACCTACGACCACGCCCTGCCCCCCCCCCCTTCCTCTTAACCGCCCCTTTCTATGCGATGCTAGAGCAGCTGCTGCGGGCTCTGAGAGCTGGCAAATGTTTTTAGAAAATGCAAATTTCACATTGTGCCCCAACTTGACCAGCTCTCGAGTCCAAGGCCAGAAGTGGCATAGGATTGGGGGCACGCTTGCAAGTGGAATGGGGAGAAGGAGTGGGCATGGAGCTCATGGCTCACTTAGGCCCGCAAATCTTCATGCCAGCTGGACTGCAGAGTGACACATGTCGGCAGCATGAAATCAGAATCTCTGCATTTTATTTTTGGCCAACGCCGAGCTTTATGGCAAATGCAGCCAGCCAGCCAGCCGCAGATAGTCCTTTCATTACAACAAACTTTCGCACATATAAATAAAGTCCATATATACATCTATATATATATATATAGTGGATGATCTGAGCTGGCAAGCGGGCATAATAAAGTTAGCCAAAGCCCGAGGGGAAAGGCAAGTTTTGGGCCTTGTTTGGCATTTATTTAGTTTTAGTTTTGCATACCCTCTACCTATTAAAAATGCATAAAAACCAGGGTATAACATTGTGGGGCATATATGTGTGTGCAGCCTGGGAAAGCAGTTGCATAAAGCCCAGATCAATATTGAAAACTGAAATTTTGTCTGAAGCTTCTCATAAGGTGCAGACGGAGTAATGCCTGCTTACAGAGTAACTTTCTGTAGAGCATTCTCCAGCTGTGGCAGACATGTGTTAGTTGCAAATTGTTGGCTTGCCACACAAACAAAATGATATGCAAATTTGAGTAACTGCGAAATGCAATTGAGGTGCCTTTTAGTTTGGTTTCACTGTTGCACAATAATCAACTTTTACTTCAAGCGCCTCGTCTGCCCTTTGTCCTTTCGCTTAAAGTCAACGGAGAAATGCTGAAACACACTTGACCAGGTATTAAGTGTTGGCCACTTCGACTGGGCCAAGTCGAATCTTGGCCATAAATTGCCAGCAAATCGTTGGGCATCGCACATAAATCTTCGATTGTCCATTTTTGTCAGAGCGGAAATGTCCAATAAATTGTAATTTTTCGTAAGCTTTTTGCGGGGCGTGTTGTGTGTGTGTGTGTGTGCGGGTGTGTGTGTGTGTGTGTGTGCGGGTGTGTGTGTGTGTTTGTTAGTTGCAGCTCAATCATCGTTTAATATTTATGTGCTGCTCGATTGTGAAGTTTATTGGATTTGTTGAAGAGTTCGAAGCTGGCTCTGTTGATAATTGCAACGTCTGCCCCATTTTGGAGACGAGTCTGCCCCATTGTTGCTGGGTTGCAGGTGTTGTTTGCCCCCAAATTTATTTATTTATTTATTTGTTGTGTGTGTGTGCCCAGCAAACAGTCGATTTCTGCTCAATTGGCTTGTTTAGCTGTTATTTATTGCACCGCTTATGTGAGCTACGTGTGGGTTGAATCATTTCCTACCCCCTCAACCCTCAAACCCGCCCTCAACTAACCACCCTCCCGCACCCTTACATGTATCTCGCAATGCTAGGGCAAGTTGTTTAGGCAATATATATATAGACAAGTAGATCATTAAGGTTGCCAGGGAATTACTTTTGGTAAGAGCATGAAACCATTAAAAATTGACAAAAGCGTATTATTGAGCTGTGAAAATATGTGTAACAGACTGAAGAAAGCACCTGCGACGACACAAAGTATATATATATATCTGTGTGAACCAACTGATCTGAGAGACTGTGTGAACTAATTTGGAATATCTACGACAAGCAGAGCAAGTCCAATTCATTTGATAGATAATGTATCTATATCTATATATATTTAGGTAGTTTATCGACGCAAATCGATACAATTAACGGCCAGCAACGTCTGCGGGTTGTATTCAACCATTGTAACCATTGTCATTGTAACGACTTGTATGACGGTTTATTTGACTAAGGACTGTCGGTTCACGGAAGTCATCAAATTGCTCACATAGGGTGGAGCACCAGAGATGTCTCTTAGCTCCTTGTTCTGCAGGACTTGCATTTGATTAATCCACGATTTTGCTACTGTGCCCCAAAATGGAATCCCATATGTCCATGTGGGCACGATGTTGCTCCTATACACCAGCAGCAACCAGTTGAGTTTCGTCCTCTTGGATCTACACGTTGAGCGAAAGCTCTCTCATACTTTAGCACAGCTTTACTGCATATTAACAACATAATAAATTGTGGATCTGATGCACTTGCTTGTATATTCTCCACATCCAAGGGATCTTGTGTAGGTGAGACATCTGATTGGCATTGGGGGTAAATGGATAATTGTTTAATTCAATTTAATTAATTTAATTCATTCTTTTGCAGCATCAATCCACTTGGCTTGTGAAATCGTCTGGTGTCGCTGTGCACTTGCTCACTTTGTTAGCTTCTCCAGAAGAAAGATGCACTTGACCACAGAGGATCTTCTGTTGGTGGCTAATATTTGTATTTATTTAAATGCGTCCAAGTCGATGGGACTTGCAAAACCAATACTCGCTCGACACTGTACTACTTCGTCTCACAGAGGGCGTCGGCAAAAGCTCGGCTTGGTATGCGAAAAACCCAAGCATAACCTTAGGCATAAGAGTAAATGAAGTCTAGTAAGTTAGACAAGAGCACTGCACACAGCTAAACTGAACTGTTTTCAATTCAGACTGAATATATAACCACCTTTTACAAATATTGCGAAATATATAATGCATAACTTGTTTGCTTATGCGAAATGTGTTTATTTCCAACTTCAGTTGACGCAGCAAAAAGAGCAAACAAACTACAGCCAACTATGAGCAACCAATTAAACAAAAGAAATTTCGTTTTTTATTCAGTTGTGCAAAAAATTCTGCAAACAGTTGTGCAAAAATCCACATAGATTATTCGTGCAGAAAATACAAGGTTAAACAAGGTTAAACAATTCAAGCAAATGATTGACACAGCTGCGATAGTTGGGTACACAAACCCCAAATCGGAATTGGTATAAATAGCTCTCGGTCTCCACACAGAGATCAGTGTTCAGAAGAATTCCACAAATATCGCAATGAGAATCGCAACGTTGATCCTAAGCTGTGCCGTCTTAGCCATTTGCTTGGTAAAGTCCACCGAAGGGCAGTGGCCTCCGCTGACCACATACACGAACTATACCCAAAGTGGTTCTTTAGCTGATTTATATGACACGCCATTTGACACTACTTCAAACTCCACGACTGGCGGCGCATCGTTCCTCATTAAATTTTTACGTATGAGAAATGTGACAAATTCAGAATAAAGTCTGCAATCAATTTGCCCAATTGCCATACGCAATGCAGCACATCAATTCAAAAGTCTTTTCTTTGTCGCAAATCCAAACTCCAAAATGAGTTAGGAACTAAATTAACACTGATGTAGTTGTCAGTTTTGAACGAAGTGGATTCCCTCAAATGGATATTTTTGTGGATTGCCTTTGCGATTGCCATAATCTTAACAAATGGAAATAAAACGTTGGAGGAAAGTCACTCGACATCAGTCTCGCTGCTCCTGCTGGAGGCCAAACTCATTGAGAACCTCAACGACTATGCGGATGAGCTGGAGAGAAAGTTGAATACACTGAAAAGGTAAGTTCCAAAGTCTATCTTGATTTATTTGAAACTATAACTATTAGTTTTCTCAGTGTTGTTCCACGATTGCAAGCGGAAAGCGATAAGGCCATGTCTCAAATGGAAGATTATGTTTCGAATCCTCTGAATGCCTTTTCACTAATACGTCGCATGCAGGGGGGTTGGATTGATTGGAAGGTGTTCATTGAGGAGCCCGTGGGTTGGTCGCACATCTTCAATCTCGCCCAGCACAAATCAGAGCTGCCGAGTCCGACTGATCTGAAGGAGGCTTGTGATTTCTGATAGTAATAGGACACACAGTTGTAAGAATATAACCTTTCAATTGATATAGTAAATACTCGCTGGGTTCAGTTTCAATTGTTTTCTTATTTGTTATATACTCCGATACTTCGTATACCGTCTGGATTCGTCCTCAGGTAGAGACTCGCCAAGACACATTAAGATTAATATTGAACAAATATGTACATATATATGTATATATCTGACTAAGTAAAAGTAAGTTAATATGAATGATCAGTTTTAGAACCACAATCAAAAAACAAAAACAAAACTTGCCTCAAGTGTGGCATATCATTGCGGGATATTTAAGTTGCAACCTTTGTTTTTTTGATCATTTGTGGCATGGACAGATTCTATCAACAAAAAGTCGCTCTTCAGTTTTCACCAATCGTCTCTGTGACGAATTACCACAGGAAAAACTCAAGCCCACAAAAGTATGCAATACAATTTTAAAGAAAAATAGTTAAGACCCAAACCAAAAAAAGGAATGCAACAAAAATTGTAATGAAAAATAGTTATGGCCGCACATTATCGGCATGCGGCCATCGTCCATCGTGGCGCCTCGAGCTCGAATTGGGAATCGGACTGCGAAGCGGACTCACGGCGAGTCCAATTGGAGCAGGACTCCCAAGCTGAAGCGACTACACTCTAATGAATAAAATGATGATCCGAAAGGAGTTCCAGGATGGTAGCAACAACCCACGCCCACCTCCCCGCTCGCACAATTAACACTTCAACTTGCTTGTGTGTCGAGCTCAACATTGTTTGGTCTTTCGCTTGATATTTGATTACAACTTCTTTATAGAGATTTCAATCATAACATTCAATTTATGGCATAACATGTGTAAGATATTGTTGCTCTCTTCTCTCAATCGCTCAATCAAATCGCACACATCAAATTATGAACAATAATGCGCATAATGAAGCAATCTTCTTGGGATTCCCTAAACCCAGTTTCAGTTTCAGTTTTTTCTCTTATGGGTTTAATGCCTGTGACTGTGGCACTGTGCCTTCATTAAACGGCAAGTGGCGCATTCTGTGCATATGTTGCACATCCTTTTTTTCCTCTTTATTTTGGCTCGGGTTGTGGCAACAACATCATCACATAAACGTGTCACATCAAACAACATTGATTAAAATCTAAAATGAAATAGTAGCCGAGTTGAGTTGAGTACGAGGCACGTACACACAAGTACGCAAGGAGGCTGGGGGGGTGTGCAGGATAAGTGAAAATCCTTTTCTATTTTTTTCCTTTTACAATTCAAATTTCAATCAAATGCGACTACAATGCCCAATACCTTTTGGGCACATATGTTGACCACAAAGTATATTGTATCTATCATTCGCCCAAAAAGCTCCCGGGTGTCCAGAATCAAATCAAAGACTAGCCACAAAAAAAAGGAATAGAGAAAAAAATATAAAAGGAAAAAGGGTGCAGCATAAAATTGCCAACTATTCGCAGGCGCACATCAAATCAGATAAAATTTTCATTACCTTATGGCCGCACATTATCGGCATGCGGCCATCGTCTTTGGTGGCGCCTCGAACTCGAACTGGGAATCGGACTGCGAATCGGACTGCGAAGCGGACTCACGGAGAGTCCAACTGGAACGGGACTCCCAAGCTGAACCACACACACAATGTGCTGCTGATGACGTTGAGTGTGCGACGCAGTTGGCATCGTGGATTTGTAGTTGTCATTGTTGTTGTTGTTGTTGTTGTTGTAGTTGTTGCTGTTGTTGTTGTTGTTGATGATGCTTATTGTGCGCTTCGTGGCGCTGACCATAAAAAAAAATTGCTAGCAGACAGGGGACCTAAGCGTGCAAGTAGCACAGCAAGAGGGAGAGAGGGAGAGAGAGAGAGAGCTTTTGTACAACAAACGACAAACGGAAAGTGTCCAACAGGAAATAAGCAGCAACAACAACGACAACAATAGCAACAACAGCAACAACAACAACAACTTGCATTCAGTCTAGTACTCGCTCGGACTTGGTCCAAAATAAAAAAGGGTAATAATTTTATCTAGCATTCAGATCAGACACACGTCCGTCTGTTGTCCACGCCTGCACGCTCCTGTTCTTAAATACACTGTGAGCGTAGGTAAAAGGGCTTACTGGGTTTGAGCAATAAATGTCCCGCTAAAGCTAAAATAAAAGTCCTTGCAAGAATGGGGGCAGAGAGACCCCTGATAGGACCTGAACCGTATTGTGGCATAGGCAGACATACAATACGGCTGCAACTGAGGAACGAAGAAAGGCAGAGGCGAGAACGGAGCTGGGCAGAGGCACCAGGACTTCGACAAGCCAGAAGTCTTTAAGGTGGCTATAATAAAAAACGATTTAAGCAAGTAATATCCATGGGGAAGAACAGGCTCAGAATACTCACAGGTCTATTGACAGGACACTGTAGACTGAGAAGTCGCCTAACCAAATTAGGTATTTATAGTAGCGATGTATGCAGGTATGGAAGCGAGGAGGAATCCTCACTGCACATCCTAGCAGAATGCGTCGCCTTAACCAGGAAAAGATGTAGCATCCTAGGGCAGCATGTCATGCAGCCCAAGGACATAGAAACCCTCAAGCCAACACAGATACCAACATTCGTGCAGGAGCTGGGGTTGATGGACGCAGTTGTAGAACTGGCCGCAATGACCAGAGTATATTGCAGTCGCTTATGTCCAATTGCCATGATTTTGCTTCACTTTTTATCAACGTTTTTTTCGTAGCCGCATCCTTGTGGCTAGTTATGGGTGTGTCGTGTGTTGTGGGGCACTTCAAAAGGCTGCTTGAAAGTTTGACAAGCGCCACGTTCACGTTGTTATTTACATGGCCAGCTTATGAATAGGAATTCGAGTTGATGCCCAACCCCCCAGAACAGATTCAATTACGTGCACCTCAGCAGCGGCAAGAAGTGGCAGCGGCAGCAGCAGCAGCGGTAAGCAGCCAGCTGCCAACAGTGATAAAGTGGCCAACTATTCTTGGCAAGAGTTCTACGTGGCTTTGGCTTGGCCAATCTATCAACATAATTGATGGCATCGATTAGTTACAACGTTTTTGGTGGAGACAAACGGCGTGGCTCAGTGCACAAATCGCCGATTAATTAAATATGTATTTACTACTTCCCTCTCTCTCTCCCTCTCTCTCTCTCTCTCTTTCTCACTCTTTCACTGTTTGTGTGTCGCGGCAATTAATTTTGACCAAAACGAATTGAGTAACTGATAAACTCTTCAGCTGCCGCCGCATCTTTGTGCTGAACTAATGAAGTGCTGCTGCTTTTGCGCCAACTTCAACGCCAGCCTCTCAACCCCCTCGAGCAGCACCCCTCTGCTACAGGGGCTTAGTTGTCATGCATCTCGTGTTTAACTGCACGGAAAAAAGTGCAAAAGGCATCGCCGGAGACTGAGTCTAAGAAGCTGGGCAGGGCTTACAGTACTACACTCAGAAAAAAGATAGACGAGAATACTTTTGGCAGCACACCTTATTATGCAGAGTGTGAATACAGAAATTGATATCTGATTTCCGGGAGATAATTATGATATATACTTTTCTATATTTCATGGCGATTATCGTCTTATGTCAGGTCGATTCTTTTTTTCTGAGTGTATGTACTGTAATGTGTAGTTGAAGCTGAACAAGCTCGCCGATGCGACTGAATTATTGGGTATGGCAAAGTGCGTTGTCGCCAGACTGCGGCGCGCCAAGCTCATCAACGCGCCCCGTGCTCGACTGTGTCCCGTAGTGCTCGAGGGGGCGGGAAGGAGGGCGGGGCCCATAAGCACACCAGGGGCATACGACGCCGCATAATTTCGCCATAACATTTTTGGCCCCAGACATCAGACTCAGACTCAGACTCGACTCTCGACTCTCTGGGCTACCTTGAAGCGCAACCGAGAGAGCCACTGCATTGTCGTCTGTCCGGGTCTGTCCCGGCCTGGTTGCATGGTGTATATATGGTGTATGGTGTACCTTGGTGCCATAAAAAGGAAGCAGACCAACAAACAATGGCGACAACGGCGCTGTGCCCTGAGCTGAGTTCCTTTCCATGTATCGCCACAGCTCGTCCTGTTCGCTCCTTGGCGCCCTGACAAAATGTGAAAATGCTGTCCTGCTGCTTGCGAAGAGTTCAAAGTCAATTGTAATTTTTATGGCCAAGTGCGACGCATTATGATATATACTTCAAATACGCAAATACTCTGTAGCACCAACTCGGGGCAAGCAAGACTAGCACAGCCAGTTTGCAACACGCACAAAAATGCGTAGATTGAATCAACAATTTTGTAGAGCCACAATCAAGGATCAATAAAGTGAAAAGGAATTATTTCCAGATTTATTTTTCTATTTTATTATATTCCAGATTTAATATTCAAGAATATTTCAGTCATGTTTTATATTCGTTTGATTTGGGTATATTCTAGTCGGTCCCATCTCAACTTGAACTCCTTCCAAGGCGATATTTGGTTTTGGCTTCTAGCTCATAAAAGTAATAAAGTTATTTGAATTAAGTGCAAAAATACCAAGAATAAATATTACTTCAAGTTTTCATAGTTTGACCACTGCAGGAATTGCAGCAACGTGAGTACACAAAATAAAGAACAGTGTATAATATAATAAAAATAAAATAGTAAAATAAAATTAAAATTATAAACAAATTTAAAAATAAAAATGATTCCAAAGATTTCTGGGGGTATTTAAATGCAAAGTGGTCCAACATTTGTTGCATGAGTTGGGGAAAACCCAGGAAAAACCCAATCAGACCAGTTAGTTAAGCCCCACCAGCTGTGCCATGCAAAAAAGTTATTCACATGTTTCGGTAAATTCTAGAATGTAAAATTCAAACAGTCAACGAATATATAGTTGAGAAAGCTTAATCTTAAGACCTCTAACATTATGATATACTAGAGAAGGAGAGGATTTTAGTTTTTTGGTGCAACATTCGAAGAAGAAGCACAGAAGAAGGATTCAGAGGCAATGTCATAGGAGGCCAAATGCGTTTACTATTTGTATACTCTTTTACAGAAATTATTACAAATTGATACAAACATTCAGCACAGCACAGAGAAAATAACAAAGTGCAAACACAGTTATGAGAGCACACGCAAGTAGAGAGAGCGAGAGAGTCATAGAGTTGTGGGAGCGCACCAAAGTAGAGAGAGCGAGAGTAGTAAAGCGCACACAAAAACCGCTATAACAACAACAATGCGAAGCGATCAAGCAAGCAATGAGAGACAATGAGAGCGAGAGGCGCAAGCACACTCGATAATAAAAAAAAACAAAAACAAAACACAAGCTGATAACGGCGCTTTTTATGTATACAAGAATAACAGTTTTATGATTAGTAGCAAAATTACTAACAGGAAACCCAAATGACCGAAGCAATCACATAAATATATGATATAGTAGTCCGATGTTGAAGACCGTTGTTTTTTCACAAAATTACGCAAATTGGCTACGTGTGATTCGGATATATACATATATATATATATATATTTAATTTTGTGCTTTTTATTCCGGCAACGTCTTCTCGCTGCTGCTTTCTGCTTGTGCTTCTCGCTTCTCGGTGCTGCGGCTCAGTATAAAGTGAATACTTGCTGTGCCTGAGTTCAGAGCCATCAATATTGCTGAGTCATCAAATCAAGCAGATTCTTAAAACTTCTAACTAAATGAAGTTTTTTATCTGTCGATTCTTGATAATGAGTTGAGTTTTTTAGCACTTTTCATTTTGAGAGCTTGTCACTTCCTAATATATTCTAAGCCAGGCAACTATGAATAGATATAGTTATGTGGATCACTGTACGTAGATTGCATATAGATTTGGCTAGCAGAAACCATCCGAATCCCACAATTATTAGTCTATAAATTTCATTATATAAATCTTTCTAATAAGAGCATTCCAATTATTCAGCGACAACTGGAAATCAATCTAATAGAAATCATCACATTCAGCGCTAGAGAAATGAGAACTCTGAAAATTACTGTTATGTATAACCACTGAGCAGGCAATACACAGAGACGCCAAATCGATGAAAAACCAGATAATGCATTATATTTTTGACCAGCCTGTGGGTCCTATTCTGCCCAGATGACAACGCGTCCACCATTCTCCAGATCGGAATCGAACTTATAGTTGCAGCCAGCAACGAAGGAAAGACGCCTGAAGCGCAATTAAGTCATCCATTGTAATGCAACAAATACAATGTATAAAATAATATATACATATGCAAAGTATATAGTTGGAAATGATGTTAGCCATCTGTGCACCCACACACATGTTTGAGTCTGTTAGCCAACAGCATTGCGACAGTCTACAATAAAGTTTTGAATCTTCGATCGAACAACATCAGACGCCATCCTAGGTATTCCATGTCTGGAAATACAATGCAACACTTACAGCCATAAGACTGAGGGAATCCTTAGTCTGGAATACACAGCAGAAAGGCCTTGCATCTAGTGCAATTGGGAATGCAAGAATCCCCACAAGATCAGACTACTGTGTGCCAGTGGTACAACTGAATACACCCTTCCTCCTTATTCAGCTATCCTTCAGTCTCCTGGAACACTCTACTAGTACTAGTACTAGCTTTAAGAGAATCACTGAATTGCCCAAAGAGGTCTCAAGTTATTCCAATCATTGTTGAATAAACTGCTCCGCAATGGCCAGTGGGTGTCCATCCAGCCTTATAGTGACTTCGCTACCTTGGGAAGCCACTTTCTACCGAGTCTATCATAGACACCATATGACCGACTAGACCTGGCTAGACAACCACCTCAGCTAAGCTCACACGAGTCCCACAAGGTTATGCAACAGATCCTGCGTGTCCTATGTGTGTCTGCAACTATCTAACTATCTAGGGTATCCGTTATTCTATCACTTTTGTTCGTCTTCTTTATTTCGAAAGAGATCGACTTAAAGGTACTTAATGGTATATCATTTAGATTATATTATTATTATTAGGATTCTTTCTTTAATTACATATTTGTAGGACGCTTAAGCTGGTTTGGATCCATCCCTGGCTGCTGGTGGTGTTATTATGTTCGGAATGGCAATGACAAGGGCGTCGTAGCGATGGATCGAAATTGGCGCCAGTTCATTCCAGACATTGCGCACCGGATCATACTCCTCGACATTGTTGAGTGCACGATTCCCATCCCATCCGCCAACGGCAATCAAACGATCTCCAAGCAGAGCACAACCGATCCCTTGGCGTCCCACAGCCAGACAGCAAATCTGTGTCCACGTATCAGTAGCTGGATCATAACGTTCCACGATATTTGAGCTTTTAGAGGTTTCCTTATCCATGCCACCCACGGCATAGATGTATCCATTTGCAACAGCGACACCAACGCAACTTTTATTGCGATGCATTGGCGCCCGAAGACTCCATTCGTTTATTTGCGGATCAAATCGTTCAACTGAGAGTAGGCCGCATCCGGCAATTGCATAGAGGCGGTTGCCCAACACTGCAACACCAGGGCGGTTACGCTTCTCGGACATCGGCGACACATAGCTCCAGGTGCGCGCTATGGGATCATAGCGTTCAACCGTTTTCAGATATTGCCCACGAAAGCATCCGCCGACCGCATAGAGGTGTCCATCCAGCACTGCAACGCCTGGGTACTCACGTGCCGTTCGCATTAGATTGAGTGGCACGCTGGCCATCGTGTTTAGGTCGAGGCTCTCCACAGAGCACAATGCTCTCCCATCAACAAATCCGCCTACCAAAATTAGTTTGTTGTCCATGATAGCGGCGCCAGAAGCCTCAAACCCATGGATCGTATGCTCCCAAGTCGTCCACTTGTTCAGCCGCGGACAGTAGATCTCAATGGTAGTGTCCCAGCCATTATTGATGCCACCCACAACCAGCAATTGGCCGACAGCAGTGTATTTTCGGGGCTTGGTTCGTTCGGTGGCAGCAATGAGCGAACGGCGCTCGGGGGACAGTGCATGCCACTTGAAGGCCTCCAACAGCAGTTGCAGGCACTCGATGCTGGCGCTGCACACCTTATCCACGTGATACGCAATGAAGGATGGATCCAACAGTGGCAGACGCACCTTGGCGAGCAGCTCGGGTATGTGCTGCTCACGAGTGGATGCATCGTGGCGCACCCACGCCATCATCGAGTGGAAGACGTCCTCCTCGGATAGCACATTGAGCTCATCGCTGGACAGCAGCTTGCCCAGTTGATTGGCGTTTAGTTGAAAGAACTCCTCATTGTGGCACACCTCCATAAAGTGCAGACAGATGTACTCCTGCGCCACTCGCAGCAGCTGTGTGCAGCTCTGCTTCTCCGCCAAGAATGCGAATCCCAAGCAATTGGATGGGTGCAGCTGGTGTGCGAGAAAACTGCAGCATGCCGTCACCACAGGGATCAGCTGCAGCAGGTTGGCGGTGGCCAGCAGCGTCTCGACAGTGTCCTCGTGCAGTTCAATGCTTCCGGTGTAACAGTGCTGGACGAGCAGCTGCAACGCATCGCCACGCACCTCGCCAAGGGTCACCTCGTGCTCCTTGCTCTCGCGCATTTGTCCGGTAAACATTGCCGAAAAATACTCACTCGAAGCTGCGAGCACCAAGCGATGAGCGGACACCCGTTTGCCATCAATGCCAGCGATGAGAACCACATCGCACAGCTGCTTCTCTTCCACAAATTGTTGCATTCGCTTCAATAAGGCCTCTGCATGGCTGCCCACACTGGAATCCCTCGACAAAGACAAAGACTCCATCTTATTCTCCGCCATATTCATCGATGTGGACGCTGTCGGGTCTTCATAAATTATTAATAATTATTATTAATTATTATTAATGTTCCGATTGAATCGAACAAGTGAGTTAAAATTTCTTACTTTATTATTCGAAGGGCAACTCGCCTCTTCGCTAGTACGATTCGAACTAAGTACAAAATTATTATCAAGAAACCTCGTAGCTTCTCGGCTGATCCCGAAAAGTGAAACCTAAGCAACTCGCGCAGGCGCTCATGTTACCCAGCGGATATCAGGCACCGAAGTGTCGCTCAACGCTGCTCTTCACAAATGTTGCATCAGCGTAATTCGGAATGTGGTCCAAGTACCGCTGACATCTGAGTAAGCTGCTCGCGAGTGTGCTGCACCAGCGAAATCCAGCAATGGCTTAAGTAGTTTATGGTTAACTTATAGGCATATATTATATATATATGTTCAGTTAATATATTTCAAACAGTGTCTGGTGGAAATCTTAAAAGGGGTATCATTGTCTCGACATATGTATGAACATGAAATTGTTTGCGCACTGTGACATGATCCCGTTGAAAACTGTCTTTGCATGTGTGCGTGTATGTGTGCCATTCGAGAAACAAAGAATTTTGGATATCGAGACAATAATACCCTGCTTTAGTTTGTACCATACATATTTTACAAAATTGGTCAACAGTTAAGCCACTCTGCATTACGAATGGGTACACATCAGGCCAGCTGTGCCAGCTCGCACACAAAGAGACAAGGATAGATTGCTGCTGCTGTCTTCGCACACATTCATAACCCATATATAGGACGCATTGCCATCTGGGCAGAATAGGGCCCACAGGATCAGAATTTAATTGGTTATAGTATATTATTATATAGTATAGTACATTATACTATATACTAATTATGTATTTATTAATTTATCTCGGCTCGGCCGATCGCTTCTGCTTCAGAGACTCATTCAACAGTTGCACACCATTGAATTGACTCTCATCAAAATCAGACTACTAAAAATCAGCCTTTGCGTCAGCCTGGCACTTGCAGCTTCTTAGCTAGCACGCAGACATACTGCATTTAGAAATTGATATGCCCGAAAAGAAGAGAAAACTATACAAAGATTCGGCACAGCACAGAGAAAATAACAAAGTACAAACACAGTTATGAGAGCGCACGAAAGTAGAGAGAGCGAGAGTAGTAAAGCGCAAACAAAAACCGCTATGACAACAACAATGCGAAGCGATCAAGTATGCAATGAGAGACAATGAGAGCGAGAGGCGCAAGCGCACTCGAAAATAAAAAAAAACAAAAACAAAACACAAGCTGATAACGGCGCTTTTTATGTTTACAAGAATAACAGTTTTATGATTAGTAGCAAAATTACTATAAGAAAACCCAAATGACCAAAGCAATGATTGCAAATTGGTTACGTGTGATTCGGATATATACATATATATCTATATATTTAATTTTGTGCTTTTTATTCCGGCAACGTCCTCTCGCTGCTGCTTTCTGCTTGTGCTTCTCGCTTCTCGCTTCTCGGTGCTGCGGCTCAGTATAAAGTGGCAGTTGTTGATTTAGCGGTATTTAAATTGAAACAACTTAGTTGGATTGAGGCGCCACTCAATGTTGCACAGTCGCGCAGTGGAAATGCGATCTAGGCTTGCTCCATTCACTTGAATAATTGCCTTGGATGAGTTCAGAGCCATCAATATTGCTGAGTCATCAAATCAAGCAGATTCTTAAAACTTCTAACTAAATGAAGTTTTTTATCTGTCGATTCTTGATAATGAGTTGAGTTTTTTAGCAGTTTTCATCTTGAGAGCTTGTCACTTCCTAATATATTCTAAGCCAGGCAACTATGAATAGATATAGTTATGTGGATCACTGTACGTAGATTGCATATAGATTTGGCTAGCAGAAACCATTTGAATCCCACAATTATTGATCTATAAATTTCAATATTTACATTTCTCTAATAAAAGCATTCCAATTATTCAGCGACAACTGGGAATCGATCTAATAGAAATCATCAACTTCAGCGCTAGAGAAATGAGAACTCTGAAAATTACTGTTATGTATAACCACTGAGCAGACGATACACAGAGACTCCAAATCAATACCAAATAAGATAATGCATTATATTTTTTACCAGCCTGTGGGTCCTATTCTGCCCAGATGACAACGCGTCCAATACTTTGCAGGCCTCGCGAGTCGTGTATAATATATACATGTGCAAAGTATACCGTTGGAGATGATGTTAGCCATCTGTGCATCCACACACATGTTTGAGTCGGTTAACCAACAGTATTGCGACAGTCTACAATAAAGTTTGGAATCTTCGCTCGAACATTAGACGCCATCCTAGGTATTGCATGTCTGGAAAGACAATGCAACACTTACAGCCATAAGACTGAGGGAATCCTTAGTCTGGAATACAGAGAAGGAAGGCCTTGCATCTAGTGCAATTGGGAATGCAAGAATCCCCACAAGATCAGACTACTGTGTGCCAGTGGTACAACTGAATGCACCCTTCCTTCTTATTCAGCTATCCATCAGTCTCCCGGAACACTCTACTAGTACTAGTACTAGCTTTTAGAGAATCACTGAATTGCCCAAAGAGGTCTAAGGTTATTCCAATCAATGTTGAATAAACTGCTCCGCAATGGCCAGTGGGTATCCATCCAGCCTTATAGTGACTTCGCTACCTTGGAGAACTTATGACCGACCAGACCTGGATAGAGAACCACCTGAGCTAAGCTCACCCACTCACACGAGTGCCACAGAAATGGAGTCAGATCCAACAAGATTATGCAATGGATCTAGCGTGTCCTATGTGTGTCAGCAACCATTTAACCTAATCCAACTACAAATAATAATATATTAAGGATCAGTGCAGGGTATCCGTTATTCTATCAATTGTGTTCGTCTCTGATCGGAAATTTCATTTACATTTTGCAGCTTCTCCTAGAATCGTTTCATTTATTATTATTATTATTGTAGTTAATATCATTAAGATTATATTATTATTAGGATAGTTTCTTTAATTACATATTTGTGGGACGCTTAAGCTGGTTTGGATCCATCCTTGGCTGCTGGTGGTGTTATTATGTTCGGAATGGCAAAGACATGGGCGTTGCGACGAGGAATCGAAATTGGCGCCAGTCCATTCCAGACATTGCGCACCGGATCGTACTCATCGACATTGTTGACCTCACCAGGCCAAGCATATCCGCCTACGGCAATCAAACGATCTCCAAGCTGAGCACAACCGATCCCAATGCGTCCCACTGCCAGAATGCACTTCAGTGTCCACTTATCAGTAGCTGGATCATAACGTTCCACGGTATTTGAGTAATTACGGGTTTCCATATCCCAGCCACCCACGGCATAGATGTATCCATTTGCAACAGCGACACCAACGTAACCTTTATTGCGATGCATTGGCGCCCGAAGACTCCATTCGTTTATTTGCGGATCATAGCATTCGACAGAGTGTAGGCCGAGTCCGCCAATGGCATAGAGGCGGTTGCCCAACACCGCAACACCAGGGCGCTCACGCCTCTCGGACATCGGCGATACATAGCTCCAGGTGCGCGCTATGGGATCATAGCGTTCAACCGTTTTCAGATATTGCCCACGAAAGCATCCGCCGACCGCATAGAGGTGTCCATCCAACACTGCAACGCCAAGGCTATGACGGGCCATTCCCATTGAATTAAGTGGCACGCTGGCCATCGTGTTTAGGTCGAGGCTCTCCACAGAGCACAATGCTCTCCCATCAACAAATCCGCCTACCAAAATCAGTTTGTTGTCCATGATAGCGGCGCCAAAAACCTCACACCCATCGATCGTGTGCTCCCAAGTCGTCCACTTGTTCAGCCGCGGACAGTAGCTCTCAATGGTGGTGAAGTAGCCGTGAGCACCTCTGCCACCCACAACCAGCAATTGGCCGACAGCAGTGTATTTGCGGGGCTTGGTTCGTTCAGTAGCAGCAATGAGCGCACGGCGCTCGGGGGACAGTGCATGCCACTTGAAGGCCTCCAACAGCAGTTGCTGGCACTCGTTGCTGGCTCTGCATACCTTCTCCACGTGAGCCAAAATGAAGGATGAATCCAACAGGAGCAGACGCACCTTGGCGAGCAGCTCGGGTATGTGCTGCTCACGAGTGGGCGCATCGTGGCGCACCCACGACATCATCGAGTGGAAGACATCCTGCTCGGTCGGCACTTGGAGCTGATCGCTGGACAGCAGCTTGCCCAGTTGATTGGCGTTTAGCTGAAAGAACTCCTCATTGTGGCACACTTCCATAAAGTGCAGGCAGATGTACTCCTGCGCCACTCGCAGCAGCTCTGTGCAGCTCTGCTTCTCCGCCAAGAATATGAATCCCAAACAATTGGATGGGTGCAGGTGGCGTGCAAGAAAATTGCAGCATGTAGTCACCACAGGGATCAGCTGCAGCAGGTTGGCGGTGGCCAGCAGCGTTTCGACAGTGTCCTCGTGCAGCTCAATGCTTCCGGTGTAACAGTGCTGGACGAGCAGCTGCAACGCATCGCCACGCACCTCGCCAAGGGTCACCTCGTGCTCCTTGCTCTCGCGCATCTGTCCGGTAAACATTGCCGAAAAATACTCACTCGAAGCTGCGAGCACCAAGCGATGAGCGGACACCCGTTTGCCATCAATGCCAGCGATGAGAACCACATCGCACAGCTGCTTCTCTTCCACAAATTGTTGCATTCGCTTCAATAAGGCCTCTGCATGGCTGCCCACACTGGAATCCCTCGACAAAGACAAAGACTCCATCTTATTCTCCGCCATATTCATCGATGTGGACGCTGTCGGGTCTCCACTGCGACTTTTTTCCTGGTGTCCATTTACAGATGACATTTTATTTGGTTGTTGAAATCTTTATAAAAATGCAAATTTATTTCGTATGAGCAAGCAAGAAGCTGGCGAAGCTATTGGAATTGCGCCGATACTATTGTGAGCAATTAATCGAGTCAGTAGCGATGTTCGTAATGTATCGATATCTGATCGGAATGGAGCGCAATTTGGCATAAGTTCAAATTCATTATTAATACGACGAAAATTATGTCAAGGTTCATACAAAATGTGCTTTGTTTTGCTATTGGTAATCGATTCTAATCTGTGTGCAAGTGTGTGTGCGAGTGTGTTGTGTGTCTATGCCTCAAATTACTCATTATCAGCAGAGAGAGAGAGAGAGGGAGAGAGGGAGTGAGAGACAGAGAGAGACATATAGAAACACAAAGGAGAGGGACGTGAAGTGAAAGTGAACAAGAAAATGAACATTTCAATGAATACGTTGTTATATTTAGCAATATTATACCTTTATTTATTTAGTTAATAATGTTCCATTTGAATCATGGACATGTTCAGCAGACATTGAGGAGCTAATGATCAATGCGGAACGCTTGAAAGGACAAATCTGTGCAGAATTGTCGGATCTACCAACTACATCGACACAAGAGTATCCCAGGCAAGAAGCTGCAAAGGTTGACATACCTCATTTTAGTGGTGATGCTAAGGAATGGCCACACTTTTTTGGGCTATTCACAGAAGTTATAAACAATCGAGCAGATATCAGCGACACAATAAAGCTGAATCACTTGAGAATGCAACATTTATGCTTCCGTTGCCTGGGCACTCATACTTGGGCGGAGTGCAGGAAGGAATGGAGATGCCAAAAGTGTAACAAGAACCACAATACCTTGTTGCATGAAGACGCAAGTAAAGAAAGTGTCAACTGTCTTAAGCAAAATAAATGGCAGGGAACACTATTGGCCACGGCAATTATCAACGTGAAGAATGCCAGTGGAAGTTATGAGCAACTACGAGCACTGATGGATGGAGGACCACAGCGAACCATTATATCAGAAGAGGCAGCGCAGCTTCTAAGACTGAAGAGAAACAAAGAGTCAGTGGAAATACAAGGGATATTTTCACAAAGCATGGACCTGGCAAAAAGTAGTGTGACACTTGAAATAAAACCTCGTTTTTCAAGTCAATTCAATATGAAGACCACGGCGCTAGTCCTTCCCAAGCTACGAAGAGCACTCCCCAGCAAGAGGATTGAGATGGATATCAATACAGACTGGAAGAATTGCACTTTAGCTGATCCAAACTTTAACATGCCCAGTAGAGTGGACATGGTGTGGACTTATTTCCCTTAATAATGATGGGTCAAGTCAGAACAATTAATGGAGCACTTCGGCAAAAAACGCGACTCGGATGGATAGTTTCCGGAAATATTGCCAGAGCAACGACAAAGGAGATTCAGCCCACGATCCTCAACAGAAATTACAGCACATCGGAGAAGCCACCAGCTCGTGTGGACGTGTCCATGTCGCCGCCTGCAACTCAACATTATAAGGCACCGTCATCGCATCGCAGACGCAACTCAGTGCTGACAATGCGTCCGCCCCAGCCGCCTGTGGCAATCGATACTTCAGCTGTCCATGGACGTCACGACTATCCACGGGGTGACAAGGAGGAGTCCAGGGACTCGGTTGGGCGCCATAAACTACAGCCACCGCCGCAGTTACGTTTTCAGCAGCTAATCAATGAGTCCAAGCAGCTGATAAATTCTACATCGGATCTCAGAGCAGCATCCAAATACCGCAATCGGCAGCAGCAGTCGCCACATCATCATCATCCTTATTATTTGCATCCGGTGGATGCGCATCGCAGTCATCGCAACTCGCTGGACAGCCATTTTGATAATGATGCCTCAGGCAAACCGTTGTACAATAGCAGCCCGCTGGGCAAGCAGCACAGTCAGCGCCAAGTCAACTATATAAATCCGGATTACAATAACACACATTCCATGAATCGTACAGAAGATCGCAGCAGGAATAACAATAATAATAACTCAATTAATAGTAGAATCAAACGATTTGCAAGTGGACCAGAAGATCAAGCAAAGTACAGGACTTCATGCCACGCATCCTGGAATAACAGCTGGGCATAAACTACAAACTACAAGCAGCATAAAAACTAACTTTAAATACGAATACTAAGTTTTCATTACAGAGATTACATTTAATGCCCCCCGGAGAATGTTCGAGTACGAACATGAGAAGCAGTGAGATGATAGCTGGCCCATGCAAGCCAGCCTTGTTCATCGTTGTGCCTGCCCATGACGATTCGCAAATACCGTTATATGCTGGCGACGGATTGACGCTAGCTGCCTTCAGCGACAGTCGCAGCGATCCAGCTTGCATCGCGACGATCACCGTTACCCAGACGCTGTTAGGCGCCAAGTAGGTACGATGCGGTAGCCTGACACACAGCTGCGTGACAATTCGAGGAATATAGGCGACGGGTTGCCGACAGCTCGCGGCGCGGCGATCGCCTGCATTAAAAGTACCAAGAATATAGGCGCCAAGCAGACGCAATACAAGCAGCGGCTGCATATTGAGCATATTATGTATAATGTATTTAAGTGTAAGCATATTATGTATAATGTACTTAGGTTTAAGCAATTTATATAAATAAAGAGCCTGCTCGTCAGAGCGGGTCAGTTCGATTCTAAACGTCGTCTCGTCGTGTTTGACTTCACTGTTCACGTGATTCAGACAGAGGTCAAAGGTTATTCCAATCAATGTTGAATAAACTGCTCCGCAATGGCCAGTGGGTGTCCAGCCTTATAGTGACTTCGCTACCTTGGGAAGCCACTTTCTACCGAGTCTATCATAGACACCATATGACCGATCAGACCTGGCTAGAGAACCACCTCAGCTAAGCTCACACGAGTCCCACAAGGTTATGCAACGTATCTAGCGAGTCCTATGTGTGTCTGCAACTATCTAACTATCTAGGGTATCCGTTATTCTATCACTTTTGTTCGTCTCCTTTATTTCGAGAGACCTCGACTTAAAGGTACTCTGATCGGAAATTTCATTTATATTTTGCAGTTTCTCCGATAAACGATTCATTTATTATTATTATTATTGTGGTTAATATCATTAAGATTATATTATTATTATTAGGATTCTTTCTTTAATTACATATTTGTAGGACGCTTAGCTGGATTAGATACATCCTTGGCTGCTGGTGGTGGTATTATGTTCGGTATGCCAACGACACGGGCGTCGTAGCGATGGATCGAAATTGGCGCCAGTTCATTCCAGACATTGCGCACCGGATCATACTCCTCGACATTGTTGAGTGCACGATTCCCATCCCATCCGCCAACGGCAATCAAACGATCTCCAAGCAGAGCACAACCGATCCCTTGGCGTCCCACAGCCAGACAGCAAATCTGTGTCCACGTATCAGTAGCTGGATCATAACGTTCCACGGTTTTTGTGGGACGAGAGGTCGTCGGGTCCAAGCCACCCAAGGCGTAGATGTATCCATTTGCAACAGCGACACCAACGTAAGGTTTATTGCGATGCATTGGCGCCCGAAGACTCCATTCGTTTGTTTGCGGATCAAATTGTTCGACTGAGTGTAGGTATTCTCCGCCTATGGCATAGAGGCGGTTGCCCAACACTGCAACACCAGGGCGTATACGATTCTCGGACATCGGCGACACATAGCTCCAGGAGCGCGCTATGGGATCATAGCGTTCAACCGTGTTCAGAGACGGCCCATCAGAGCGTCCGCCGACTGCATAGAGGTGTCCATCCAGCACTGCAACACCTGGGCACTTACGAGCCGTCCCCATTGGATTGAGTGGCACGCTGGCCATCGTGTTTAGGTCGAGGCTCTTCACAGTGCGCGATGCTCTCCCATCAACAATTCCGCCTACCAAAATCAGTTTGTTGTCCATGATAGCGGCGCCAAAAGCCTTACACCCATCGATCGTGTGCTCCCAAGTCGTCCACTTGTTCAGCCGCGGACAGTAGCTCTCAATGGTGGTGACCCAGGCGCTATTATTGATGCCACCCATAACCAGCAATTGGCCGACAGCAGTGTATTTGCGGGGCTTGGTTCGTTCGGTGGCAGCAATGAGCGCACGGCGCTCGGGGGACAGTGCATGCCACTTGAAGGCCTCCAACAGCAGTTGCTTGCACTCGTTGCTGGAGCTGCACACCTTCTCCACGTGATCCGCAATGAAGGATGAATCCAACAGTGGCAAACGCACTTTGGCGAGCAGCTCGGGTATGTGCGGCTCACGAGTGGGCGCATCGTGGCGCACCCACGACATCATCGAGTGGAAGACGTCCTCCTCGGTCGGCACTTGGAGCTCATCGCTGGACAGCAGCTTGCCCAGCTGATTTGCGTTTAGTTGAAAGAACTCCTGATTGTGGCACACCTCCATAAAGTGCAGACAGATGTACTCCTGCGCCACTCGCAGCAGCTGTGTGCAGCTCTGCTTCTCCGCCAAGAATATGAATCCCAAACAATTGGATGGGTGCAGCTGGTGTGCGAGAAAATTGCAGCATGCCGTCACCACAGGGATCAGCTGCAGCAGGTTGGCGGTGGCCAGCAGCGTCTCGACGGTGTCTTCGTGCAGCTCAATGCTTCCGGTGTAACAGTGCTGGACGAGCAGATGCAACGCATCGCCACGCACCTCGCCAAGGGTCACCTCGTGCTCCTTGCTCTCGCGCATCCGTCCGGTAAACATTGCCGAAAAATACTCACTCGAAGCTGCGAGCACCAAGCGATGAGCGGACACCCGTTTGCCATCAATGCCAGCGATGAGAACCACATCGCACAGCTGCTTCTCTTCCACAAATTGTTGCATTCGCTTCAATAATACCTCTGCATGGCTGCCCACACTGGAATCCCTCGACAAAGACAAAGACTCCAGCTTATTCTCCACCATATTCATCGATGTGGACGCTGTCGAGTCTCCACTGCGACTCTCTTCCTGGTGTCCATTTACAGATGACATTTTATTTGGTTGTTGAAATCTTTATAAAAATGCAAATTTATTTCGTATAAGCAAACAAGAAGCTGTCAAAGCTATTGGAATTGCGCCGATACTATCGTGAGCAATTAATCGAGTCAGTAGCGATGGTCGTAATGAATCGATATCTGATCGGTATGGAGCGCAATTTAGCATAAGTTCAAATTCATTATTAATATGACGAAAATTATGTCAAGGTTCATACAAAATGTGCTTTTTTTTGCTATTGGTAATCGATTCTAATCTGTGTGCAAGTGTGTGTGCGAGTGTGTTGTGTGCCTATGCCTCAAATTACTCATTACCAGCAGAGAGAGAGTGAGTGAGAGAGACATATAGAAACACAAAGGAGAGGGAAGTGAAATGAATATTAACATTTCAATGAATACGTTGTTATATTTAGCAATATTATACCTTTATTTAATTAGTTAATAATGTTCCGATTGAATCGAAGAAAAGTGAGTTAAAATTTCTTACTTTATTATTCGAAGGGCAACTCGTCTCTTCGCTAGTACGATTAGAAATAACTACAAAATTATTATCAAACTTCTCGGCTGGTCCCGAAAAGTGAAACCTAAGCAACTCGCGCAGGCGCTCAAGTTACCCAGCGGATGTTAGGCACCAAAGGGTCGCTCTACACTGCTCTTCACAAATGTTGCATGTTGCATCAGCGTATTTCGGAATGTGGTCCAAGTACCGCTGAGTTCTGATCAAGCTGCTCGCGAGTGTGCTGCACCAGCGAAATCCAGCAGTGGCTTAAGTGGGTAGTTTATATATTATATATATCTGTTCAGTCAATATATTTCAAACAGTGTCTAGTGGAAATCTTAAAAGGGGTATCATTGTCTCGACATATGTATGAGCATGAAATTGTTTGCGCACTGTGACATGATCCCGTTGAAAACTGTCTTTGTATGTGTGCGTGTATGTGTGCCATTCGAGAAACAAAGAATTTCGGATATCGAGACAATAATACCCTGCTTTAGTTTGTACCATACATTATTTTACAAAATTGGTCAACAGTTAAACCACCCCACTTTACGAATGGGTACACATCAGGCCAGCTGTGCCAGCTCGCACACAAAGAGACAAGGATAGATTGCTGCTGCTGTCTTCGCACACATTCATAACCCATATATTGGACGCATTGCCATCTGGGCAGAAGTAGGGTACACTGGATCTGACTTTATTGGTTATAGTATATTATTATATAGTATAGTATATTATATTATATACTAATTATGTATTTATGTATTTATTTGTTTATTTATTGTCAACAGAGATCAGTCGACACAAAAAATACAAGAAGTAAGAAAGTTAATTTAATTTCAAATAAAAATAAAATTATATGTAAATTTAAAAATAATGAATATTTATATGATTTCTGGGTTGTCACTTTAGCCTGTATGTCCCCACAAGGACAGAGTCGAATCGGACACTGTGGACTGTGACACAGTTGCGCCACCACTCTTGATTGCAGGTGGTGCAGGAGAATTAAGCTGCATCAACTGCTGACCATTGTCAACAGTAGGTGTTAGCGGTGGCAGGGGACATGACAGAACCGGGGCAAATAAACTTGGTTCCCGAGGCAAAGCAGGCTCGGCCGATCGGCCTTTGGGTCAGCCTGGCACTTGCAGCTTTTTAGGTAGCACGCAGACATATTGAATTTAGAAATTGATATGCCGAAAAGAAGAGAAAACTATACGAAGATTCGGCACAGCACAGAGAAAATAACAAAGTACAAACACAGTTATGAGAGCACACGGAAGTACAGAGAGCGAGAGAGTCATAAAGCGTTGTGGGAGCGCACCAAAGTAGAGAGAGCGAGAGTAATAAAGCGCACACAAAAACCGCTATGACAACAACAATGCGAAGCGATCAAGTATGCAATGAGAGACAATGAGAGCGAGAGGCGCAAGCGCACTCGAAAATAAAAAAAAAACAAAAACAAAACACAAGCTGATAACGGCGCTTTTTATGCATACAAGAATAACAGTTTTATGATTAGTAGCAAAATTACCAACAGAAAACCCAAATGACCGAAGCAATCACATAAATATATGATATAGTAGTCCGATATTGAAGACCGTTTTCTTTTCACAAAATTACGCAAATTGCCTACGTGTGAGTCGGATATATATATATATATATATATATATATATATATCTATATATATATATATATATATTGTGCTAGTTTTATTCCGAGCATGCGTGCACTGGCTGCATGGTGTGCGAAGCTAGCAGCAATATCTCGCAAAGTATCGATATCAGATCGGAATTTATTTATTTATTTATTTATTGTCGACTAAAAGTCAGTCGACACCAAAAATACAGAGAGCTTAAAGAATTTAATTTAATTTAATTTAAATAATATAAAAATTATAAATATATTTACAAATAATGAAGCCATTAAAAAGATTAAAATTATTATTTCTGGGGGTATTTAAAAGCAAATGTGGTCCAGACATTTGTTGCATGAACTTGGGGAAATACCCTAGAAAAACCCAATTAAACCAAAAATAATTTGAAAGAGTTAGTAAGAATTAGTCCGCCACCAGTGCATGCAAAAAAGTTATTCCCGAGATAGGGCATTTAAAATAGAGTTTTTAATCTATAGAAATGGAGGACTCTGAATTGATTATATAGGATAATTTGTTATAATCATTACAGAGTACTCGAAACGGTTCATGCAAGGAATAATTAGTAAGCTACAGCGATTAAGGGAAAGTGGATATAGAAATGTGCGAGCAAGGTACGTAAAGGGAACAGAAAAGTTTATTTGGCTCAACAACGCAGCTGAGTCGATTTCTCACATTTGATTAATTTAACTACAAACATAACTCACTAGCATAACACGACGGTTAGTCTAGGGAGGGAAGGTTAAGAAGCAAGAGCCTATTGGGATATGGAGGAAGAACACCCCAGTCAAAGCGGCGAAGAGCAAAGAGTAAGAAGCTCTTCTGTACGGATTCCAATCTACTTTGATGAATATGATACTGTGGAGACCACACACAAGATCGCATATTCCAGAATTGGACGAACTAGGGAAGTGAAAAGTATCTTGGTCGTATAAGGGTCATCAAATTCCTTAGACCAACGCTTTATAAAACCAAGAACTTGAAAAGCTTTGTTGACAGTCAATTTAATATGGTTATCGAACTTTAACCTGTGATCAAGAAGTAAACCTAAATCCTTTACTTCATTCAGTCTATAATCGGAATCGGACTTATAGTTGCAGACTTGCGGACTTATAGTTGCAGCCAGCAACGAAGGAAAGACGCCTGATGCGCAATTAAGTCATCCATTGTAATGCAACACATACAATCATATAAAATAATATATACATATGCAAAGTATACCGTTGGAAACGATGTTAGCCATCTGTGCATCCACACACATGTTTGAGTCTGTTAACCAACAGCATTGCGACAGTCTACAATAAAGTTTGGAATCTTCGCTCGAACAACGTTAGACGCCATCCGAGGTATTCCATGTGTGGAAACACAATGCAACACTTACAGCCATAAGACTGAGGGAATCCTTAGTCTGGAATACACAGCAGAAAGGCCATGCATCTAGTGCAATTGGGAATGCAAGAATCCCCACAAGATCAGACTACTGTGTGCCAGTGGTACAACTGAATACACCCTTCCTCCTTATTCAGCTATCCATCAGTCTCCTGGAACACTCTACTAGTACTAGTACTAGCTTTAAGAGAATCACTGAATTGCCCAAAGAGGTCTAAAGTTATTCCAATCAATGTTGAATAAACTGCTCCGCAATGGCCAGTGGGAATGCATCCAGCCTTATAATGACTTTGCTACCCTCGGAAGCCTCTTTCCGCCTAGTCTATCTCAGAGAACATATGACCGACCAGACCTGGATAGACAACCACCCACAAGGTTATGCAATGGATCTTGCGTGTCCTATGTGTGTCTGCAACTATCTAACCTAACTCATAGGGTATCTGTTATTCTATCAACTTTTGTTCGTCTTCATTTATTTTGAAAGAGATCGACTTAATATGGTGCTTAATGAGTATATCATTAAGATTATATTATTATTATTAGGATAGTTTCTTTAATTACATATTTGAAGGACGCTTAAGCTGGTTTGGATCCATCCTTGGGTGCTGGTGGTGGTATTATGTTCGGTATGCCAACGACAAGGGCATTTTCACGAGGAATCGAAATTGGCGCCAGTTCATTCCAGACATTGCGCACCGGATCATACTCCTCGACATTGTTGATTAAGCGATTCCCATCCCAGCCGCCAACGGCAATCAACCGATCTCCAAGCAGAGCACGAACGGTCACATAGTGTTCCACGGGCACAGAGAAAATTAGTGTCCACGTATCAGTAGCTGGATCATAACGTTCCACGGTTTCTGTGCGATGATTGGTTTCGTATTTCTCGACACCCAAGGCATAGATGTATCCATTTGCAACAGCGACACTGTCGTGAAATGAAATGCGATTCAGTGGCGCACGAAGACTCCATTTGTTTGTGTGCGGGTCAAAGCTTTCGACTGTGTGTAGGCCGAATCCGGAAATGGCATAGAGGCGGCTGCCCAACACCGCAATACCAGGGAACGCACGCTTCTCGGACATCGACGACACATAGCTCCAGGTACGCGCAATGGGATCATAGCGTTCAACCGTGTTCAGACCGAATCCGCCGACCGCATAGAGGTGTCCATCCAGCACTGCAACGCCTGGAAAATCACGTGCCGTTCCCATTGAATTGAGTGGCACTCTGGCCATCGTGTATAGGTCGAGGCTCTCCACAGAGCACAATGGTTTCCCATCATTGCTTCCGCCTACCAAAATCAGTTTGTTTTCCATGACAACGGCGCCAAAGTTCCCACGCCCATCGATAGTGTGCTCCCAAGTCGTCCACTTGTTCATAAGCGGACAGTAGCTCTCAATGGTGGTGACCCAGCCATCATTGAAGCCACCCACAACCAGCAATTGGCCGACAGCAGTGTATTTGCGAGGCTTGGTTCGTTCAGTGGCAGCAATGAGCGCACGGCGCTCGGGGGACAGTGCATGCCACTTGAAGGCCCCCAACAGCAGTTGCTTGCACTCGTTGCTGGAGCTGCACACCTTCTCCACGTGATCCGCAATGAAGGATGAATCCAACAGTGGCAAACGCACTTTGGCGAGCAGCTCGGGTAAGTGCTGCTCACGAGTGGATGCATCGTGACGCACCCACGACATCATCGAGTGGAAGACATCCTGCTCGGTTGGCACACAGAGATCATCGCTGGACAGCAGCTTGCCCAGTTGATTGGCGTTTAGCTGAAAGAACTCCTCATTGTGGTACACCTCCATAAAGTGCAGACAGATGTACTCCTGCGCCACTCGCAGCAGCTGTGTGCAGCTCTGCTTCTCCGCCAAGAATGCGAATCCCAAGCAATTGGATGGGTGCAGCTGGCGTGCGAGAAAACTGCAGCATGCCGTCACCACAGGGATCAGCTGCAGCAGGTTGGCGGTGGCCAGCAGCGTCTCGACAGTGTCCTCGTGCAGCTCAATGCTTCCGGTGTAACAGTGCTGGACGAGCAGCTGCAACGCATCGCCACGCACCTCGCCAAGGGTCACCTCGTGCTCCTTGCTCTCGAGCATCTGTGCGGTAAACATGGCCGAAAAATACTCACTCGAAGCTGCGAGCACCAAGCGATGAGCGGACACCCGTTTGCCATCAATGCCAGCGATGAGAACCACATCGCACAGCTGCTTCTCTTCCACAAATTGTTGCATTCGCTTCAATAAGGCGTCTGCATGGCTGCCCACACTGGAATCCCTCGACAAAGACAAAGACTCCAGCTTGTTCTCCGCCATATTCATCGATGTGGACGCGCTCGGGTCTCCACTGCGATTCTCTTCCTGGTGTCCATTTACGGATGACATTTTATTTGGTTGTTGAAATCTTTAATAGAATGCAAATTTATTTCGTATGAGCAAACAAGAAGCTGTCGAAGCTATTGGAATTGCGCCGATACTATCGTGAGCAATTAATCGAGTCAGTAGCGATGTTCGTAATGTATCGATATCTGATCGGAATGGAGCGCAATTTAGCATAAGTTCAAATTCATTATTAATACGACGTATGTTATGTGTGGGTGTGCAAGTGTGTGTGCGAGTGTATTGTGTGTCTATGCCTCAAATTACTCATTATCAGCAAACAGAGAGGGAGAGGGAGAGAGGGAGTGAGAGACAGAGAGAGACATATAGAAACACAAAGGAGAGGGAAGTGAAATGAAAATGAACATTTCAATGAATACGTTGTTATATTTAGCAATATTATACCTTTATTTATTTAGTTAATAATGTTCCGATTGAATCGAACAAAAGTGAGTTAAAGTTTCTTACTTTATTATTCGAAGGGCAACTCGCCTGTTCGCTAGTACGATTAGAACTAAGTACAAAATTATTCTCAAGAAACCTCGTAGCTTCTCGGCTGATCCCGAAAAGTGAAACCTAAGCAACTCGCGCAGGCGCTCAAGTTACCCAGCTGATGTTAGGCACCAAAGTGTCGCTCAAGGCTGCTCTTCACAAATGTTGCATGTTGCATCAGCGTATTTCGGAATGTGGTCCAAGTTCCGCTGACATCTGAGTAAGCTGCTTGCGAGTGTGCTGCACCAGCGAAATCCAGCAGTGGCCTAAGTGGGTAGTTTATATATTATATATATCTGTTCAGTCAATATATTCCAAACAGTGTCTAGTGGAAATCTTAAAAGGGGTATCATTGTCTCGACATATGTATGAGCATGAAATTGTTTGCGCACTGTGACATGATCCCGTTGAAAACTGTCTTTGTGTGTGTGCGTGTATGTGTGCCATTCGAGAAACAAAGAATTTCGGATATCGAGATAATAATACACTGCTTCAGTTTTTAACATACATATTTTTACAAAATTGGTCAACAGTTAAGCCACTCTGCATTACGAATGGGTCCACATCAGGCCAGCTGTGCCAGCTCGCACACAAAGAGACAAGGATAGATTGCTGCTGCTATCTTCGCACACATTCATAACCCATATATTGGACGCTTTGCCATCTGGGCAGAATAGGGGACACAGGATCTGACTTTATTGGTTATAGTGTATTATTATATAGTATAGTACATTATATTATATACTAATTATGTATTTATTAATTTATCTCGGCTCGGCCGATCGCTTCTGCTTCACAGACTCATTCGACAGTTGCACACTGTTGAGTTGACTCTCCATTGCATCAAAATCAGCACTGAGACTTGTTAACATGTATGATATATATATATATATATCTTGGCTCTATTTTTTTAAAATATTTCATTCTTTGGTGGGTCAACTGATATTAATCAACATTAAATAAATAAGGAAAATATATTAAATTAATTTCTCAGATTCAGTCCAACATTTTGCGCCCCCATAAACTGAAGATCTCAGTTGTCCGTCAGATTGCTCCGTTGCTTGACTGTCAGTTTGATTTTTTATGAGAATAAAAAGTGGAGAAGCGGGAAATCAGTTTGATTGCCAGCAAATTAAATTAAAAATCGGCTTGGCACATACTTCAAAATGCTTTAAAAAACCAACAAAAAAAATCCGAAAAGCTTATTAAAAACTAGCCCAAAAAGTGCAGCAGCCAGCGCGAACTACCCTTTTGAAGAGGCGAACCCTCGTTTAATCCTTTCCAGCAAAAAACCCGCGCTAATCCCTTTAAATGGCTCAGTGAAAAATGCAAAAAAAAGAAGAAGAAAATGCCCGAAAAATTGTGGAAAAATATTTAAAAGAAATCTGTGCTGAGGCAGTGCCTCCATTACTGTGATGGCTGATTTAACCTGACGCCTGGCCCTTATCAGCCCATAAGAAAGGCGAAAGGACCAGGACTGTGGGGGGGATTTCGTTTGGAGTGGGGGGTGGAGGGTTCTGATCTAACAACACGTTGTTTTCATTGCTCATTAGCGGCGACAGCGTGAGTTTAATTAGCATTGACGTAACGTCTGATTCAAGGCAAGGCGGCAAAGGGTTTGGGCCAATTGCTGCTGGCGGTTGTTGTTGGCCAACAACTTTCGTGGCATAATTAAGGGCCGGCTGCAAGCCAAACACCTTGCTGGCAAGAAAAATGGCGCAACACTTTGATTCAATCAGCTGCTGCCAACAAAAAAAGTTAAAGCCAAGAATCGAGGGTTGGCCAAGCCAGAAACTAATTGCCTTTTCGACATGCGTTTAATCTCTATTACGGACTACACAGCAAACTGATAGAAAACTTTTTACACACACTCATGTGTTTGTGCGAGTGTGCGTGTGTGAGTGAGTGTCTGTCCCGGGAGTAGCAGGTCCGGTTCGGTCTAGTTCGTGTGAGTGAGTGTCTGTCCCGGGAGTAGATAGTCCGGTCTAGTTCTGGCTCAGCTTTGACCAGCACCTTTGCTCTTGGCCATTTCATAAATTATTAAGGGTTTGATTTCCTCGTCGTTCATTCAAAACAAATTGTTGTTCTACGTTGGTTCGATTATTCGCCCTTGGCTGGGGGTGGCGGAAGACAAAGGAGGGTGGAAATGACCTCTGATAATGACGGAAGTCATCACGTCTGATAGATGCGCTAGAATTGGCCAGTAAGGTGTGAGCACGCCTCGTACATATCAATAACATTTTAGTTGGACTCACGTGAATGGCAGAGGAGCATAAAGGATACAGCATACAGGATACAGGACACAGGAGTATCCTTGCTGATGGAGACCCTCGTGTGCAGCAGCTGTGTCGACTGCTGATGACCTTTTAATTGAAGTGCCAGCAGCAGCAGCAGGAGCAGGAGCAAAGTGTGAGCTCTTCAGTTCGGGGAATTGTTCCACTTTAATTTGATCAAGGAGCTGAGCAGAGCATTGCTGTGGTCGGCTTGTGGGATTGGGGCAGAGCTTGGCCACCATTTGCACAACTCGAGCGAACTGTGCAGTGGAGCACACAAAAATGCAAATAAAACAAGTCCAAATCAAATTTGATGATGGCCAAAGCTAAGCCGCGGGAATTCCTTAATAAACAGCCCAGCCTCTAGGCCAGAGAGACACAGACTCTTGAGCCTTGTTGGGAGATACCCTGTAGTCCAAGTCCTTAATCGAACACGGCGTTATCGATGAGGGAATGACCAAACTTTAAATACTCTCTAAACACTCTCATCAAATTCATATCAAGTTAGATTGTGTTTTTGCTTGCAATCGGTTATCGATTTATATCGATTTATTGAAGAAAATCGCTGCAAGACAATGTTGCTGATTCAATGTTGCTGATTCAATGTTGCTGATTCAATGTTGCTGATTCAATGTTGCTGATTCAATGTTCAATTTTAGTTACAGCAGCTTCAGTCCGCCTACCCCATTGCAACAGTTTGCAGGGTATAGATATGTAACACAAAATGTAAGTAGCCAAAAATGCCGCGTTGGCAGCAGCCACGCCTCCCAAAAATGGTCAACGCCCCCCGAAAATGCCATTTGCCGTTAATTAAACCCTTCGGTGCAGAGAGCGAACATCTTTTTGGGCAGCCACGGGGAAAGTTTTTCCATTACGGCTGCCGCAGGCAAAGCGCAAATCGAAAACTCAAAATTTATGAAGCGTTTAATTGAATTAATTAAAAGCAATAATACCTTGAAATAATTACGCCTAATAGAAAAACTTTCCAACACTGGATGGACGATGGACGAAGGACGAAGGACGATGGACGATGGGCTGTGAACGATTTGGCCGAAACTGTAGCCAAAATGAAGAGAGCCAAAGACGGACAATGGCAAAAACCGTTCTTTTCACTCGGAAACTCGAGGGGGGGGGGCACAGTTGAGGGGGGTGTGAGGTGGCTGAGCAGGGGTGGGGATTGGTGCTGGGGGGGCGGTGATGTGTTGCACGAGTTATGTGACAAATCCGGCGCACGCAAAGCCAAGCCATAAGTCAAAATTATCAACAAGACGGCAAACGACGGCGACGGCGACTGCGCCCGTGTATCCTGCGAGTGTCCTTGCAAGCTGCCTAGCGTCCTGCTGCTGCACTCTCTCTCTGTGTGTGTGGCAACTGTCACGCACGTAGGCCACGCAACATTGCGAAAAATATGTCTTTGATGTCATAAATCAATTAGGATTGCCAGGCACCAGGACACTTGTTCTGGCCAGGATCTGTGCCTTAACAGCAAACAACTTGATACACTCGGAGAAAAAAGTCTATCTGAAATTTGGTAAAATGTGCATCCTTGATGCAGCCTAGTACAGCTCACCTTAGCATTTTGTTACTCTCCACTTCTTGGATAAGTTTCCATTTTACAGGCGTTTGTCCAAATGTAAGTCGTTTTTTTTCCCAGTGTAGCCAAGGCAGAAGCATTTTTTGGCTGGCGGCATTTTAAGCGGCGCATTTTCAACTTGTTTTCAAGTTTAAAACGTGACCAAAAAAGCAAAAAACAAATGTTGCAGCACCTTTTTGTGAAGCAACAAATGAAGTGGCGCAAACGAAGCAAGTGAAGCAAATGAAGCGCATGAGCTTAAGGAACAATCTACACACGCACACACACACACACACACGCACACACAGCGCCTTTTGTTGCGTAATTATGTCAGCCAAAAGGGGAAGTTCATCAGCAGCAGACTCAAGTGTCATGTGTGTAGTAAGGGAGAAGGGATGGGGTTGAGGATGAGGTTGAGGATGGGGTTGAGGCTGAGGATGAGGTTGAGGGTGAGGCTGAGGATGAGGCTGGGGATGAGGGGTGGCTTAGCTGCTGTTAGTTTATCAAACATAATTAAGAAGTTCCCTCCCTCTCTCACTCTCTCTCTCTCTGTGGCATGCAACGCACGATTGCTTGACAATAAACAGAAGTTTAATTATTTTGCCAGCCAGCCTCGAGGCTGCCAACTGGCAACTTGCAACTGATTAAGACCAGGCTCACCTTTTGACTTATGATGAGTGTTTGCTGCTGGTTGATGTATTGCCCGATTTATGACAGCTGACAACTGACAACTGACAGCTGACAACTGACAACTGACAACTGGCAGCGGACAGCTGACAGCGGACAGCGGACAGCTGATAGCGGACATCATTAAAGCCCCGAAAAGTGGCGAGTTGTTGGCCAAACTTTAATGCTTAATTGCAGCAGCACTTTTGGCGTAAATCAAACAATTAGTCATGGCCATAACTATTCCCAAGAACTATGGCCCAGCATTGTCCACTCTCTGTGCTTCTGGCTTTATGTGTCCCCGCGGTGCTGTTTGCGCCTCGTCTTACAACACTGGAAGGTGTTGGCCTGCACTATTCCTAATTTATGCGACATTCTCGCAGCTTGCCATTGGCCATAATAACTTCTAATATCTCCCATCCTGGCCCCCCCCCTCCGGGGCCTGAACCGAACTCGAGTCAGAGTCAGAGTCGGAGCAGCGCTCGACGCATTCATTAATTTATGGTTTTGGGTCTTTGAATTTATGTACTGCCACAAAAATTCGAAAAGTATTTGTTTTAAAGTAAAATGGGACCTCGACCTGAGGTGACGACGGCTGCATATCCTTTTGGTCCTTGTCGCAAACAATACACTTGAAAAATACATTTGAATTCACTCCGAATACACTTTCAAATCTAATTTCTCAAGTTACTTTTCAAGATATTTACTTGATATATGTGTATAAGATTAAAAAGTTTCTTCCAGCACATAGAAAAGGCTACTCAAAAGTCGTAGTCGAGTCAGCTCGACCAGAAGACAGTTCAAACTCTGCTGTTAAAAATAGTTTTGACTAACAAAAACTCCATTTCTTAAAGAACTTGAATAAATTTGTACAGTTGATCAAAATAATGGTGTATATTAATTCATTATCAATAGAGAAAGCTATATCTTTGATATCGGATATCAATTTAAATCGATATTTACCTAACGGATGCAGTTATCGATAATATGAAATAAACTTGATCTTCATATGATATAGGATAATGTAATTATGGCTCTCAGTAGAGAGATCGACTGAGATCGAATTGTTCTTACAGACGATATACAGAGATATGTCTATATATATATAAATTATACGCCTTGTTCCATTTTTATTTCTTTTTTGCGTTCTTCGTCTTTATTTACATTAATTACTATTAATATAATTAATCTGATGAGTATTAGTAAGTAAATAATGTAAGTATATATACAAATCGGTGGAGCTAAGTTTTCCCGTATCAGGGAATGACTGGATAAGATGATAAAACCCAAGTACCACCGTCGCTGTGCACTCAAACTTTAGTCGGGACTGACTTCTGTTACTTAACATAATTTGTTGCTTAACATAAGTCTGTGGCTTAACATAATTCGGTTGCTTAACATAATGCAGTTGCTTAACATAATGCAGTTGCTTAACATAATTGGTACTCATTAATGAGTGACTTAACATATGTATGTATGTATGTATGTATGTATGTATGTATGTATGTATGTATGTATGTATGTATGTATGTATGCATGTATGTATGTATGTATGCATGTATGTATGTATGTATGTATGTATGTATGTATGTATGTATGTAAAATAACATCATAATCAACAAAAATAAAATGTAAATTTGCAAATTCAAGCGAACACTCAATGAACCAAATTCCTCAGCTGCAATTGTTCTCTACTATTAGTTAGCTTCAGGTCTTGGAGTTTATCTTTTATTTATTTATTTCATTTTATGTTATTTAAACATAGCTCTGAATTTGCTTAGTCATCCAACTGTTTTTTTTTTCCTTTCCTTTCTTGTCTTTTTCTTAATTTTGCTGCTAATTCCGTTGTTTTTCTTCTTCTTTTTGAATTCGTTTTTTTCTGCTACTATTTCTGCGGCTTCTAGAATAAATTGCATAAGACTTGCTGCCGGTTTGTTGTATCCCGTTTGTAAAGTTTGTTGCCCTCTCTAACAGTACTACAACGGTTGCACCCCCCCTCCACCCAACCATTTACCCTGCCACAAAGCACATGCAATTGTGCAACTTTTTTGTGAGGCATGTTCTAGAATTGGCCACAAACTCGTTTGCAAGCCTTCAAAGCACGTTTAATTTTAACATTTTATTAGCAATTCACACACACACACACGCACACACAAGCACACCTGTTGTGTTGTTGTCCGCTGTTTCTGCTGACGCCGACGCCGAAGTCGACTTCGCTGCTTTGCTCTGCCGGCTTTCGCCCGCTTCTCGCATTTGGTAATCAAAACGAAGTCGGCTGACAACAGCGACGATAACGAAGACGACGACGACGGCGATGTTGGCCAAGTTCAGTGCCCTCGAATTGTGTTGACTGACTTCAAAGTTGATTTTGCCAAAGCGATTGCCTTTTATGTTCTACATATAAAGTTGCGAAAAAAATAGCATTACTAAGCCATTTTCACCCGCCAATCAAGAAATAAAATCAAAAACAGTTTTGTAATTTATTTCAAAGTTTAATTCTTATTTATTGTTTTGAATGGTCAGATTTGTGAATGTCGACTATTTATATTTTATTTATGCATATTTGAACAATTCATGCGAACGAATCTACTTTCATATTTGATAAGCAAAAGTTGCAATTTTTAGGTTTGATTTCTAACGGCATTGTTCCATGCCGATCACTTATCGATACTCGATTAAATGCTTTCAATAGAATCGGTGCAAAGCCAACAAGGTGGCAACCTTGACAGCTTCGACAGCTTCTTGCTTGCTCATACGAAATAAATTTGCATTTTAATAAAGATTTCAACAACCAAATAAAATGTCATCTGTAAATGGACACCAAGAAGAGAGTCGCAGTGGAGACTCGATAGCGTCCACATCGATGAATATGGCGGAGAATAAGCTGGAGTCTTTGTCTTTGTCGAGGGATTCCAGTGTGGGCAGCCATGCAGAGGCCTTATTGAAGCGAATGCAACAATTTGTGGAAGAGAAGCAGCTGTGCGATGTGGTTCTCATCGCTGGCATTGATGGCAAACGGGTGTCCGCTCATCGCTTGGTGCTCGCAGCTTCGAGTGAGTATTTTTCGGCAATGTTTACTGGACAGATGCGCGAGAGCAAAGAGCACGAGGTGACCCTTGGCGAGGTGCGTGGCGATGTGTTGCAGCTGCTCGTCCAGCACTGTTACACCGGAAGCATTGAGCTGCACGAGGACACTGTCGAGACGCTGCTGGCCACCGCCAACCTGCTGCAGCTGATCCCTGTGGTGACGGCATGCTGCAATTTTCTCGCACACCAGCTGCACCCATCCAATTGTTTGGGATTCATATTCTTGGCGGAGAAGGAGAGCTGCACACAGCTGCTGCGAGTGGCGCAGGAGTACATCTGCCTGCACTTTATGGAAGTGTGCCACCATGAGGAGTTCTTTCAGCTAAACGCCAATCAACTGGGCAAGCTGCTGTCCAGTGATGAGCTCAATGTGCCATCCGAGCAGGATGTCTTCCACTCGATGATGTCGTGGGTGCGCCACGATGCGCCCACTCGTGAGCAGCACATACCCGAGCTGCTCGCCAAAGTGCGTCTGCCCCTGTTGGATCCATCCTTCATTGCGGATGACGTGGAGAATGTGTGCAGCTCCAGCAATGAGTGCCAGCAATTGCTGTTGGAGGCCTCCCAGTGGCATGCACTGTCCCCCGAGCGCCGTTCGCTCATTGCTGCCACCGAACGAACCAAGCCCCGCAAATACACTGCTGTCGGCCAATTGCTGGTTGTGGGTGGCAGAGGTGCTCACGGCTACTTCACCACCATTGAGAGCTACTGTCCGCGGCTGAACAAGTGGACGACTTGCGAGCACACGATCGATGGGTGTGAGGCTTTTGGCGCCGCTATCATGGACAACAAACTGATTTTGGTAGGCGGATTTGTTGATGGGAGAGCATTGTGCTCCGTGGAGAGCCTCGACCTAAACACGATGGCCAGCGTGCCACTTAATTCAATGGGAATGGCCCGTCATAGCCTTGGCGTTGCAGTGTTGGATGGACACCTCTATGCGGTCGGCGGATGCTTTCGTGGGCAATATCTGAAAACGGTTGAACGCTATGATCCCATTGCGCGCACCTGGAGCTATGTATCGCCGATGTCCGAGAGGCGTGAGCGCCCTGGTGTTGCGGTATTGTGCAGCCGCCTCTATGCCATTGGCGGACTCGGCCTACACTCTGTCGAATGCTATGATCCGCAAATAAACGAATGGAGTCTTCGGGCGCCAATGCATCGCAATAAAGGTTACGTTGGTGTCGCTGTTGCAAATGGATACATCTATGCCGTGGGTGGCTGGGATATGGAAACCCGTAATTACTCAAATACCGTGGAACGTTATGATCCAGCTACTGATAAGTGGACACTGAAGTGCATTCTGGCAGTGGGACGCATTGGGATCGGTTGTGCTCAGCTTGGAGATCGTTTGATTGCCGTAGGCGGATATGCTTGGCCTGGTGAGGTCAACAATGTCGATGAGTACGATCCGGTGCGCAATGTCTGGAATGGACTGGCGCCAATTTCGATTCCTCGTCGCAACGCCCTTGTCTTTGCCACACCGCGCATTATACCACCACCATCAGCCAAGGATGGATCCAAACCAGCTTAAACGTCCCACAAATATGTAATTAAATGAACTATCCTAATAATAATAATATAATCTTAATGATATTAACTACAATAATAATAATAATAAATGAAACGATTCTAGGAGAAGCTGCAAAATGTAAATGAAATTTCCGTTCAGAGTACCTTTAAATCGAGCTCTCCCGACTACAGATTCCTGCTTGCTTGCTTTGTCTGCTGATTTCCTTTCGACTTGCCTACAATAACTCAGCATTAAACATTCATCATTCATCATTCATCATTCAACATTCATCATTCAACATTCATAATTCAGTTCTCGAATCAGTGAAATACTCACAATCGGTTGTGAGTATGATTCATCAGTCTGTTAGGTATTATTTGTACAATCAGGCAAGTGATGATTTCAAGTGTGATATATTCCATATAAAGCAAATAATTATTTGCATACAGCATTTGTTTCAGTAGAAGCATAAGATTAACAGATACCCTGTACTGATACCCTAATATATTACTAGTAGTAGTGAAAAACTAGAGTCCTTAAATTAATAATTGAATTTTAGTTTAGCTGACTTATTGGAGAATTAATCCAAAAATAATCTAGTATTATTAGAAATTTATTACCGAGGCAGCTTCGTTGGTATTGGTGTATGTAAATCCGGTAATTCCAGAGAAAAATATTGATGAAGTAGAAAAAGGAAGAAAAGCTGCTGCATGACCTGAGCCGGAGAGTGCACTCCCGAATACATTTATCCCCTTGTTCGCGTCACACGAAAATCCAGTCGCCAAGAGACATGACCTGCCTCAACGAAATGTGGTCACCTTAAATTGTGGCTTCGGCAAACCTTGTCAGTCTGTTTCTGAATTTCCTTTGTAGTGGTATGCGATAACAACATATCGATATGTACCGCAAATGCAACATATATTAAGCAAACATTAATAATAATTTATATGTTGTTAGCAACTTTATTTGTTAACTCCTTAATCAGTTCATTCTCAATGCTTCTACAAACTCTAAATAGAAAACTTGGAAGATTACATATTACAAATTTATCGATATTAATTTTTTCGGTTGCCTCTCACGTTCAATAAAACTGAATTCAAAGCTTCGCATACTAAAACATTAAAACGCGGCTAAGGCGCTGCCGAATGAACCGCGTTTCCAATGGGAAATTGCGTGGAATTTTCATTTGCAAATTACAACAAAATTGTCATTTATTATTAAGCAAATCAAGTTGAGCAACGGCCAGGGACAACGGACAGGTAAACAATAACAAAAACTCATTGCTTAAGTATGGGTGTGTGGTTGGTGTGCTGTTGTGCCGTTAGATTTTTTGTATTGAGTGTGTGGTTTTGTTGTTGGTGTACAACTCGTCCTTCTTGGGCGTCGCTTCCACCTCCTCCTCGTCATCCTGAGTCCTGTCCAGATTGAAATCGATCACCTTGATGTCATCCTTGTGGAAGTATTTGATGGTTGGGAACGGTGAAGTCGTAATAATCTCCAGCCATTGGCAGTGGAGTCCATCTTGGCAATGACAATGTCGGCATTATCACTGGACTTCTCAGCCAGCTGTTTGTAGATGGGGGTCAGCGGCTTGCAGTGTCCGCATTATGGTGCACAGAACTCAACCAGGACAGGCTTGCTCTTCTCCAGAGCAATGCTTTTTCCCTCTTCTTTCTCTCTCCTTTTTCTACCCTCTCTATTGCATAACCTTTCATACTCCCATTGCGTTTTGGCTCTTTTTTTCTCGCCTAAGAATGTGTACTATCTCCTCTTGACCGCCAGGTGGCGTTAAGTGCTCTTCTCACCCGTCCGAAAAACATATCCATGCCCAAAACCTTTCTATCCATTATCCGACCATTACAATTCGTAAATCTTCAGTTTGATTTCTTTGTCACACACACTCACTCCCACATACACACACACATACATACACACAAAGATGGGTGTTGTTGTTGATGTGGCTGATAACACAGCTGATTGGTTGGCTGGCTGGCTGCATATAAGTTAACCATAAACTACCCACATAAGCCACTGCTGGATTTCGCTGATGCAGCACACTCGCGAGCAGCTTACTCAGAAGTCAGCGGTACTTTGACCACATTCCGAAATACGCTGATGCAACATTTGTGAAGAGCAGCGTTGAGCGACACTTCGGTGCCTAACATCCGCTGGGTAACTTGAGCGCCTGCGCGAGTTGCTTAGGTTTCACTTTTCGGGATCAGCCGAGAAGCTACGAGGTTTCTTGATAATAATTTTGTACTTAGTTCTAATCGTACTAGCGAAGGGTCGAGTTGCCCTTCGAACAATAAAGTAAGAAACTTTAACTCACTTTTGTTCGATTCAATCGGAACATTATTAACTTAATAAATAAAGGTATAATATTGCTAAATATAACAACTGATTGATTGAAATGTCCATTTTCCTGTTCATTTTCATTTCACTTCCCTCTGCTTTGTGTTTCTATATATCTCTCTCACTCTCTCTCTCTCTGCTGATAATGAGTAATTTGAGGCATAGACACACAACACACTCGCACACACACTTGCACACGCACTCGCACACACACTCGCACGCACAATGGAGCAGTTCATCCAAAGCTTTTGCTTTAAGTGATTCCATTTCCAATTTTGAAAACGAAAAGTGAAAAATAATAAAACAAAAAAGGTTTTGGATCAACAGGAAATAATTTTTGGTATTGTTGCTGTTGATGATTCCCTTACTTTTTATTGTGCATTTCATTTTGTGAATTCTTCTTGATCAACATGAATGATAAAGCTGATTTAGTCAAATCCATTTGCAGGCTAAATTATTAGATCGATCTCAGACATTCAAAGTACTCATGTACCTAGAAGGAGCTGCAGATTATTTCATTTGATCGATAACTGAATCGGTTTGCATTATTTATCGATAAGAATCGCTTACCGATAGCAATACAAATCACTCTTTTAAAGATTTATTTTTCAATATGTGGTTGATTACTTCTTGACATAATATTAGTCAAGTCTGATCGAAAATTACCTTCATTTGCATTATTAAAAGATTTATTTTTCAACTCCTGGTTCTATATACTGTAACACAATATTGGTCATATTTTATCGACACCAATTCCAAATCTAATTTTATCGATTAACTACATTCTTTTCCAAAATATCGATGTACCCACTATCTTATATATTGTATTTATTGTTGTATAATTCGAATGTTTGTGCTTATTGATAATGAAATTGAACTTATGCCAAATTGAGCTCTAAAACAGATCAGATATCGATACATTACGAACATCGCTACTGACTCGATTAATTGCTTACGATAGTATCGGCGCAATTCCAATAGCTTCGACAGCTTCTTGCTTGCTCATACGAAATAATTTTGCATTTTAATAAAGATTTCAACAACCAAATAAAATGTCATCCGTAAATGGACCCCAAGAAGAGAGTCGCAGTGGAGACCCGACAGCGTCCACATCGATGAAAATGGCGGAGAATAAGATGGAGTCTTTGTCTTTGTCGAAGGATTCCAGTGTTGGCAGCCATGCAGAGGCCTTATTGAAGCGAATGCAACAATTTGTGGAAGAGAAGCATCTGTGCGATGTGGTTCTCATCGCTGGCATTGATGGCAAACGGGTGTCCGCTCATCGCTTGGTGCTCGCAGCTTCGAGTGATTATTTTTTGGCCATGTTTACCGGACAGATGCGCGAGAGCAAGGAGCACGAGGTGACCCTTGGCGAGGTGCGTGGCGATGCGTTGCAGCTGCTCGTCCAGCACTGTTACACCGGAAGTATTGAGCTGCACGAGGACACTGTCGAGACGCTGCTGGCCTCCGCCAACCTGCTGCAGCTGATCCCTGTGGTGACGGCATGCTGCAATTTTTTCGCACGCCAGCTGCACCCATCCAATTGTTTGGGATTCTCATTCTTGGCGGAGAAGCAGAGCTGCACAGAGCTGCTGCGATTGGCGCAGGAGTACATCTGCCTGCACTTTATGGAAGTGTGCCACAATGAGGAGTTTTTTCAGCTAAACGAAAATCAGCTGGGCAAGCTGCTGTCCAGCGATGAGCTCAAAGTGCCGACCGAGCAGGATGTCTTCCACTCGATGATGTCGTGGGTGCGCCACGATGCGCCCACTCGTGAGCAGCACATACCCGAGCTGCTCGCCAAGGTGCGTCTGGCCCTGTTGGATGCATCCTTCATTGCGGATCACGTGGAGAAGTTGTGCAGCACCAGCTACGAGTGCCGACAACTACTTTTGGAGGCCTTCAAGTGGCATTCACCGTCCGCCGAAAACCGTTCACTCATTGCTGCCACCGAAGGAACCAAGCCTCGCAAATACACTGCTGTCGGCCAATTGCTGGTTATGGGTGGCAGAGGTGCTCGCGGCACCATTGAGAGCTACTGTCCACGGCTGAACAAGTGGACGACTTGGGAGCACACGATCGATGGCCGTAAGTTCTTTAGCGCCGCTTTCATGGAGAACAAACTGATTTTGATAGGCGGATGCAATGATGATGAGGAAGCATTGTGCTCTGTGGAGAGCCTCGACCTAAACACGATGGCCTGCGTGCAACTCAATCCAATGGGAACGTCCCGTGAGAGCTCAGGCGTTGCAGTGCTGGACGGACACCTCTATGTGGTCGGTGGATACGCTGATGGGCAATATCTGAAATCGGTTGAACGCTATGATCCCATTGCGCGCACCTGGAGCTATGTGTCGCCGATGGCCGAGATGCGTGTGGGCCCTTGTGTTGCGGTGTTGGGCAGCTGCCTCTATGCCATTGGCGGATACCAAGTCTCAGTTGAAAGCTATGATCCGCATGCAAACAAATGGAGTCTTCGGTCGCCAATGAATAACATTAGAGATGCCGTTGGTGTCGCTGTTGCAAATGGATACATCTATGCCTTGGGTGGCCATGACCGGAACTATAGTCCCACAGTAACCGTGGAACGTTATGATCCAGCTACTGATACGTGGACACTGATTTTCTCTGTGCCAGTGGAACGCAATGGGACCGTTTGTGCTCTGCTTGGAGATCGTTTGATTGCCGTTGGCGGATGTGATGGAAATTGTGCACTCAACAATGTCGAGGAGTATGATCCGGTGCGCAATGTCTGGAATGAACTGGCGCCAATTTCGATTCATCGTTCCGACGCCCTTGTCGTTGGCATTCCGAACATACTACCACCACCAGCAGCCAAGGATGGATCCAAACCAGCTTAAGCCACCTACAAATATGTAATTTAAAAAACTATCCTAATAATAATATAATCTTAATGATATTAACCACAATAATAATAATAATAATAAAGGACATGCTTCTAGGAGAAGCTGCAAAATGTAAATGAAATTTCCGATTAGAGTTCGAGCTCTCTCATAATAAAGAAGTGATGGAATAACAGATACCCTGCAGTAAGCCTTAATATATTATTATTTGTAGTAGGGTTAGGTGTGATGGTTGCTGACACACATAGGACACGCTAGATCCGTTGCATAACCTTGTGGAATCTGACTCCATTTCTGTGGCACTCGTGTGAGTGAGTGAGCTTAGCTCAGGTGGTCCTCTAGCCACGTCTGTCATATGGTGTCTATGACAGACTCGGTAGAAAGAGGCTTCCCAGGATGGCGAAGTCATTATAAGGCTATGTTAATACCCATTAGCAAGTGGATATTCATAGCACGGATTATTGCGGAGCAGTTTGTGCGACTTAGATCTTAGTTTAGAAAATTCAAAATCAGTGAAATATAAAATGTAGTATTTTTTTTTTACGAATCACCACAACCAAGGATTGCTATCTACCAGCGCTCCGAACATTTTGGTCCTTTGAGCCTGATTTTGTCAACAATCAAATCCGCTTCGCAACAGCTCGCTTCGGTGAATACTTTAATCCCAGGAAGAGGAATTAAGTACATTCTAAATTCTCATACCAAAAGGTATTATTGTCTGCAATTCGCAACGCGAAAAGCATGGAATATATCAAAAATTATGCAGTAAAAAATGGTCTTCTCAGTCGCCATATTTGTGCAGCTGCATGAGCAAAGTCCAAAGGGCTCATATTTGCCATCACTTGTAACCAAAAAGTATAATTGACTCGCCACATGGATCCAAGATTTGTAGCGGTTTGGGACTCTACTGGTGCCGGGATTTGGGTGTGGGCTGTTGCTACCATTCTGAACCCCCCTCAAAGATGAGCACTTTATTATACTAATCCAATATTATTCGAGAATTATTATCGCGGCAGCATCTATTTATTCCCTTATTCGCGCCACATGAAAATTCAGCCGCCAAGAGACATGACCTGCCTCAACGAAATGTGGTCACCTTAAATTGTGGCCTCGGCAAACCTTGTCAGTCTGTTTCTGAATTTTGTTGGTGGTGGTATGCGATAACAACATATCGATATGTACCGCAAATGCAACATATATTAAGCAAACATTTAATAATAATTTTTATGTTGTTGCAACTTTATTTGTTAAGTCCTTGATCAGTTATTTCTCCATGCTTCTACAAATTCCAAATAGGAAACTTGGAAGATTACATATTACAAATTGATCGATTTGCATTTTTTCGGTTGCCTCTCACGTTCAATACAACTGAATTCTAAGCTACGCATATTAAAACATTAAAACGCGGCTAAGGCGCTGCCAAGTGAACCGCGTTTCCAATGGGAAATTGCGTGGAATTTTCTTTTGCTAATTACAACAAAATTGTAATTTATTATTAAGCAAATCAAGTTGAGCAACGGCCAGGGACAACGGACAGGTAAACAATGGCAAAAACTCATTGCAATGCTTAAGTGTGGGTGTGTGCCGTTAGATTTTTTGTATTGAGTGTGTGATGTTGTTGTTGGTGTACAACTCGTCCTTCTTGGGCGTCGCTTCCACCTCCTCCTCGTCATCCTGAGTCCTGTTCAGATTGAAACCGATCACCTTGTTGTCATCCTTGCGGATGTATTTGATTGTTGGGAACGATGAAATCTTAATAATCTCCAGATCATTGGCAGTGGAGTCCATCTTGGCAATGACAATGTCGGCATTATCCTTGGACTTCTCGGTCAGCTGTTCGTAGATTGGTGTCGGCTGCTTGCAGTGTCCGCATTATGGTGCACAGAACTCGACGAGGAAAGGCTTGCTCTTGTACAGAGCAACACTTTTTTCCTCTTTCTTTCTCTCTCCTTTCTCTACCCTTTCTCTAGCATCACTTGTCACACTCCCATTCCGTTTTGGCTCTTTTTTTTCGACTATAAATATCTACTATCTACTCTTGACCGGCAGGTGGCGCTGAGTGCTCTTCTCACCCGTCCGAAAGACATATCCATAGCCAAAACCTTTCGATCCATTATCCAACCATTACTATTTGTAAATATTTAGTTTGATTTCTTTGTCACACACATTCACACACACTCACACACACACACACGTACACACAAAGCTGGGTTTTGATGTTGATGTGGCTGATAACACAGCTGATTGGCTGTCTGGCTGCATATAAGTTATCCATAAACTACCCACTAAAGCCACTGCTGGATTTCGCTGATGCAGCACACTCGCGAGCAGCTTACTCAGATGTCAGCGGTACTTGGACCACATTCCGAAATACGCTGATGCAACATTTGTGAAGAGCAGCATTGAGCGACACTTTGGTGCCTAATATCCGCTGGGTAACTTGAGCGTCTGCGCGAGTTGCTTAGGTTGCACTTTTCGGGATCAGCCGAGAAGTTTGATAATAATTTTGTACTTAGTTCTAATCGTACTAGCGAAGAGACGAGTTGCCCTTCGAATAATAAAGTAAGAAACTTTAACTCACTTTTGTTCGATTCAATCGGAACATTATTAACTAAATAAATAGAGGTAAAATATTGCTAAATATAACAACGTATCAATTGAAATGTTCATTTTCATTTCACTTCCCTCTCCTTTGTGATTCTATATGTCTCTCTCTCTCTCTCTCTCCCTCTCTGTTCTGATGAGTAATTTCAGGCATAGAAACACAACACACTCGCACACACACTTGCACACGCACTCGCACACAGATTAGAATCGATTACCAATAGCAAAACAAAGCACATTTTGTATAAACCTTGACATAATATTCGGCGTATTAATAATGAATTTGAACTTATGCCAAATTGCGCTCCATTCCGATCAGATATCGATACATTACGCACATCGCTACTGACTCGATTAATTGCTCACGATAGTATCGGCGCAATTCCAATAGCTTCGACAGCTTCTTGCTTGCTCATACGAAATAAACTTGCATTTTATTAAAGATTTCAACAACCAAATAAAATGTCATCCGTAAATGGACACCAGGAAGAGAGTCGCAGTGGAGACCCGACGGCGTCCACATCGATGGATATGGCGAAGAATAAGCTGGAGTCTTTGTCTTTGTCGAGGGATTCCACTGTGGGCAGCCATGCAGACGCCTTATTGAAGCGAATGCAACAATTTGTGGAAGAGAAGCAGCTGTGCGATGTGGTTCTCATCGCTGGCATCGATGGCAAACGGGTGTCCGCTCATCGCTTGGTGCTCGCAGCTTCGAGTGAGTATTTTTCGGCAATGTTTACCGGACAGATGCGCGAGAGCAAGGAGCACGAGGTGACCCTTGGCGAGGTGCGTGGCGATGCGTTGCAGCTGCTCGTCCAACACTGTTACACCGGAAGTATTGAGCTGCACGAGGACACCGTCGAGACGCTGCTGGCCACCGCCAACCTGCTGCAGCTGATCCATGTGGTGACGGCATGCTGCAATTTTCTCGCCCGCCAGCTGCACCCATCCAATTGTTTGGGATTCATATTCTTGGCGGAGAAGCAGTGCTGCACAGAGTTGCTTCAAGTGGCGCAGGAGTACATCTGGCAGCACTTTATGGAGGTGTGCCGCAATGAGGAGTTCTTTCAACTAAACGCAAATCAGCTGGGCAAGCTGCTGTCCAGCGATGAGCTCTGTGTGCCAACCGAGGAGGATGTCTTCCACTCGATGATGTCGTGGGTGCGCCACGATGCACCCACTCGTGAGCAGCACATACCCGAGCTGCTCGCCAAAGTACGTCTACCCCTGTTGGATCCATCCTTTAATGCGGATCACGTGGAGAAGGTGTGCAGCGCCAGCAACGAATGCCAGCAACTGCTGTTGGAGACCTTCAAGTGGCATTCACTTCCCTCCCAGCGTCGTTCGCTCATTGTTGCCACAGAACGAACCAAGCCCCGCAAATCCACTGCTGTCGGCCAATTGCTGGTTATGGGTGGCCGCAATAATGGCCGCTGGGTCACCACCATTGAGAGCTACTGTCCGTGGCTGAACAAGTGGACGACTTGGGAGCACACTATCGATGGGCGTGAATTCTTTGGCGCCGCTGTCTTGCAGAACAAACTGATTTTGGTAGGCGGATACAATGATGATGACAATGAGTTGTGCTCTGTGGAGAGTCTCGACCTAAACACAATGGCCAGCGTGCCACTCAATCCAATGGGAACGGCCCGTTCGAGCCCAGGCGTTGCAGTGCTGAATGGACACCTCTATGTGGTCGGCGGATGGTCTGGAGGTTTACCTACGAACTCGGTTGAACGCTATGATCCCATTGCGCGCACCTGGAGCTATGTGTCGCCGATGTCCAAGAACCGTGCGAACCACTGTGTTGGAGTGTTGGGCAGCCGCCTCTATGCCATTAGTGGATACTGCTCATTCGAAAGCTATGATCCGCGAACCAACGAATGGAGTCTTCGGGCGCGAATGAATCACAATGATGGTCCTGTTGGTGTCACTGTTGCAAATGGATACATCTATGCATTGGGTGGCGTGGACCCGACGACCTCTCGTCCCATAAAAACCGTGCGTCGTTATGATCCAGCTACTGATACGTGGACACTGATTTGCTCTCTGGGATTGGGACGCTGTGGGATCGGTTGTGCTCTGCTTGGAGATCGTTTGATTGCCGTAGGCGGATATGGTGGGAATCGTCTGCGCAACAATGTCGAGGAGTACGATCCGGTGCGCAATGTCTGGAATGAACTGGCGCCAATTTCGATTCCTCGTTACGCTGCCCTTATCTTTGCCATACCGAACATAACACCACCACCACCACCAGCAAACAAAGGATGGTTCCAAAGCTGCTTAAGCGTCCTACAAAAATGGGATTTAGTAAACTATCAATAATATTATAATCAGAATTATGTAATAATAATAATAATAATATTATAATAATCGCAATAATAATAATAATAAATGAAACGATTCTAGGAGAAACTGCAAAATGCGAATGAAATTTCCGATCAGAGTATCTTCAAGTCGAGCTCTCTCGAAATAAATTAAGTTTAAATTTAATAAATTTAACAACTAACTATTTAAAAATAAAGTTTCATTTATTTCGAGTTTGTATAATTATGTTTTATTTTTATATTATTATCATTTTAATTTTCTTCGTTTTCTTCTCGCTTCTGCTGGCGAATCTTCCACTTTTGAATACGGAACCCACAAATGAAACAGTTATTATTTTTCATTACTATTATTAATTATTTATTTATTATTTTTTGCCAATTTATATATGTATCCATTGATCTTTCTAGTGCTAACTGACTGATTGAAACTGGGTTAAGCGTGTGCAGATAGTCATAGAACTGATCGGCTGCGACACTATACAAAGAGATTGCCTAATCCCTCCCTCTCTCTCTCTGTGAGTGTTAAGCGATTGCTGCATCGTGTCGGCAACAACAACAACAACAACAACAAAACAACATCCACAATAACAAGAAATCCAATTAGCTCTTAGCTCCGAGCCAGAAAATCAAATGTCCATCACGTAGACCGAGACCAAGCTGTGGAACTGTGCAACTGTGGAAACCTGTTCACATTTCAATGACTTTGAACTTTTTTTCTTCAGAGTTGTTGTAATTTTGTATTTGTATTTTTTGCTGTGGCTATTTTCTTAGCTTGTTTACATTTACATATTGACGGTTGTTTGCTTGACCCATTTTGTGCGGCGCACTTCGATGGGGAGCCCACGCCACTTCCACTTTCGTTCGGAGCGCGACTTTCTTTAACTCCAACTTCAACAATTGGGCCCAAGCTCAAGTTTAAGCTGCCCAACGCTTGTCAATTTGTTACACTCACAAAAAAAGTCCAGCTCAATTTGATTCTTAGAATTAATCATATGAAAAAATACATCTGAAAAACTTAATATTAAAAAAAGTAATGAAAAAAGTACAGAAAAAAGTCAAAAGTTTGAAACATTTGGAAAAATTTGAATACTCTTTTTATTTTCTAGATATTTTCGCTACTTTCAATAAATAAATATCTATCGAGTAGATTTTTATTCCGAGTGTAGTGCTGCCGCAGTCGCTGCCGCTGTGTAACCAGTTTAGTGAGGCCGTTGACGTCGACGTCGACGTCGACGCTGAGAATCAACGATTCTTGGCTTGGATCATTTTATAAAAAAGTCTTTGGCCAACTTTCTTGAGCTTCATTCGCGTTTCAGTCGCGAGCCGATCGAGCAGACTTTGTTGCTGTTTTTTGCGTGTGTGTTTTTTACTAAAATGAAAGCAGCACTTGGCCTGATACCGCTGCTGGGCTGCATCAGCATTGTGTGCTCGCTGCCCAGCCCCCAAGCTAGGGCTGGCGCTGGGGAGGATGGCAAAGTGCCCGCCACCTTTGCCAGCGAGGCCTCGCAGCTGATTGCGATGCAGCTGTTGAAGCACAACAAAGACATCGATTCCAATCAGGTGCATTCGCCGCTCGGAGTCGCCACCATTCTGGCGGTGCTCGCAGAGGCAGCGCAGGGCGAGACCTACGAGGAATTCTCGCAGGTCTTTGGTTTTCCCAAGCAACGTGGCGATCTGAGAGCCGCCTTCCAGCGCATTCTCGCCAGCTATCAGAATCGAGATTCGGCCGTGTCATTGCCCTCGTTCCAGACCTGGTTCTATGTCTATCGCAACAACAGTGTGCGTGAGGATTACAAGCAGCTGCTGCAGAGCTACTACTACGTCGAGGTGAAGGATATCAGCAGGCAGGATTACGATTGGAGTGAGCCGAACACATCGCTCCAATTGGATGCGAACAATGAGAGCAGCAATGGCAAAGATGTCATCGGTTTTGAGACACTCAAACGCATCAAACTGGATGATGACGATACTCCGCTGGCCACCAGTGATAATTATGGCGAGGAGCTGTTGGACAAGGAGGCATCCAAGTTCGATCGCGATGTGGATGACAAGCAGTATGTGGAAAAACCAGTTGCTCTAGCCGAGGCCCAGTTGGCAACAGAAGCTGCAGTTACCGGCACAGAAAAACCAGTAATTCCAGACGATACTTTAGTGGTGGCCAGTGATGATTCCGATGCTGACATCAGGTTGCCAGCTAAGCGCAGCGAACAGCAACCCAATGTGGAGGAGAACGAAACGGTGCAGGAGGATGAGAAGATGCACAAACAGCTCAGCACCGATGACCAGGTGGCCGATGGTGAGCCCGAGAAGGTGCGTCTGCCCCTCCAGAAACTGGAAACGGCCGTCAAGTCGATGGTCAAGGAGGGTGCCGATGAGATTATGATTGCACTCGAGTCCCATCTCAGCAACGTGGCGAGGGTAAGTCTCGATTTCGCACTGAATTTGATATCTTCTTCTGATATACACATATATATAAAATTGGGGTGCCTGTACTGCGACCTATCAGATCTATTGTGCCCTTCTGAGACTATGGCTCATCCATCAAACCCAGCTTCTGCACGAATGCTAGAATCTTTGGATCTCATGACATGCATCTCTAGGATGCTACATCTTTTCCCCGCTGTAACGATCCTTTTTAGTTCGTTTAGTCTTAGCTGGGCTAAAACTCAGCCGAGCTATGGGTTCGATAATTACCAGCTAGGTGGCCATCAGACCTTCTCTGACTGACTTCGCTCCTAGATCTCGCACTGGTGAGTCTCAGACCTACTTTTGCCCGACAGCGAGTTTCGCACTCGTTTCTCACTTCTGACGGACTGCCTGCCTCTGACTGACTGACCTCCGGTGGCGTGATCTTTGGTAGTTCTTTACTACCTTTTTGCGATCGCTGCATTTGATGGGAATTAGGTCGTTCTGCAAACGGCTTCCGCATATTATATTTCGGAATTTGCCTGAGGTGCAGTTGTGTTCGCAAGGTCCGAATGTCTTTTGTTGCAGTTGTTGCGAGGGGCGCATATGGCATATGCCAAAGCTATATGGCTCCTCACACCGCCAAGGGTCATCTACCTTAGAGAATGGGCAGCACAGTGGGAAGTTATAAGTTCTGTAAATCCATCTATCTATCTATAATCACTCACATGGTCCCTCTGCTTTTTCCACAGGCATATGGAGCACGCAGTTTGTTCCGGCAGGATGACATTGCCTCAGCGCTGAGTGCCAATTCCATAACTGGTCGCGCCGTTGACTCCAAGTCGAAGATGCTGCTCTTCAATGGCCTCTACTACAGGGGCAGCTGGGCACGGCCATTTTTTTATCAGTTGCGCGATGGCAGCGATGAGTTCTTCTTCATGACCAGCGAGGATGCCATGAAGACGCCCATGATGCATGCCCAGGGCAAGTTCAATGTGGCCGAGCTGCCACATCTGAAGGCACGTCTCCTGGTGCTGCCCTACGAGAATGCCCAGTACAGTTTGTGCATTGTGCTGCCCAATGAGACGGAGGGTCTGAGCGAGGTCATCGCCCAACTCCAACCCAGTGATTACAGGTTCGCCAACGAGCACCTGGAGCTGAGGCAGTTGCATGTGACGCTGCCCAAATTCCAGGTGGAGGAAACTTCCCGCTCCGAGTCGATGCTGAAGAACTTGGGACTCAAACGCATCTTCTCGAGGGGTGAGGCACAGCTGGGTCTGCTCTCCGAGGATGAGGATCTGCACATCGATAAGATCGTTCAGTTTGTCAATGTGCGGGTGGATGAGGGTGGCAGCAGCGCCAACTCGCTGACAGCGGCCACAACGCAGGCACGTTCCCCACTCTCCGTATTGCCGGTGCCCGAACCGGAACCGGAACCGGAGGGCGTTGAGCGTTTCGATGTGAACCGTCCGTTTGCCTATTTTGTGGTGGACTCCAAAAATGAATTTGTGCTCGCCTCCGGCAAAATATATGCGCCCGAATTGAAGGACGAACTGCCGCCCGTCTCCATTGAGGTGGAACTGGAGCAGTCGTAGTATTTATCGCCATTTACAGCTAGCCCCTAAGTTACGCCACGAATTTCAGCCCGTGCATTTTTCAATAAACCAGATTTTCCATTTTCCCAAAATGAAAACATGAAAAACGAACTCGGCGCTGCTCATGGTTTTCCCAGGCACTTGAGCTGCGTCCATTTGCTGTGCAATCAAAACAACAATTAATTCGCTTACTCTCGCTGACTAACAACAACAACAACAACAGCAACAACAGCAACAACAACAGCAACAACAACAACAACAACAACAACAACTAACAGTGGGTCTGTGAAGGAAGATCAACCCTCAGGATTCAATTGTCTGTCCGTAATATGAAATGTATCTGAAGCTGGGCATCGCTAATTTCCGTGCAGCAAATTTGTCAATGCATTCGCTTTGAGCCAAGGGCTTCAGCTCGGGGGTTGACGGTGTGACGACACACTGCAAAAAAAACATTCGAAAAATCATTCTGAAATGTACGAGCAAAAATGTCGCCGATTTCGAAGGACATTTTTCTATTTTTTGGAAATATTTTCTATTTTGGAAAAGTCGTGCCTGGATTTAACAAGAGAAAATGATGATATACATATGTACCACATACATATATACCACATACATATATACCACATACATATATACCACACACATATACACCACATACATATATTCCACATACATATATGCTCAACTCACTACCTCTGCGATACTCTAAACTTCAAGCAATTATTTTTCTGAGTGTATTGCGCTGTGCGTCGTTGTTGCTTTGTTGACTCGTCTCGCAGTTCCATCAATTCTCAGGCTACTCAAGCGAGAGCGCAGCATCCGACACGTGGCAGTAGCCAGAGTCCTGGCGAATCCCGTCGCATCCCGGCAGCAGCCCTGGCGAATGCTGACAGGCGCTCCTCAAGTGGTCAATGGTCTGCAATTAAAATGCTCTCATTAGAATGCATGATAACTTCTTTTGGCCATTTAGCCAAGGTGCCAAGGTTCTACGCAAAAAGCGAAGCCCAAGCACAACAGCGAAACACACACACACACGCAACACACACAAGACAACACACACACAAGACAACACACTCTCAAAGTGTGTCTGACGAAGAAGTCGAATGTATTGTCTGAGGGGGTTTGGGGAGTGAATGGCGCCAGGCTGCCGGGCGCCAAAAGCCAGAGGTAAAAACAGGAGTAAAATGCGTGCCATGATTACAGCGATGACGACTGCCACCCCCCCCAAAGTGGCCCAGAGAACTCACCCCTCCCCTCTCCACTCCCCTCCTTCTCGCTGCTCGCCGCGTCGCCGGCAGCAGACGATGATGTTTCATCTTTTCCACATGAAAACTCACGTAACAAAAATTATGATAATCATAACTTTTTTTCCCTCACATTTTGCTTTCTTTTTGCTTTCTCTTTTTCCTTTTTTTGCTTTCTCTTTTTGCTTTTTTTGTTGTGTATTTTGCTTTCTTTTCTCTTGCGGCAGTCTTTGTTTTGTTAGCCACTGGACAAAGGACAATGGAGTCCTTCTCGCTGGCGCTTCGCTAAGGTATTTTTGGGCCAGCCTGGCGACGAGTTTTTCTTGTACACCCTTTTGAAGGGTATTTTAAATATGTCTTGGGACTTGTAACGAATTGGAGCAGACAGCTGCGACCCTGTTAGGAACTTGTACTTGTGATTAGAATTAATAGTCGCGTCGATGGGATGCATTCAAGCAGCATCAACTGTGCCTTGAAACTATTTAGATGATATCAGGCCATATCACATCATTATTATCATTATCATCTAGCTGAAATAGGAACGATCGGCTTAAAGATGAGTTTCTTAACATGTTTCTCATAAAGTTCCTCACTTTTCCACAAAAAATCCCTGAGCTGAGACTACTATATAATATAGCTGCCAATGGAACAATCAGTCCAAAAATGAGTTCTTTATAGATATAAGATCTACGTTATAAAGGAACACATATTTTTCATATGCTCATATTTGTAGATATATATTCCTTCCACAAGGGTATATAGTATTCGGCTTTCCTGAGCATAGCTTTTTTGACTTATTTTTTTTTATTTTTTTTTGTCTGGGCATCGCTCTATTTTTATTAAGTCGTGCATATAAATCAATGTTGCCAGATATGCAAAGGACTACGGTATAAAAGGTATAAAAGATTTATAACGGTTTTTCTTATGTATGTTTTTGTATCTCTTCTCTTTCTTCTCTCGCTCTTCTCGTCCCCAACTCGCTTAAACAATGTTTAATATAATTTCCAAGCAAAAAAGTTGCGACATGAATAAAAAGTGAGTAAAAAGTGTCCTTCGCATTTTGGACAGTGTACTCAGTGTTAAGTGGGCATGAATTTACCTAGTGTTAAGATTAGCATAGAATAGGTATTACAAGACAACTGGAGAGAGAACTGGAATACTAATAAATGATTGTTTGTATACGAATTGTGATCAGTTGGTTGTTGGATAGAAAGACATCTTTCGGAGTGAATGCCCCTGCCTCCAGCTGAAGTACACCCACTAGTTGGGATGGGCCACATAAATAAACCAAGTGGACCATAAATCCATCCAATTGCAACAAAGACAAACATTTGCCTGATGGCATTCTCAACAAAGCGTCACGCCGAGGCTGCGTGATTTATGTGTGCTGCCTCAAGTCTAATTACAAGTTAAGTTCGTCGAATTAAAAATGTGGCGCAACAAGTGTGGGAAATCGCTAGAATTTTCAATCGTGCGCCAGCTGCTTTCCCAGAAAAACTAAGCCGAAACAAGTACAATTTCGAAAATACCCCGACCCTCGAATGGAGGGGTGACGTTTGACATTTGCGGCGTGAAAATCTAATAAACACATGTGGCATGACAACTGATAGGTGGGGGAGGTGCCCCAGGCTGATGGGAGGCAGAGAGCGAGGGAGGTAGAGAGCGAGGGAGGTAGCGAGTGATGGATGGAGTGAGAGAGCTAGGGAGTGAGAGAGATAGGGACTGAGTGGGTGTCAAAAGCAACAAGCACACAAAATATCTCCATGATCATAGATGGTAATATCGATCGAGAATTTACAATTGGGTATATATATATATATTTATTTATTCTTCAGTTCTTAATAATGTTAATGAACCTTGTTTGAAAACCTTCTTCGCTAACGAAGATAGTTTCTAGTTCCTATCCTAATCAGGTCCTGTCAATGCGACGCTTTGCTGCATTCAATACAAGTTTATTCGCCAAAAGGAGACAGACGAATATGATGTTGTGGTGTGTGTGTGTGTGGTGTGTGTGGTTCTAGAAATCAGCAAAGGCTTCCTCATGCCGCACGGTTTTTGCCTTTGGCTTACGTTTACCCTCGGACTGCTTTTCAAAGTTGGATATGTCCTCGGCATTTGCGATGGAGGGCATGTAGGGTGCCTGTATCGTCTGATTTAGCAGTGTTATCCAGTCGACATCCTTGAACCACTCGTGATCCTTGATGTCCTTGGTGCCACCAATCAGATTCCCAAAGCTGTGCAATAGATCAAACTTATTAACTTTTGAGATTAATTAGTGTTCAACTCTAAAAAGGGCCATTTTTTGTGAGACTTGCCGCTTGGAGAGATCCACTTGCAGGAGATGATCGACGAGGTGGCGCAAGGCGCTGCTGAATGAGCTGGGCAGCTTGTAGTCCGCCTCACAGATCTTGTTGTACATGACCATGACGTCACGATTATGGGATGAGAACGGCGAGTGACCGGCAACAAACTCATAGATGAGGACTCCAAATGCCCACCAGTCGACGCTGGTGCCGTACGGTTTCGACTGTATAATCTCGGGGGGCAGATATTCGGGTGTGCCGCACAGGGTCATTGTGCGTGTTTCCACTTTCTAAATGCAGTGAAGAAAAAAACCCAATTTTAGAATCGTAATCGAGACGATGTAGCTCGCCTGCAGAACCTTTGCAAATCCAAAATCGGTAACCTTAATATACCCATTCTTGTCCATCATAATATTCTCGGGCTTCAGATCGCGATAGAGCAGGCTGCAATGATGCAGATACTCCAGAGCCAAAAACACTTGAGCCGCATAGAAGCGAGCTTGTTTCTCGCCAAATTTGCGAACCCTAAGGAAAACAGATAACAGATAACACATCGATAGCAATAGTTATCGATAAGCGCACTACTCACTTGCGATGATAGGTAAACAATTCGCCACCCAAAATGAGGGGCAGAATCAAATACAGACTATCCGTATCCTTGAACGAGGAGATCAGATGCACCGTGAATGGGAATCGTATCGAGTTGAGAACTTTCTTCTCGCTCATCACATGGGAGACCTGTTTGGTTTTGATTATCTGCTCTTTGCTCAACTGCTTGGAGGCATAGAAACTCTCACTCTCCAGGTCCTTGACCAATTGCACCTTGCCAAAGGACCCAGAGCCGAGGGTCGCTTTAACAAGAAAGTTTTCGAGACCACAGCTCGGCGACGGTGTATTGCGGCTGTACTTTTTGTTAAACTCGTCCTTCATTTTCTCGAGCACAACGGCATATTCGATCTTGGAACTAAAGAACTGCGGTTCTGCAGTCGATTGTCGAACCATTATTTCAAATATATACAATGAATGATCAATAAATTTCGAATTTTTACTACAACTATCTATAACAGAGAAGTCAAATACTTAGTTATATTTGATAATTTACACCTGGGCAACATGTTTCCTCATGGGGTGGGCATACTTCTCTTTACACAAAAGGATCGGTAATCGTGTGTAATCGATAAATATCGATTTCGATGCCAACTCTTTTCGGATGTACCTGCCTTATGCTTATTGAAAGCCATATATATCCAATTCCTAGTGGATTCTGAGAGCGAAGTATATCAAATCTGAAGCACTTCAGCGTTATTTTTGGACTAATCTATACATGGACGAAAGTACTCTCTGCTCTGGAGTAGTTTACCCGTTTTTTTTCGGTTCTTTTAATGAATAAAAAGTTTGTTGAGCAACGTTTAAAAATTAGTAAACAAGTCGGGATGGCGATTTATTTTGGACTTCAATTTGGATGTGGGCTCAAAAATTTCAAAATTTGATATATCTTCAATATTGGATACCGTCGGTGTGTAGGGTGGCGCTATTTCCTGATTGAGCATCGCATACCAATCGACGCCCTGAAACCAGGGATGACTCTTTACATCTGCGGCGCCCTCCGGTGAGTTACCTAAACTAAAAGATGCGTGCTTCAAATGATGATCCTTCTTTGTGTTTGAGAGTGAGGGCTGCTTACCGCTTTGAGGAGTCCACCTGCAACAGAGAGTCAACCAGATGCTTCAGATGGACCGTAAACGATGAAGGGATTCGATAATCGGCCAGACAGATTTTCGAATACATCACGATGACGTCATGACCGTGTATCGAGAACGGCGAGTGGCCAACGACAAATTCATAGAGGAGTATACCAAATGCCCACCAATCCACACATCTACCATAGGGCTTCAGCTGAATGATCTCGGGTGCCAAATACTCGGGAGTGCCACAAAGTGTCGAAGTTCGACCCTCAACACGCTGTCACAAAAGAGATACAGAAAGTTAAATAAATGCTAAAAATATCTAAAATTTTATTCTTAGCACCTTGGTAAATCCAAAATCGGTTAGCTTGATGTAGCCACGAGCATCCAACAATATATTCTCGGGCTTGAGGTCGCGATACATGAGATCCATGTGATGCAGATACTCAAGGGCGAGCAGCACTTGAACGCCGTAGAAGCGCGACTGTTTCTCATTGAACTTGTGCACTCTTTGGAACAGAAGGAATAATACGAATAATATGGGGAATATAATAACAATAACGGTTAAACACACTCGGAGAAAAAATCGTTCTCAATTTTGGAAATTCGCCAGTCTCTTGGATTAGGCGTATTCTAAAATTGAGTGTCGATTCCTCACTCACTTGCGATGATAGGTGAATAGTTCGCCGCCATTGATGAACGGCAGGATGAGATACAGATAGTCAAAGTCCTTGGAGGAGTTGATTAAATGGACCAGAAATGGAAAGCGTACTGAGCTCAGCACCATCTTCTCGTTGTGAACGTGTCCGACCTGTTTGAGTCGCACCAAATTCTCCTTGTTCATCATCTTGGCCGCATAATAACTTTTGCTCTTCTTCTCCCTAACAAGCAACTGGAGACAAAAAGAGATACAGAGAAGGATATTTAAGGACCCACGAAGAGAACTTACGACAGTGCCAAAGCTGCCATTGCCAAGGATCGCACGCTGTGAGTAGCCCTCGAGATTGGTGTAGGGTGACGGCTCCTGGTTATACCAACGCTCGTCGAACTCCTTTCGCAGGATGTCAAGTGTGATGCTGTAGTCCTCTTTCGAATTGAATGCTGTCCGCAGGTGCGTGTTACTCATAATCAGCATACGGTTCCTGCACGCATTTTCCACCACAAGCACGGACAGACGGACACACACAGAACGTCAATTTATCTAGTAACTCGTTTTCAATGCACAACAAACTCTCAATTTGGATACTCATAATTTTGAAGTCATTCAGATTTGTTTGGATCATTTTTGTTGTCGTATCTGACAGTCGACAGAACAGCAAAAGCAACAGCAACAGCAAAACAAACAGAACAATTTCCACATTTCAATTAGCTGGGCGCGTCGCTCTCGGAACTGGGACAAGGTATGACAAATAACCGTGGAGACCACATCAAATGCCAATTTCCTGTGGGACGGCCCACACATGTCACAGCAGTCACCGGTACCGGCAGACCTCGGGCGCGTTGACTTCTTGATGCCGCCGCCGTCGTCGTCGTCGTCCTGTCGACCCGCAAAAGTAAGAAAAATTGCACAACGTCCACTTGATAAATGATGCTAACCAAGATTACATAAGTTGGTAATTTTCTAGTACATTTATTCCTACATGTCAGTCAGTCACTCAGTCGGTCCGCAGTCAAGCAGTCGGCGCTCAGATGGACATCTATGTCTGCTCCATGTCCAACTCGGCCAACTGAGCCGGCTGCTGATAAGCGACGAGAGATGCTTCCGCTTCTTGCCGGGCTTTTAAGGTAACTGCTGGCCATGTGTTATACACTCAACCAAATTTCACATACTTATCTTAAATTATGAATAAAAATAAATAGATAATAATCGGCATATTTTTGGGATTGTCGATTTATGTCAAGCATTTCCAAACTTAAGAAAAATGTTTTCTTCCGTTTAAAAATTATTTAAAAAAATTCAAAAATATCTTGACGATTTTCGAGGCGAATTTCGAATATTTTTCTGAGTGTCCGTTGCCAAATTGACAATTAATCATTATCTTTCAACGCGCTGAGCCTCAACTTGAACCTGTAGGTTTCAATGGGGAAAAAGCCAATTACGGCTAGCCTTCACTTCGCTGAGGCTCTTCATTTCGGCCTGTGCAAATGGTTTTCTAAATATGTTTCGGGGGTTTTTTGGATGGGTTTGGTTTGGGGTTGGGGTTGGGGTTTGGACTCTAATGTGACGGCATTTATTCTGGGCAAACTTCATTATTGATTGAGACGAGAATAGTTTGGGCTGGACAGCTGAAATTGAAAGCAGTTCTAAATCAGTTTAATGGCCCCGCTGGTTAAGGCAAATACCCCCGGCACTATATAGTTTTTAATTCACTTAAAATCTGCAAAATTTGTCACGTAGCGAGAACAGCGCATTTGTTGTTGCCCCCAAAAGCAGCTTTCACTTGCAACACAGTAAATTAGAAATCGTGCAAAAACTAAACAATATCACTTAGAATGGGAACGGAGCTTGGCTCATTTAACTTTCAGCCACAAGATGAGCACACATGCCCCCTCCCCTCCCCTCCCCCTCTGCCCAACACACACACACATTGAAGATAAACTCCAGTTGGGCTAAGATATGTTAACGACTGCAATAAATAAGCGGATAATATCAAGCGTGCTAGGCCTTCCATAAATACACATATCCCAACTGCGTCTCGGACTTGGTCTGCGTCTTGGCCTGGGTCTCCTAAGCGGGCCGAGACCAGATTAAGTCATACGCACACGTTTCGCTCGCGCGGGGGGGGGGGGCCCATTTCTTTTGGCCTGCTTTGGTAACACTTAAAATTCATTAGCTGTATTAGCTGGCAAGTTGGCTTATGCAAAGTAATTGACGCCCCGATGAACTGTTGACACGCTCGGCATTTGTCTCTCGGCCCCCAAAACGAGCTTCACTTGGCTAATATTTGGTTTAGTTATCAGTGACATTTTTTTTTCTCCTTCTTCTTCTTCTTTTTTCGCTCAGACTTAAGTAGGTGAAAGTGAAAGCAGCAGCGGCAGCAGAAGCAGCAGCAGCAGCAGAAGCAGCCACAGCAGCAGCAGCAGAAGCAGAAGCAGCAGCAGCGGCAGCAGCGGCAGCCACAGCAAAATTGCCAAATTCAATTATGCTGAAAGGTTTCAACTCACATATCGCATATACAGAATATATCTATGCACTCAGAAAAAAGATTGCCTAGAAATGTAGAAAATCGCATGAGATAAAAAATCCAGCTGAAAGCTGAGACTATTTCGTGCATGCAAAAAATAATTGTCGATTTTTAGAAATGTTTTTTTGTTTTTTATATTAAGACCTAAACTTGTAAGAATTAAAAATGAAAATCGCTTTTCTTCTTCTTCTTTATTCGTAATATAATAATATAAGTATAAAAAAGTATGTTTAAATCAGTTTAGTATTGAATTAGATAAACTATCTAAGATGTGGAATCGTAAGATACTAATGTCTAATAAAAATAAATAACAGTAAAGCTAATGTCAGAATACTGCTTACAGAAACAATCAACTGGGAGTTAGAGATATTTTTTAGATTTGCAGAATTCCAAGCTGGAATTAAGCAAAGAAAAACCTTGGTTATTAAAAATGGAAACTAATATTTGAAAATACACTGAAAATGTTTTTTTTTTTAATTTTCGAAAAATTATTGCCTGTATTAAGCCAAGGAAAAGCTTCGTTTTTAGATTAGGATAACGCTGAGTTTTGAAAATACATTTTTGGCATTTTTTTTTCAATTTTTTGCGAGTATTTACACACCAAATATACATTTCATTCATTCATTTTCATTCCATTCATTGCAATATTTTTCTAAGTGTACATATATATGAATATCCCACATATTGTGAACAGCCCTCGCCATTAGCGCTAATCTCTGCACAATCGGGGTATGAATCAAGTCGCACACAATTACACTCCCCCTCTCTCTCTCTCTCTCTGTCTGTCGCTCTCTTTGGTTGCATGACCGGCAAATGCATTCAGCGTGTGTGTGTGTGTGTGTGTGTGTGGCACTCACAGTTCAACGGGCAGCAACAATGTCAACGTATTCCACCTAGATGCCAACGTACAAGATGTGTGTGTGCAAAAGGTGTAACTAATCTGCCAGGCCATGTGACTTTTGCCATGCGCCGCTGTCACTCACGGGGCATGCCACCGCCCCATCCCTCTTTCCCACCACTGCGAAACCCTTTTGCCAAACGGTTTCCAGTCAATTCAACCCCCCACCCAGAAGGAAAGCGTTATTCGACCTGCCAACAACCAACAACCAACTTCCTACCTTCAATCATCGATGCGCCATTGTTGTCCTTGTTGTCCTGGCTGAGAGAGAGACAGACACTGACACAGGCAACGCCCTGCGCTGCGGGTGGCAACTCTGGCATTTTGCAGCTGGCTGAATAAGTAGAAAAAATGGAGGCATTTTATTATTATTATTATTTTGATTATTTCTAATGCGCATTTGCTTTGGCTAAGTTTTACTGCTGGTGCACTGAACTGTGTGCGGACAGTTGGACAGTGGGACAGTTGGACATTTGGACCTGATGCCACCTTTTGTGTTCTCTACTAATGCTGCCAGATCGTCATAAATCAGCGGGGGGTGGGGTGGGAGGGAGTTGGTTGCAGCAGCAACCATTGATGATATCGCCGCTATAAATCAATTGCAAACGACATCAGGTTCGATGGGCAGACAAATAGCGGAACAGTTCCATTTTATACGTTGTCAAATGCATACACTGCAAGAAAAATTGCAGCCTGTATTAACAGAAGATAGTCTCTGGGAAACTGTGAATTTTTGCACCTATTAACAATAAATTTGGAATAGAAATTGGACAAATTTTACTTCATCAAATCCGCTTGAGGAACGTTCCAGGCTGGCTACTGCCACAACTCACTCAAATCTGATCCGAATCGGAAATCGGGGTTTTTCTAATTGTATTTTTTAATTTTAAATGGAAATTCTTTTTAGATTTATTATTTTGTAGGAGTGTAAAATCTTTTCAATGCCAAAACTGGTCAAAAGTGCTCAGATTTTCAGAAGCAAGGTCTTTTTGATGATGGATTGATCTGTCTATCTATCTATCTATCTATCTATCTATCGATTTCGATGCCATAACTATTGGAAATCGAATCAGACTTTTGAACTAGGACTTTTTAAGTATAGTTTGGGATCTAGATTAATACTGCTTTGAAAGTAGAAAATGCGTTTCTTGCTTGAAATTCATGTTAATATTCGATTGCTAACAGTCCAAAAAATTAAATCTGTTTTCCAAAATTGAGTTATTTTTGAGTATGGTTTGGCTTCCAAATTTAAAGTTGAAAACGCAGTTCTGACTCGATATTCAAGTAGATATGCTACCATTTATAATCCACTAAAAGAAGTTTGTCAAAACTTATGCGTTTTTCAAAAGCAAAACCTGTTTTTGTAATGGCTGGGGATCTAGTATAGTTCTGACTCAAGTTTCAGGTAATCCTCTATGAGGACTGTCCCACCCCAATTGTTCGAGTACGAACATGAGAAGCAGTGAGATGATGATAGCTGGCCCATGCAAGCCAGCCTTGTTCATCGTTGTGCCTGCCTATGATGATTCGCAACTACCGTTATTTGCTGGCGACGGGTTGCCGGCAGCTCGCGGCGCGACGGTCGCCGCGATACAACTGCTGTGAGGCCCCGATTCAGCTGCCTTCATCGACAGGCCCCGATCCAGCTGCCTTCATCGACAGGCCCCGATCCAGCTACTATGAGGCCCCGATCCAGTTGCCTTCATCGACAGTCGCCACGATCCAGCTGCTATGAGGCCCCGATCCAGCTGCCTTCATCGACAGGCCCCGATCCAGCTACTATGAGGCCCCGATCCAGTTGCCTTCATCGACGGTCGCCACGATCCAGCTGCTATGAGGCCCCGATCCAGCTGCCTTCATCGACAGGCCCCGATCCAGCTGCCTTCATCGACAGGCCCCGATCCAGCTGCCTTCATCGACGGTCGCCGCGATCCAGCTGCTATGAGGCCCCGATCCAGCTGCTGTGAGGCCCCGATCCAGCTGTATTTTACATGCATTTAGGCTAACCATTTTTGTATAAATGAAGAGCCTGCTCATCAGAGCAGTTCAGTTCGATTCTGAACGTCGTCTCAGCGTGTCAACTATATATACGTGATTCAGACACCGATAAATAACTTTACTTAAATATCTTAAGATACACTTAAATTTAGAGAGAGAAACTTTAATCTTTGACTTTATTTATTTCTTGCACTTATAAGTTACCTTTGCCATTTTCAGGCCAATTTGTTATGCCTGTTTTCTCCGCGTGTACTTATCACATATTCTAAACAACAATTTTGAGAGCATGGCTGAATGGAAAACGGTGCTTTATATGCGAATATAGAATTTGGCGGGACGCTGTGGTAAATGGCTTTGGCAAATAATAAAACAATGCCGAATTAAAACAATTGCACTTGCAACAGCAACAGCAACAACAACAGCAGCAACAGCAACAACAACAAGAGCAACATTTTAAACATTTGCCATAAATAAACATGAGCCGGTGGCATTTTGTAGTGGTGCATGCTCGCTGAACAAAGTGGCAAATGGAAAATAGAAAATGGAAAATGGAAAATGCTGAAACATTTTATTGAAATTCAATTAAAGTCGTATTTCAATAATTGGACACGCATGGTGCCCATTTCCGTGCCCAGTTCGATTTTGAAAACGCCGCTCGAAATTTATGAGTTTTCCAATTGAAATGTTGCCACTTTGGACACAATTCCCCCCTGATTGTTGTTGTTATTGTTGTTATTGTTGTTGTTGTTGTTGTCCATTTTCGGCAGAGGAAAACGGAAATTGTTGCAAAATTGAGGACGACTGTTGGAGTTGGACTCCATCACAAAACCCACGGTGCATTAGGCTGCAAGTTCTTATCTGTTATCAGCTCACCCTCGACACACCGACTGGCCTTGACTACTACTCCACACACACACACACACACACACACACACGCACACACACACACACCAACACTACCCCTCTGAGCACACCCTCACGTTAAGTGTGCAAAATTTTGCGTGATTTGTGCGAATTTCCTCGCATTCGAACGCAGATAAAACTTTGATATCAGAGGGGCGGCAGGCTGCTGGCGGAGGGTTGCTTACACTCAGCAAAAAAATGGCTAGCTATTAGAAATAATTGCCAAATTGAATCTGAAATTGAGAAAAGAAAAACTCTGTTTTCTAGAAATATGTTTTCTGAGTGAGAAGCAGTGCTACTCTTGGCACCAAAAGTAAGACGAATTTCTAAAATTCAGCTCGATTTTTTGCTGAGTGTAGTTCTCCCTCTCGCTGTCATTCTCGTTGTTGTTGTTGCCATAAATGTGCCATAAATATTTTTGTACTTGTCATATCGGGCTCTCTGTTTAGGCACAGATCATTAAGTTTCCACGGCATCTCAGCATTCCCATCAGCTTTAAGGACGGGCTGCGAAGTGAACATGTGTTTTCCATAGCTCATCTTCAATTTGTGTTCTTCTCTCTTCTGCTCTCTTCTGCTCTCTCTCTCTTTTTGTCATAAACTATGTTATTTATTTATCAAAATGCCAATTGAGGCCCGTCACGACTCTTTGGCATTTTACTTGGCCACGATTCACTTCCATTAACGAGGCGCTGATGGAATACTTAAAAACTATTCGACAAGTCGTCAATTGAAATGGAAATGTCAACAAAATGCTTAAGACATCTGATCTATCAATATATTTAAATGCAAATAAATAAACAGTTAAATATATATATAAAGATATTCAAATATCCAAGACGTAAGCAATTATGCTCAGACTGAGCATACTGAGATACTGAATATTCGATGATATTCGACCATACCTTAAGTTCGCTCAATTTCTGCAAGACATTCAGAAAATATCATATATATATATAATATATACAATATATTACAAATTCAAAACTAAATATTTTCAATCCTTTCTTGTTATATTTGAGATTTTTGCTGAATGTTTACCAACACATACAGTGAGAGACAGCTCAAGTCGACCAAAGTCATTTTTTTTAAAAAATTCCAAAAACCGATGGTAGGCACATGTATTAACCACCAATGTGAATGTATGACCCTAATAAACTGAGGTTTCCCCACCTGCACCCAGGTGTCCACAATGTGCCTGGTCCAAATAAGTTGCAGGCAATTATTTTTTTTTCTTTGGCACTGGTCGACTTGAGCTGTCTCTCACTGTACATTACTTTGGCGTCGTCGTTATGCCACAATCGAGAGGGTCCACGGATTTCAGCAGTTAGAGCTATATATTAAAAATTAACTAAGACTTTTCTGACTTCTAGCATGTCTACTAAATAAATCAAAAAATAATCATCGTTTCGCACTTTTGGCAACTTCTTAATATCTTCACAGTCTGATCTATGCCTAAGGTGTACAAGTTTACATATCGACTGCTAATTCTTTTTAGGTCAACTACTATAAAGTGATATAAACATATTTCAAAACTGATGTCGGCGAAATTTATGAAATCTTAAACTAAAAACTGGTCAAGTAATCAGCTTCCGATCACAAGTACAATGAATTTTCGATGCTTCGGTTCATAATTGCTTCTACTTTTTCTGTTAGAACTTTAGACTTGAGTCTCGCTAGTACATCAACTTCTTGGCATCTGTATATTCAACTCAAGACATCTTAGAGGATCATTTAGACATAAACTCAATTTCCAAGTTCCAAGGTAAGTGACAAGCGAAACAAGCTGCTTGGCAAATGATCAACCTGAGAAGTGTTCAAAGCACAAATGCAATCAGTATGGAAAACGACGACAAAAATATTCTGCTGAGTATATATATATGTATATATATGTGTGTGGCACATGCAACCTAATGCAAATGCTGCGTCTCGTGACGACCGCCTTTAGATCTTCAAAATCCGGGGTATGATATTTCTAGAGTGCGGCATTTAAATTTGACATGGATGCGATTTGCACGCTTAATTGAGACAGGTGCCGAGTCGTTAGAGGGGGGAGGGGACGTGTAGAAGGGTGGCAAGATGCAGACACTGAGCAACTGCGACATGTGTTTGCTGCTGTTGCACAAGCCGCAAGATTTATCATCGTACCACGTGTGTCGTCATTACAGGCGCTCCATTTTTCACGGGAATAGCGAGCGACGCACGCCAAATGCAAAATTAACAACCTAATTAATACCTAGGCCCTGTCAAAAGTCACGCCCACCCCCTACCCACCCTGCCACCATCCCACCATCCCACCATCCCACCTAGCCACTCCATTCAGCCATCCGCCCATTCGTTCAGGCAAACGGCCCATTTGGCGGGGCAGCTGCTCCAAAGTGTTTTTTATTTCCTTGGCGGGGGTGATCATCTGCCGGATTGTTGGCATATCTGCTACGGCGATATCTACACTCAGAAAAAATGTTAGTTTCTTTTTAGAAATATATTTAATTGTTCAGAAATATATTTCTAAAGAGTGGAGTTAAGTTGCCCGCGATTGTCTAAATATAAGTTCAATTTATTTTCTGAGTGTATAGTTGGTGCGGGAATAGATAGATAGTGCAGGCGAGATTTTTGCGTTTTTAATTGGTGCATCGGAAGGGTGCTTTGTCTAAAGTGAGAAGCGAACCGCAAACTAACTAACTAACGGCCAGCGGGGGGCTCAGGATGGGCTGGCTGTCAAAGTCAGCTGCTGCTAGAAACAGCTAAAAATGCCAAATTGACTAAGAGGAGCAGGAACGGGGGAGATTTGCAGGCATATTGAAGGCGTTTGTGGCTTTGCCTGCCAGCACTTGGACCGGACGTTTATTGAACATTTTTACATGCGGTTCGGTTCGGTTCAGTTCGGTTTGGTTCGGTTTGGTTGCTGGCTAACTGGCAGCTGCTCTTTGGCCTGGGCACTTTTATTAATTTTCAGCGAGCGAGCCGAGCGCATCTCAATTCCTCAGACAGTTATCAGTATTAAATGCAAATAGCTGCTAAATGGGATTTGCAAGTAAGACCAGCAGCAGAAAGAGGAGAAGGGGAAGGGGAGGGGAAGGCGAATGGCAAGGGGAAGGGGGCCAGGAGCAGGAAGTAGAAACACAGATTTGTTGGTTCTGTGAAATTGGCCAAAAATGCGTTAAATGCAAATTGGATAAGAAGTCGTGTCGGGCAGACTCTGCATATGGCTGCCAAGCCACAAAAGGAAGCCAAAGAAAGAGTGAGCACTTTCCAGCCGCATGTAACCGACTGCATAATGCTCTGTTAACAGTGTAATAGCAGCTGGAAACAGTTGCAACGAACCCGCCCGATCAAGCTGGGTTGCGCTCTCAACTTTGTCAGCAAGTTTTGTGTCCTTAGCTGTCTGTCGGGGATAGGTTCTTTTGATATTTGATTTGCCAGTTCCCAGTGGGCGTGGCACATCAAGACTAAAACTAATGTTTAAAAGTGGCAAGTTTATAGTTTTACTGCTGAATGGACTATATACGTTGCCCATATACCCTGCCACTCTTGTAAGCAGTGTATATTGAGAAGCCGAACTGAGGCAGTTGCTGAGGGATATCCGCTGTGGATGTGGAGCTGCTGGCATCACATGACTGGCGAGGCCGAGGCCGCGTTTCGTGTTCATTTTGCCACAAATGAAAGCGGCGACAAACTTTAAAGTGGATTACGTTTGCCTAGCATAGCTCTCTGCACTCTCCAGCCCCTCCCGCTCTCTACTCTATATTCCGCTCGCTGTTTGCTATCTGCTGCCTGCCGCATGTACTTGCAACATAAATCCGTGAGTTTTTGCGCGCCCAAATTTATGGCGCTGGCGACACTCAGCTCAAACTTTGCTCCTGCCAGCGGGCATTGTTGTATTTATGACCGCGACATGACCTGATCCTGATCCTGCCCCTGTTCCTGTGTTCCCAGTGTGTGTGTATGAGTGTGTGTGTGTGTGTGTGAGGGCGCTGAAAGTGTTGTGCGCGTACGTGCAACCACAGCCTTGAAGCCGCTAGTCTTAAAAGTGACGCTCGGAAATTGGATTTGCTGGCGAAGCTAAACTGTCATCTTAAATCTCCACGCCTGTCAATTTGCCTCCTTTTAAATGCAATTTATGTGAACTCTCTCTCTCTCTCTGTCTCACTCTCTCTATCTCTCTCTGTTGGTGGTCCTAATGAGCTGTAGGCCGCCTTTAGTCCGGCTGCAAACAAGCCAAAAACAGCCCGCTGGCAGCTTGCCCCCAAAAACTCAATTGAAGTTAATTACGTGGAAGAGGCTCACACAGTTACAATTACAGTTACAGCTACAGTTACAGTCACAGTTACAGTTACAGTTACTCTGCGCTATTTACATGTGCCGCACCCCTCCGCAAACACACATAACATAAAAAGAAGGAAGGAAGAGAAGAAGGAGAGCATTGCAATCAAGAGTAGTCGACCGCAGCATGCTCTGTGCTGCAGCTGAAATATAGAGAGAAAATAATTTATTTATTTATTATTTTCTAATTAGTAAAATAATTAATAATAATAATTTAAATTAAGACTAACTAAAATTATTGAGCAATGACTGCTAGGGCCTTCAGCTTGGCCAGGAGTATTTTACAGTCTAATTTCAATATTATTGTCGCACATTAAACTCCCCGTTGATCGTTGGGAACAGAGTATAACAAAAAAAATAAATAAAATAGGAAAAAAACGAATCCCATTTGGTTGCTGGAAATCAATTCAACCGGATGCATAGCGTCGATGGCGACTGCTGACCGTTGGTCGCTGACCGTCGTCCATCGTCCGCCGTCCATTGTCATCCTCCTCCCCTCCGGCCCATGCCCCTCCTCTTGGCCAGGATGTCAATTGTGATTGAGCGCGTTTTGCTTATGGCTGCAGAATCCCATTTGTAATTCTTGTTGTTTGCGCAACATCTCAGCATTTTGGGCAAATGGACAGCCAAAACGTAGTCATAATTATTGTTATGTTAATAAAGAGAGCTCCCAGTGTCCAGAGTCCAGTGTCCAGGATAGAGGATAGAGCTGTTCGCTATTTACAGGGTGGCTCATCCACAGCCACATCCTCATCCATATCAATATCCATTGACTTGGCCATTGATTTTTACGTTATGTGTTTGCTTAGCGACTTTGCATAAAAGTGGCCAAAGTGACACAAAGTTTTTTCGCTTCTTTCTCTTCTTTCTCTGCTTTCTTTTCATTTCTTTTGGGCCCATCGATAAAGATTCTGAAATAGTGAAATGTTCTGTTTGAGTTTCGGCTAAACGCCTGCGAATATGCTTGCCACAAATTTCAATGTGTGCCACGCCATTAACAGCAGACTCTGCTCAACTCAAGGGGGCGTGGCACGAGTCGCACTCCTTTCTTTCTCGATTTTTTTTCGATTTTTTTTTTAGAAATTCGCCACAGTTTGTTGGTAGCTGCAACTGATACGAATAGGAATACGAAACGCCCCCCAGATAGGTGTGACACATCGTGTGATTGATGAAATGTGGCAGCAGAGCACGAGAGAGAAGGGCGGGGAGTGGCATTCTGCTGTGGACCACCAACTAATTTCCACATTTTTCACATTTACGAAGACAAATTGAGGTGCGAACTTGGGTCGAGGCAATAAAATTGCCGAATATCAAAACAACAAAATCTTTTCGCAACACACTCGCCCATAAAAAAAAGCGACAACACAACACAAAAAAGGGGTTTGAGTGCTGGAAGGGTTGGCTGGGGGGTTAGGGGTTTTAGTGCTACATTTGACACAGACGCTTCAAATCTGAGCGCCGAGGCTGAGAGTGGCAGCCATGCGAATTTGGCGAATGCCAATTGTTTTTCGATTTCGCCGCTTAAAAATGCGCAAATCCGGACAGACTTTGGACTTGGGCCCACCATACTATTAAACTCAATATCTACAACAATAAATTTCAAGTCGCACTCACACACACACACACACACACGACTCCGATTTAGTTGCACAGATGGGGAAACGTGGCGAATCAAAGTCATTTCTGATTTCTATTTCTATTCCATTTCGATTTTCATCTGGTTGCCCTTGCGGGGAGTCCTTCAATATAGTGAGCAAGTATGTAACGCATTGGAAAAGATCTCTCTGAGTCCAATAAGCATATATGTATTCAGTTTTGGCAGCTATATAAATCGATAAGCCAACAAATCCACTGTTAGCCTTAAGACTCCTCCAGCATTTTGAAAAACAACATCGCTCTGCTATATATGTATATATATTCCTAAGCCCCATTAAATCAATATTTTATTTATTTTTCGCAATCAAATGGACTTCGTTCGGCAAGGGTAAATGACATTCGCCAAACTGAAGTTAACATTTTTATTTTTTATTTTATTTTTTAGTTTTCCATTTGAATTCGTTTTATGTGCGACTCGCCAAAAAGTTGTCAATTGACAATTCGCTGGCCATAAACGTGGAAAGTCCAACCACCTCCACCAGCACCACTCCCACCTCCACCAGCACCACACCCACCCCCTGGCCTTTTCAATAAAACTCAACACCAGCCGCAGACGAGCCGTGTCTACCCCTCATGCCCATTATTTCCATTAGCATAATGTTGCGAGGACCGATCTGGTTTCCAGGCCCAACTTCGATTTGCTACAATTTTATTTATTGTTTTTATTTGTATTTTCTTTCCCCGATATTGTCCAGGCCAAAGTTAAACATTGCCCTCGTAAAAGCGGCTCGGAATTACATTTTAAATAGTTCTTGTTTCTGTGCCGAGTTCTTTTTATGGCTAATTTATGCGCATGGCCAAATTGAATAGTCGAAGGTTGAACCGCCAAGTGAGAGCCATCACAATTGACCACCAGAATTGCCCCCGACGGGATTTGTGAAACGCATATTGCCCCATGTTGATAGCTTCCCCCCCCCCCCCAAACATATCGAACCTAATTAATTGAGTTGTCCTTCAGGCCCCAATGTCATGTCAATAATGATCTCGCCAAGTGTTGAGCTATTTGTTAATAAATACGTAATAATCCAAAACGTATGTGCATATATTTGAATATATGAATATTACACTCAGCGAAATATCAAAGTGAAAACATTATTCAAATGCAGAAAGTTTCATTCATGATCTAAGTTGATTGAATGTTAATGCTTTGATTCATCATTTTCTTTCTTAATTTTCTGTTTGCTTTCACAATTTTGTCAAATTTTTCTTCAAGTGTATAGTGCTCAATGCCATGTCAATGCTGACCTTGAAAAGTGCGCGAAATGAGTTGAGATCCATTATAATTTTGGCGCCTCGATTTGTAACATTTCCCCAGTTTCCCCAATTTCGGTTTCAAGTGCATATATCAAACGGGTGAGGAGAGCGATGTGGCTGAGGAGGGGTAGTCAAAGAAGGGACCGCAGCCATCACAACAGACAGTTGAAAGTGAACATGCGAATTTTGCCGAAAGTCTGCACAAAAATAGAACACATACGTATACCCATATGAACCAGAGCCAGAACCAGACCAGCAGCATCTGTTTCATATAAACGGAGAATATGTCTTGGGCAACTGGAAAATGAAAAGACACACAAAGAAAGAAAAATCGGAAAATTTTCCATAGACAACACTTTAATGCCGAAAGGCCAGCAAACGCTGAGGGTCATCAGCGCCAGCGATTCAAGAGCACTCGCACGGCACAATGATCGTAGGGATCCACATCCCCGGTGCTGACATGGTAGAGAAGTGCCTGCATGTTAAATGGCACGCGATCCCTTCTGCTCAAGCAGAGCCAGGCGCGACGAACCAAACAACGCAGACGATGCTCAGTGACCTTTGGCCGACTCTTCAGATATCGCCTGCTGAAGATCTGCTTGAAATTTCCGTAGGGCGTCGGACGCAGTTTGTGGCCCGTCAACGCCTGCCAAAAGAAACTGAATTTCTGCATCGGCTTGAGGTCATCCCAATTGGAGCAGTGGTTGCCTCTCGCTGTGCGCCTCGAGCCGAGCCGTTCCAATGACGCTTCATGCAGCGCCTTGCCGCATTTATCCAGCTTTGCCATACGCTGCCTGGTCAAGTCGTCGAGGGGATAAAAGACTTGCCAGCATTTGCTTATCACCTCCTTGTCCCGGAGAATCGCTTGCGTGTCACACAACCGACTCTGGCGGAGATCTGCACTGCGTATTCGTCTTTGTTCGCCCAACTCCTCGGCATCGTAGGTGACCAATCGTTTGGGATACTTGTGCCTGATGGTATAGCTGCAAGTATCCCTTGGCTGGGTTGCGCCTGCGAATCTCCTGTAGCCAACGAAACCCAACAATTTGCATAGAAATTCCATACTTTGAAATTTTGCAAACTCCAACGAGAGGGGGAGAGTACGTATAAATAATGTGTGTATATATATGAATATGTATATATGTCGAGAGATGTTTGCAATTGTTTTTATCAATTTCAGTTAGAGGCGCCTACTCAGCTGCTGGCCGACTCCCATAATTTAGTGTTCATGAAAATATATGGCCCTATATTATAAATGCGAAAAATAGTCGCCAATAAAAATCCAGCTTCTCGAGCTGCCAAAATGACAGCTATATTAAAAATGCTGCTGTTTGTGCAAAAAAAGAGAAAAGAAGGGAAAATGAGGAAAATGAGGGAAAATAAATACGAAAGATACATTTGGATTTGCACAGAGATATTTCGTTGGAGTTTTCCACATTTGCCCAGCGTATTTATTATGTGGAAGCCAGTCTGGGCTGTGCTTTCACATGTGTATTCCTACACTTGCTCATATTCATATTCATTCTTCCGATTAAGCAGTTTTCATGGTCATCATTAAACATATATAAATATATATAGAGTCGGCGCAATCAGTGTGTTGTTGCCAAATAAAATAAGTGGCCTAAATAAAAATGTTGGCCATATTTGTGCGCTGTTTACGAGCCAATGCGAGCGAACGAGCCGATTCGCCAATGGAAATCGCTGCAATTATTAAAATTAATTTCATTTATTACATCATGAAAATAACTCAACGTAAGCCCAACGAGAAGTAAGAGTGATGCAGCACAGAGACAAGCCAGACTGCGTTGTACCCTGTAAACAGCTTGTATTGTAGACTGAATGCAGTTCACAAACTTGAACAGATTCAAATTGATAGAAGAAATAGAAAATCTTTTGGGACTTACATTCAGAGAATCCAGGTGATTAGATTGTTTATCGATAATTATCGATATACGGAAATGTGTTCTCGAACATCGATACAATTGATGTTGGATACGTTAGCTGTTACTTCAACTTTGAACTCTCTCTATTAGTATATGTAGATTTCTGTCTGTTTCTTGCACAATCTCTAGGCTACCCGTTTTGCCCATTTTTACAGGGTATAACAACAAATGTGATACCCACACAAGCCTGCATTTTTGGCCACAAGCTGTCGCAGCAATTAAGATGTGACGACCAATTCGGCATTGTCCTTTTCACATTCATTGGTTGTCCTTGCCTGCCTCTCTCTGTCTCCTCCCCCCTCATAACATGTCGCTCTGCGGCTTGTTCAGCAATTCCCTTCCCCTCTTCCCCTCTCTCCCTCTCTCCTCCACTCTGGTAATTTCAAGTTAATAACGCTGAAAATATAATGCACGTTCGATTTTGCATCACTTTGCTCCGTCAATTGCCAATTTGGCGGCCATTTGCGTTTATTTGCCAATTGTCCGGCGTAATATTAGCCAAGCAAAGAAATATTCCGACCGGGACTACCTATAAAATCTGTTTTTAATTGCTTGTCAGACAACAAAATGCGTATTTTTGTGCTGTCACATCATTTTGTGTACTTTATGGGCACATTCACAGCTCGCTCTTAGCCAAATTCATAACTAATTTACAAAATGCTTAAAGCTGTCGCAAATCTAATACTAAAATCAGCAAAAAATCGACATGAGAATATATAAATCGGTCTAAAATTAAAAACGTCTTAAATCTTGGAAAAATTGTTCGTATTTATTCAATTTTGAATATTTTTCTTATTCATCTACTCAGAAATATATTCTTTTACCAGGAAATCAATTCCAAAACAGTATCAATGAAAATCGCCCTGAATTAGAATATAGACTTTCCATAATTCAAATTATATATAAATATAGTTATACTTTCGAAGTAATAAAGTGAGTTTTCGAAATAATAAACTTGTGAGGAGCCATATAGCTTTGACATATGCTGTATGAGCCCCTCGCAACAACTTTAACATACGCTGCATACGCCCCTCGCAACAAGTGCAGCTCACACAAATTCCAAAATATGATAAGCGGAATCCGTTTGCAGGACGACCGATATTCGAATTGCAATCGAGTGCAGCAACCCCTAATGCCACCGATCGCAATAGGAGCCCGCTGACCTAATGCCACTGAGTGCAGCGATCGCAATATACGAGCGATCGCTGACCTAATGCCCAGCAAATAGAGCAAAATCAGCAGTGAAGTAACCGCTGAGGGCAACGATCGCAATATGCGAGCGATCGCTGACCTAATAATGCGTCGACCGGAATGTTGGAGATGCACTTGTCCCCAAATTCATGGGACTTGCAAAACCAATACTCGCTCGACACTGAGGGCGTGGGCAAAAGCTCGGCTTGGTATGCGAAGAACCCAAGCATAACCTTAGGCATAACGGTAAATGAAGTCTAGTAAGTTAGACAAGAGCACTGCACACAGCTAAACTGAACTGTTTTCGATTCAGACTGAATATACCACCTTTTTGCGAAATATATAATGCTTACCTTGTTTATTTATGCGGAATGTGTTTATTTCCAACTTCAGTTGACACAGCAAGACAGCAAACAAACTACATCCAACTATGAGCAAACAATTAAACTAAAGAAATTTCGTTTTTTATTCAATTGTGCAAAATATAGTGAAAACAGTTGTGCAAAAATCCACATAGATTATTCGTGCAGAAAATATAGCTTAAGTAGGAAGAGTAAACAATTCAAGCAAATGATTGACACAGCTGCGATAGTTGGGTAAACAGAACCCAGATTGAAATTGGTATAAATAGCTCTCGGTCTCCACACAGAGATCAGCATTCAGAAGAATTCCACAAACATCGCAATGAGAATCGCAACGTTGATCCTAAGCTGTGCCGTCTTAGCCATTTGCTGGGTAAAGGCCACCGAAGGGAGTACTCCAACTACTACTACCTCAACCGTAACCTCAACCACGCCCTCAACCTCGCCTAGCCTCAGTAAGTCTTTACCTGTTTTATATTACGCGCCATATGACTCAGCTTCATATATTGATACAGGTCCAGCATCGCCTACTCCACCGCACAGTACGAGGAACAGCGGTGCACCGTTCCTCACTAAATTTACACGTATGAGAAATTTGGAAAACTCTAAATTAAATCTGCAATAAAATTTGCCCAATTCCCATGCGGAAGACAGCACACCAATTCAAAAGTCTTTTATTTAGCTCAAATCCAAACTATAAGATGAGTTAGGAACTATAACAATATTTTGGACTTGTCAGTTGTGAACAGTTGGTTAATCTTAACAAATGGAAATAAATCGTTGGAGGAAAGTCACTCGACATCAGTCTCGGGAATGGCGAAGCTGCTCCTGCTGGAGGCCAAACGCATTGAGAACCTCAACGACTATGCGGATGAGCTGGAGGGAAAGTTGAATACACTGAAAAGGTAAGTTCCAAAGTCTAACTTGATTTATTTGAAACTAAAGCCATTATTTTTCCCAGTGTTGTTCCACTATTGCAAGCGGAAGGTGTTCATTGAGGAGCCCGTGGGTTGCTCGCACATCTCCCATCTCGCCCAGCACAAATCAGAGCTGCCGAGTCCGACCCATAAAAGGGGCGTCGCAAATACGGAAGTCGAGCAGTGCAAAGGCGACGAGCAGAGGCAACACGTTGACCGGTGAAATCGTAACAGGACGATGCACCAGCACGGAACTTCGAAGGAGCGAAGTCAGTCAGAGAAGGTCTGATCGTCACCTAGCTGGTACATGGAACGCCGGATATCAAAGGGATATCCATATGGCAGTTAAAATGGTACCGTAGTAATAAGTGAAGCCGGAGAAAGCCATTAGTAGTATATGAAGTATATGATTTTTAGCCCAGCTAAAACTGGACGAACTAAAAAGGTTCGTTACAAAGTGAGTTTGGCGATTTCCTAAATTTCATTCCAATGTGTTTCTGAGTGTACAAATTGTTGGCAGATGAAGAGCACTTTCAACTCAGCCAGTTAGTCTTAAGTCTTATTGCACTCCTAGTTAATCCAAAAATCATTATCGTCAGTATTTGAATGGCAAGGTGTGCTCGTAGCCCAGTTTTGCCCAGTTCATTATTCCTGTCGTATATCAAATCAGACCTTTTTGGGGCACACACACAGCTGAGAATGCTCTGAATTCCCTTAGTTATTTTGAGCTGGCACACATGCCTTTATGATGAGATAGATAATATAGCTGCCAAAACTGAGTGGCTTTCCCTAAGGAAAGAAAATCGCATTCCACACTCACCAGCACACGCACACACCAGCACACACACGCACACACACACACACACACACACACACACACTTTATGGCGGTTAGGTGAGCGTCTTTCGCCGTGTTTGAGCTAATGGCAATGCGTCTGCCACAGATCCCAGAACAATAAAATTCCCATTTAGACGCGAATGCTAACAGCCAATGGCAGCTCCCCAGACTCTGGGCAAGACTGTGCCACAGCCCCCCCCCCCACACTCCAGTCCACCCACTTGCCATGAGCAAAGTGTGGCAGCAGCAGTTTTTGTGTTTTGCGTTTACGTGAAAACAATTTTTATGGCATGTCAAAAACCTATTTTAATGCTTTTAATGAAAGCGAATTTTATTGCATTACTTTTCGATTTTACGGCCCAGCCAGGCAGGGGTGGAGGGGTGGCGGGTTGGGGGGTGAAGCGGGGCAGGCATGTGCGTAAAAATGCACTCAAGCCAAAATGTTGACAAGATCGTAAAAGAAAACTTTGCACGGCATGGAAAAAAGTAAAACGGAAAAACAGGTGACAAAGCAAAAACAAGTCAAAGTTTGTGCCCCCCCAGAAATGCCACTTAATGTGCCACAATGTGGTCTCTAAAAAGATAAATACAAGCGGCAAAAACACACACACACACACAACATTTCCGCTGTCAACGTTTTGCATAAATTCCGACTCCCAAATGTATGCTTGGCTTCATTGGATACCTTTGCCAAATTCATTTGACCAGAAACTTAAGTTATATTTTGGAGTCGCGCCAAAGGGACGGAGAGACAGCCAGAGTCAGAGTAGACATGTTTAGTGGCACGGCAAAAGCAGCAGCAGCAGCAGCACAAGCAGCAGTGGCAGCGACAAAAGCTTTCAGCCATAAAGACGCAACCAGAGTTGCGTAGACGACAGGACGAAGGACGACTTTGTCCTTTCGCACACGTCGTCTGTCGAAGCACTCAACGTCAGCCAAATGCACATGCAACTCGCTCGGGTTAAGGACGAGCGGAGGCAGGAGCGGGGCAGTGCGGCAAGGAGACTCGAAACAATGCCGCCACAGGCACATGAGACCTCTCTTTCCACTGCTGCTCTTGCTCCTGCTGCTGACAGTGCTGACAATACTTTTGGACTTGAACGCACTTTTGCGATCCCTGCACTCGGAGAAAAAAATCGAACTTAATTTGAGAAAGTCGACAGCTACACTGACTAGCTAAGAATAACACAGGCAAAAAAGTTTCTAGTGTTCTGGAGGAAGTCATTTTCGAAATTTGTATATCCTAGTTTATAAATCCATAATGCGATTTCAGTCCATTTTTTTTCAGAGTGTATTCCATGCATTAAATATTGCATATGCACTAAATGGAGTCGGGCCCAAAAACTATTGACAGGGTCAGACATGCACAGACATGCATTGTTGGGCGGCCAAAAACTGTCGAAATGTCACAGGACAAGGCACAAGCAACATCTTGGCCAGCCAAAGACTTGGCTTAAAGCAGCGTACTCCGTTTTCGTTCTTAAACAGTTAACTCAGCTCGCTCTTTAGGTAAATTAGTTATAGCCAACCAAGGCTAATTTTTGCAAGCGAATTTCGGGGTTACTTCGCAATTAGGGGTGACTACCAAATCGAAGGTCCCGTAGCTCCCACTTTGCATTCTTTCCCGAGTTCCTTTTTTATTTTTGAGTTCTTTAGTGTGACGAATACTTGGACTGACAATAAAGTGTCATTAGGATATATTGGCTGCCATTGCCATTGCCATTCGCATCGTAAAAAGCAATGGCAGTCGCAGGCCGCAAGTGCCAAAGTTACAACAAATTCGTTTCATAAGCACATTAAATGACAACAACAAAATGCAAATTAGCTAACGATGCTGCCCCTGCCTCCTGTTCCTTACTTCCCCCCCCACCCCCCTCTCAATAACAAAAACCAAAACCTACAAAAAAGGTGGAGCAATGAGTGAAACAACAAATTTTCGCAAGTACATCATTTTCAATGGCAATGCGTGCATAAAGTGTTTTCAGCTGGAATTTGACATACCCTAGAAAAGTCGAAATATTCGAGAGGTTCAAGAAGTATTATTATGAGAGGTACGATCCTCAACAACCACGCCTTTCAAGGTTTTCCTTAATAACTATAATTCATATTTGAAAACTGGTTTTAATTCTCACATAGACAAATTGGAAATTGTTCAAAAAATATATAACCAAATTGGTAGATCTGATTTTAATAAAATCTGAAGTCTAACTTAAGATTTTTGATATTTTCAAGACTAACTCATTTTTGAAAGGGAAAAATTTCAATAATAAAATGAGCAAATATGTCAGCAGATAAACTTCAGTTTGCCAAAAGAGATTGAACTCAGAGGAACTTATTACAGAAATGTAAAACAAACAAGTTCAAATAATTTTTTAAACAGACATAAAAACAGTTTCGAAATCAATAACTACTACGATATGTGTTGCTATTGACATTAACCAAATCGTTAGGTTGATATAGGTATTCCCTTTTTGCGTATAAGATCGTAATGGTCTTGGAATTTCTGTCGATATATGCATATATACAGTGAGACAGCTCAAGTCGACTAGTCTGCCATAAGCTAATTATTCATTATTTTCCAAAAATTCCAAAGACCGATGGTAGGTACATGTACATGTATTAACCACCAAGATGAATGTGTGACCCTAATAAACTGAGGTTTCCCCACCTGCACCCAGGTGTGCACAATGTACCTGGTCCAAATAAGTTGCAGGCAATTATTGTTTTTCTTTGGCACTGGTCGATTTGAGCTGTCTCACTGTATATAGATTTGGAAATTTTAAGGGAAAAGTACTGGAGAGAAGTGCCAAAAACTATTGGTACCATTTCTTATGGAAACCGTAAATCAAAGATTATCTTTTTGATTTCATTAATTTCCTAACTACGCTTCTCATTTTTTTAAGAGTCTTCCACTTCTGAAATCGTAATCAAAAGATCCTTAAACCTACAAGTCTGACAAAGTCACCTTAGAAAACATTTCTTTTTTTTCATTATATTTAATATTATATTAAAATGGTTATTCTCAAGCAGTGTCCAATTTTCGAATGGTATCAACTATAAAAAAGCATATAAAAAAAGTCTTTAAATGATATGCCTCCTGCACATCCCGTTGTGGACATTAGAAAGTGTCATTTGGGAAGTTGGGTGTTCAAAGGGGGAGGGAGTGCGAGAGAGCGAGCTCTAGCTCAAGAGCTCACAAGGGCCTGACATTGTTCTCGCTGGCATATAATTACAGTTATTTGTGTAGCTAATTAATTGCTAATCAATCATAGACCAAGACGCCGAAAAGGACCCACTTCCAGTGTCAGACACAGTCGCCATTCGCCTTTGTTGTTGTGCCTGTCTCAATGTCTGCCCAGGATGCTCTGTGGATGCCAATGGCACTTCTAAGGCGTCACCCCGCCGCCGCCCTCGGCCCGCCCACTTCCCACTTTTTGTACACATAAACAAAAAAGGCAGCGAAAACAAAAGCTTAGCAAGATTGATCACAACGGTCGCCGACGGCATTGAGACAGCGCTCGGCACCTGTTCGCTTACTCACGGTTATTAGCCAGGACGACACCAGGACGAGGCCAGGACGAGGCCAGGACGAGGACATCATGCAAATGGACGCTTTGCTACTTTCTGTCACACTTGGAAAAAAAGTCGACTATATTTTGGTCGCTAAGGGCAACTCTCCTTATTATTCAGAAAGTGTATTTTCTGCTTTTCGAAGCATTTCAAAATTTTAGAAATATGTTTTCAGCTAGCTAAAATGTATTTCTAAAATCAGGAAAAACTTTCTATTAATCAGATTGTTGCTCTTAAGTACAGCTCGATTTTTTTGTCTGTGTGTGTCAATAGCCGAGAGCATAAAAAGCGTCAACAGCATTTTTTGCACCTTGCAAGGATTGTCGAGTGTTTGAGTAAGCCGTTGTCGGTTGTCCTGTCCGTTTCGCCTGTCCGTTGTCCTGGCTGTCAGTCGGCCACGTCGCCTGCCAGAGCTGACGTCAGCCTAGTCGTTTATCCTTTTGGCGCACATTTTATTTTACATAATTTGAACATTTAAGACGTGCCTGGGCATAGCCAAGAGGCTTTAGTTTTAGTTTATGCAGCCAGTGCGTAGTTTTTCCGAACCCCCCCCTCCACAAAACATCCTCCCTACTCTCCAGCTCATACGCATCCTTTACGCCCCAGTGAATTTTATGGCAGCTAAATTTGCCAAACCCCCCCCCCGCACTCGATCTCTTCTCACCCAACGCATTTTGTACTTCTTTTTGTTAAAAACTTGCACGTTTGCTCTTTTGGCCATTTTGTTGCTTGCGAAATTTAGAGTTAACCCAAATTGTCGGCTATTTGGTCAACATGGCTCTGCCGCTTTGATGCCATTTTCAATTCAATTGTTGTCTAAGTGATAGTAAGAGTCGCTCATAATGCTTTCATGGCTCAATATGAATTCTAAAATCAACAGCATGTGTGATTTTCCAGAACTGCTGCTGGGGATGGGAATGGAAACGGGGTAGCTAGGGTTGGGCAGATCCAGCACTTATAAGGGCAAGAGTAATAATAAAAATCAGGAATATATGCTTACATTAAGTACAGATTGTAGTAGAAGTGAAGGGGGTGGTGCAAATCTTAGCCGAAGAATATATTCTCAAATGGAGTGGGCAGAAGAATCAACATGGACAAATCTGGAATATATGCCGGCTTCAAGTACAGAGCATATCCAAAGCGAAAGAGTCTGATTATATATATCTTGGAATATGTGCTTAGATAGAGTATTTTATACTGGAATGTAAGTTTCCCGTGAAGTTTGGAACCCATTGAAGGAGATGCAAGGAACACAGTGTCATCTGCGTATGTGGCAAGCAGCGTGTTTCTGGCTACCGGAATCGGCAAGTCCGCGGTGTGCAATGTGTACAGGGCAGGTCCAAGGACACTACCCTGCGGTACACCCGCTCCCATGCGGCGGATGTTTGATCGCTCGCCCCTAACTGCAACCATAAAAGAACGGCCAAGCGGATAAGACCTGAGCAGTAATTACTGCGCCGATGGTAGTAGGGACTTAAGCTTAAAAAGCAGGCCATCATGCCATACGCGATCAAACGCATGCTGGACATCCAGGAAGACAGCAGAGCTGTACTGCTTATTTTCCAAGGTCTCGAGGACATGCTGTACTACTCGATGAACTTGCTCTGGTGTATTCGAATTCCTGATTCATTTTCGGTAAAAAGAAGTCAGTTTTGTCTTAGCTGTTTTAAATTTTAATATTTTGCAATCCCATTTTTTATTATTTATTTTTTTACAGATAGAAAATTATAAAATGAAATAAAAAATCTTGTAAGATTGAAATCTTGTGTATGGAGTATTAGCGCAACACAAAATTATTCATTTGTTTAATTATTATTCTTATTTAATTTATTAGATTCTTATTATAATAAATAATAAATAATGTACAAATTATTTTATTATTATTTTTTTTGAGTACTTAAATATAAATCTTCTTTTTTTAAATTATTTATTCACTTTATTTAATCATTCATTTTAATTTATTGATTTGTTGACAGATTGTGCCTTCATTTCTAATACCATATAGAAAAAGCTCGCTCAGCTTCATCGCGCAGATCTTTAAAGAGAGCAATGAGTTGAGCGAAAGCTCTCTCTTTCGAACTTTAAGAGAGCTTTGCTCGTTCAATTTTACACAGCTTTACCGCATATTAACACACTTTAAAATCGAAGCATTCTTGCTGCTCACCAAAATAGAAATGAAGTTAAGACCAAAATTGTGGATCTGATGCACTTACTTGTATACTCTCCACATCCAAGGGATCTTCTGAAGGTGGGACGAAAGGGGGAAGAAAGATGCACTTGACCACAGAGGATCTTCTGTTGGTGGCCAATATTGATATTTATTTAAATGCGTCCAAGTCGATGGGACTTGCAAAACCAATACTCGCTCGATACTGAGGGCGTCGGCAGAAACTCGGCTTGGTATACGAAAAACCCAAGCATAACCTTAGGCATAACGGTAAATGAAGTCTAGTAAGTTAGACAAGAGGACTGCACACAGCTAAATTGTTTCTATAAATAAGGTTAATCTAAAATAGATTTTTCCTTTAAGTTGAATATCGTATCATAAGAGTTCCCCTTTGGCATGGGTACAAATATTCATTATAATTACAAAGCACTCTTCTCAAAACCAGATAAATCCATGACTAAGATATATATAAGAAGACACTTCCGAGTATATATTATAATAATTTAATTCCGTATTCATTTCATATTATATTTTCCACTTCCAAATATCTACCATTTAATTGGTGACTTGAATTTCAATTTAATCGTTTAGTTTTTGAAAACATTTTTGATATTTGTGAACTGTTTTTAGTTCAGACTGAATATACCACTTTTTAAAAATATTACGAAATATGTAATGCTTATTTATGCGAAATTCCAATTTGACACAGCAAAAAGAGCAAACAAACTACAGCCAACTAGGAGCAAACAATTAAACAAAAGAAATTTAGTTTTTTACTCAATTGTGCAAAATATAGTGAAAACAGTTGTGCAAAAATCCACATAGATTATTCGTGCAGAAAATATAGCTTAAGTAGGAAGAGTAAACAATTCAAGCAAATGATTGACACAGCTGCGATAGTTGGGTAAACAGAACCCAGATTGAAATTGGTATAAATAGCTCTCGGTCTCCACACAGAGATCAGTGTTCAGAAGAATTCCACAAATATCGCAATGAGAATCGCAACGTTGATCCTAAGCTGTGCCGTCTTAGCCATTTGCTTGGTAAAGTCCACCGAAGGGACGTCGACCACGACGCCCACGTGGCCCACGACGCCCACAACCTCGTCGCCCACAACCTCGTCGCCCACAACCTCGTCGCCCACAACCTCGTCGCGCGCAGGCCAAAGTGATTCTTTACCTGGTTTATATGACACGCCATATGACAGAACTTCAAACTCCACGACTGGCGGCGCACCGTTCCTCACTAAATTTACACGCATGAGAAATTTGAAAAATTCTAAATAAAATCAATTTGCCCAATTGCCATGCGCAATACAGCACACCAATTCAAGAGTCTTTTCATTTTCTCAAATCCACACTCTAACATAAGTTAGGAACTATAGTAACATTGTTGGAGTTGTCAGTTGTGAACAGTTGGTTAATCTTAACAAATGGAAATAAAACGTTGGAGGAAAGTCACTCGACATCAGTCTCGGGAATGGTGAAGCTGCTCCTGCTGGAGGCCAAACTCATTGAGAACCTCACCGGCTATGCGGATGAGCTGGAGGGAAAGTTGAATACACTGAAAAGGTAAGTTCCAAAGTCTAACTTGATTTATGTCAAACTAAAGCTATTATTTTTCTCAGTGTTGTTCCACGATTGCAAGCGGAAAGCGATAAGGCCATGTCTCAAATGGAAGATTATGTTTCGAATCCTCTGAATGCCTCTTCACTAATACGTCGCATGCAGGGGGATTGGATTGATTGGAAGGTGTTCATTGAGGAACCCGTGGGTTGCTCGCACATCTTCCATCTCGCCCTGCACAAATCAGAGGTGCCGAGTCCGACTGATCTGAAGGAGGGTTGTGAAATGTGTACAATTTGACGATTGGGGACGTGGTCAAGGGATTGCTCAACGGAAAGCATTACGAGTGAGTTATATATGTGTAGCACTCCTCAGAATAACCCAGACCAAAAAATATACAGACAGCATTGTTATAGCTGGCATACGAACAATCGGTCCTGTGCGATAAACTTGTAACTTTTTTGACAACAACTATCCGATCCCAGCTCATCTGTTGTGCCAGTTGTTATGCTCCAAATATTTTAGTTTAATATTTTGTTAATAATAAATAATAAATAAAAAGTTTAAATTTTGCAAGACTCCTTTGGCAAAAAACAAGAAATTATTTGCTAATTTACAAACATTGAAGTTAGGAGTCTAAAAATTGGGAAGAGATTGAGAAGAGATTGCGTCCATTATAGATGGCTAAAGTGTGCAATAAAATTTGGCCAAATTGTACACAGAATGCATTTCGTTCAGTGTGTTACAGTTGTTGCTGTTGTTGCTGTTGTTGTTGCTGTTGTTGTTGTTATTATTATTGTGTGCAATGTGCAAATCCAACTTACAGAAATCGGTAAATCAGCAAATCGGTAAATCTGACACCGTGAACTATGGCAGCCAAGGGGATGGTTGTTGGCTGGTCTGGTCTGGCCTGGTCTGCTGGCAAAGGTCGCGTGACCATGTCACAACTTTCCTCCATTGAGGGGGTTGGGGTACACAGTCGAGTCGGCATTGTATTGAATGATTGGTAATTCGATACAGTTGCTCGATTGGCGCAGTCCGCATTTGCGCATTGTTTTGGTTCATTTGCCGCGCGCATCGCAAATTGACAGTGCGAGTCCCGCAACCCAAGCCCAAACCCACTCTCCGATTCCCATACCCCATCCAATGGCAATTCCCAATCGCAATCCCATTCCCCGATTCGCACTAATTTTCCTGCCTTGTCGTGCGCCGTGCGAAACGTATAAATAATTTTATGTCTATTTTCCAGCCATATCCAAACTATTTATGGCTAATGGATTTATGGCCCGCTTCTCAGCTTATCATACATATATATATATAGATATATATATATCGATATCTTCATAGCTGCCTTGTAAGTGGCACGTGTGTTGTGTTCCGTTTCCTGCTGCCCTTCTCCCCTCGGGAACGCCGTGCAATTATAACAGTAAATATATCCATCCATAAGTGCACGGCTCTTGTCCATATCTGTGTCTCGTTTTTTATTTTGGCCATCTTTTTGACAGTGGCAGTGGCAGCGGCAGTGGCAGCGGCGGCTTCTTATTATTCTTTAATTTTGCCAAATTGTTTTCGTTTTATGAAATTTCTTTTCACTTCAAATTGTTCGCCTTTATCTATCATTTTTTCTTCTTCTTCTTTGCTTTATTATTGCTAGGATTGTGGAAAAGGTTTCCATATCCATTTCCCTGGCTTGTTGCTGCCACAGCTCGTTTTGCCTTTTAATAAATGTCCAGCAGCGACAGTCGCTTCGTATTTCGTCTGGGCGCTCAAGAAATATGCACAAATTAATTTTGTGAGAGCAGAAGCACAAATTTAAATCAGGCAAGTGGTGGCAAGAAATACGTCATGTCCACGCTGCCACTTGCAGTGGCAACAACAAGCAAAAGGGTTTCAATTGCGTAAGGACTATCTCTCCGCCTCCCCCAGGACACAACTGCCAACTGTTGTCCTGCGACTCGGCACGAAATTGCCTTCGCCTCCGTCTTCGACTTTGCCTCAACTCTCGCAAAACTTGGAGGAAAAAAAGGAGGCGCCGCCTTTGGTTATATTCTATTGGGCTGCGGGGCAAGGGCTACTGTTATGAATGCAAATTAAAAGTATACAAATCTAATAAGTTCCATTTAAGATGCTTTAATTTGTTTCCCCCCCTCCCCCTCTGCCCACTCTCTCCATCTCTCTCTTTCTCTGCTTTTAGCTTTGCGCCTTTTGCCATTTTGCATTTCAGAAATTGTTGCTAATTGTTGAGCTTTTAGCGAGCGCATTTTTAATGCAAAGTGCACCATTTCCACAACCCCCTTGCCTACCCTCTCCCTCTCTCTCTGTTTGGATAATCATCATGCATAAAAACAAAATGCATTTTCATATGAAAATTGCATTTTGATTTGCTTTTTGTGCCAAAAGTTATTGCACCAAATTACAAAACACAAAATGATTTGAAGCATTGCATTTGAAATGCTTTGAGTTTTCTTTTATGGCTTATTAAATGCACTTTGGCTCTGAGAGAAATTTGTTAATATATATACACGATTTTAAATAACTGTATAAGTAGCTTATTATATTCACTCAAGTTGGCATTTTGAGATATCCATATATTGAGTGTCCTTATTCGTAGTTTATTGCATTCAGTTGGGATTGAAATCACATTTTATTATTATGATTGGGGAAAAGTTAGCACTGCGACCTATAAGGTCTATTATGCCCCCTTTCTGAGCCTACAGCTCTTCCATCTCCTGCTAGAATCTTTGATGGGTTGAGGGTTTCGATATCCTTGGGCCTCATGATATGCTGCCCTAGGATGCTGCATCTTTTCCTGGTTAAGGCGACGCATTCTGTTAGGATGTGCGTCAAGGATTCCTCCTCGTATCCGCAAAATACATATAATTTGAATACATATTGCTTATTATAATGAATTTTGACGGAAAACATAATGACTTTAAATATCTAAATAAACAACTTAATAAATTTAATTTGACTTGAAAGCATAGAAGCACAGAAGACCTCAAAACTGCTCTGCGGGATGAGTGGAGCAGAATCAGCCCAGAAGCTACCAGGAAGGTGGTATCTTCCATGAATAATAGGTTAATGGAAGTGCTTAAGGCTAAAGGATATCATACTAAGTATCAACATCCTTATTTAAGTTTTAATACGGAAAATATATTTATTTTTTAAGACTGCTCGAAATAAGCAGTAAAGAAATAATAGTGTACTTTTTTACATAGCCCTACCTAGCAGGTGGGTAAACCTCAGTGTATTAACGCCATATATTAATTTTGGTGGTTAATATATATACCTATCATCGGTCTTTGGAATTTTTGAAAAATGAAGAAAAAGCTTATGGCAGGCAGAAAGAAAGAATGGGGGCAGAGAGACCCATAATAGGCGCTGAACCGTATTGTGGCGTCGGAAGACACACAATACGGCTACAAATCAGGGAAGAAGAAAGGCAGAAGCGAAAGCGGAGCTGGGCAGAGGCACCAGGACTCCGACAAGCCAGAAGTCTCCTAGGTGGCTATAATCAAAAGCGATTTAAGCAAATGATATCCATGGGGAAGAATAGACTCAGAATACTCACAGGTCTATTGACGGGACACTGTAGACTGAGAAGTCACCTAACCAAATTAGGTATTTATAGCAGCAGTGTATGCAGGTTTTGCGGATACGAGGAGGAATCCTCGACGCACATCCTAACAGAATGCGTCGCCTTAACCAGGAAAAGATACAGCATCCTAGGGCAGCATATCATGAGGCCCAAGGACATAGAAACCCTCAACCCAACAAAGATTCTAGCAGGAGTTGGGATTGATGGCAGAGCTGTAGGCTCAGTAAGGGGCACAATAGACCTTATAGGTCGCAGTGCTGGCTATCCCCAATTATAATAATAATATGGCAGGCATGTATCAAAAATAATATATATATATATTATATATATACGATCTTAAATGCCCTTATATTCAATTTGCTTACACAGCTTATTTTAAATACGATTTTAAATATCTTTATTTATACCGAATTTTCCCTTATTTTGTCATACCAAACGAGGTCCTTAATGAGATGCAGGCTAAAGCATCCTTTGATTGACTAATAAAACGCTACGTGAGCTGATTGAAAAGGTTGGCAATTTAACACGCCACGAGGTGGAATTCTTAAGGTTTTCATTTGCGTCTCTCTTTGTTTTTCTTTTTTCCGCTTGGTATTCGGGGGCAGGCAAAGGTAATTTCCACGACCAGTTGGTGGCGCGTATGTGACGCACATATTTAAACAAACCCCCGTGGGGGCAGGCAGCTGTCACCCGGACGGGGCACAATGTTGATGGCTGTTGATGATGCTGACAATGTGAAGCACAAATAAACTTTGGGAGAATGGCACGAATAAAGTCGATGCCACAACTGGCATGCTGCTGCTTTCTGACCATATGTTGCCGCCGCAGGCGCGCCTAGGTGTAACTACATGCCATAAAGTAGTAGTTGCTGTAATAGACTCAGTTGCCCCCAAAAAGGACAAAAGGGACACGTCCTAAGGACAGCAGCACCTTGAAGAAGCAGGCGGCTGCCAAGAAACACCTTGGGGTCGCTTTTTGCTGATTGTGCACAGAAAACCAAATCCACATCAATGTCGTCACATTGTGCCCCGTCTGTGTATTTGTGTGTGTGTGTGTGGGTGTGTGTGCCATGTGTGTGTGTGTGTGTGGGTGTCCTTTATAGTTTTGTTCATTTCATAAATATGCGTTTGTCCTTTTTACGGTTTTGGGTTTGGGTTCGAAGGCAGCCTGCGGCTTTCATAACTTGAGATGGACGGGCACACCTTTTAGCTGCCTCCCCAACCACCCCTGCCCCTGCCACACCCCGCACTGCCCATAAGCAGATTCATAATTTGATCCTGGGGTAAATACATTTTATTATGATTTTTATGTATATGCGAGCCTGCAGTTTATATACGTTGGCAAGCCTAACCTTACATCAGCCTCTCAGCAGCTGCCGGCCTCTGCAACCTTGCCACAGGTTGTGTCCGGTGCTTGTCCTTTGCCGTGTCCTCAGCTGCTGCCGCCTTAAGTGCAGACTTATGAATTGGTCAGCCGGCGACATATGCGTATATGTGTACACTCAGCCAAAAATAAGCCTAACTTTCAAATCTTACTTAAAACTACAAAATATATTCCCCAGTTTTAAAGATCATATATTTACATACATATATATATATACATACATATATACATATATGTATATATGTATAACAACACACTTGCTGAATAACAAGCGGAGGTATCCTTTTCGCCAAAATGAGGCAGATTTTGTGCATTTCTTTTGCTGAGTGTATAGTTGACTTTGGGCTCGGATTTTCTGGGGGGTTGGTTGTGTGGCCGTTTGCTGCTTTTGTTTGTCTTTAATATTTTGCACATAAACATATATCTTTATTTATTTAGGTCGTTGCGTACCTCGACCGAGCAAAACTGTCTGTTGGGCACAAAATTTATGAAAATATTGGCAACGGCCAATTGACCAAATGAAGGAGCCGAGACAATCGACGCGACACAGCTGCACTTGATGCCCGCTCGTTGTTGCTGCTATTGTTCTAGAGAAGAGTGCCCCGCGCACAGTGCCACACTCAACTCGCTTAACACTTTCACTTTCAACGCTAAATTAATCACAATTTATAGTTGTACCCAGCGAGCAGAGGCGCAAAACGAGCAACAAAACAAATTAAGTAGGCGTTAAAGTAGTTCATATTTCATTTTGCGGCTTTTATGTGGAAGCAACGGCCAAGAACGCAGACGAACAATTGGCAAGTGTTGACACACGGCCAGACTGCCACCCCCTTGCCACTCCCTGTTGTGGCACTATCTATGTGGCACCTCGTCTTATGCGGACACTCCTCAGCCGATGATTGCTGCCACTGTTGCCAGTGCAACGGAATTTGCAACTCGCAATTACTTCTCAGTTTTCCTGGCTGTCTTTGATTCATTTCGCGCAGACAGCGACAATAGGCCAAATGACTCCAAGCCAAACGAGCTCACAATGCAGCACATGACTCCACCAATACCCTGTAAAGAGAACAGCCCATGCGGGTATATTGTTACTTTTCCTTTTTTTGATGAAGTTAAGCCAAAAGGAAACAAAGTAAATCATAAATGAAAATGAGGATATACAAATGTGAGATGTAAAGTAAACCCCAATTATACAGAAAATTGTGAGGAAAAGGACGAGGGAGAGAGAGAGAGAGAGAGAGAGAGAGGCAGATAAAGAGTAGGAAAAAAAATAAGGAAAACATAGGGAACCCTCTGAGTCTGCTGACTTTATCAAAACTGAACATAATTTGTAGAGTTGATCACTAATAGATCTGGTTGCATTATAAATCAATTGGAAGGCATCTGACTTTAAGATTGTAGCATGACATCGCAAATCGATTTGAATCGATATACGCAAGGCAACAGCAGTTAATCGATAAACTGAAATAAGTTTCATCACTCCAAAATTGAGGCCTGTTGCTTTTGATCGGCTTGTTGATACCAATGGACAGACGGACATGGCAAAATTAACTCGTTTTTGGTTCGTAATCAAAAATATGAATATGAATATGAATATATATATAATGAATTTTTAGTGTGCAGAATATTTTAATGATAAATTTTCCATATAAATGGGGCCTGTATGTGAAACATTTTAATATATTTAAAAGCTGGCTTCAGGCTGCCTCAGCTTCTATTCGAGCTCTCTCGACTAGCGCTTTCTTACTTGTTTTCAGTCCAATGCTGAGTAGTCGCATTCTGTGTGTTTTATGCAGTGCACCAAAAAAGTGTCCATCAATTAGAGGCATAAGCAGCTGGCTGGTTGCAAGCAGCGAAGCAATGAGGCAGGCAGGCTACTTAATTGGCTAGTGGAATCACCTACTCAAGTGAGCCATATATATTGCCAAAGAGACTTTGGCCCCAAAAGGGGCCAAACTGGATAACTGAGCTGCTTGCCACACACACCCACACACACACACACATATGAGCTGCACATCACGTAGCCAAATACTTTTGCACTTTCACTTTTATTTCACTCCTGGGAGCTTGTTAGTCAAACGTGAGAAGTGAGACTCCATGATGAGCATCTTGATGTATTTGTCTGCCCGTGTGTGTATACGTGTGTGTGTGCCTATGTGTGTGTGTGCCTATGTGTGTGTGTCTGCATTTTAAATTTCAAGCTTACACTCAGAAAAAGATCGCCCTGCATTTTTCGAAATTCACCAAACTGAACTCCCCCACTTCATTCAGTAATTTTTCCAGTTCTCAATTTCAATGTGGATTTTTCTGAAATTGAGAACAAATATACTTAATTTCCATTAATATTTTAAGAGTTCGAAACGAATCGATTTTCTCTGAGTGTAGGGGGAAGGGTTCGATTTGTGTGTTGTATCAGATTGCGTAAGTCAATAAAATTTTCATATTTATTGACCATTAGAGGCACAGGCTCGATGTGATTTCGCTTGAAACTTTTCCCTTTTTTTTGGCACCTCGGGCGCAGCTGTGTCTCTCTGCCTCCCCCTACCCCCGGGCAACCCCCCACTGCCACCTCCGTGGCATGGTCTGTTGGGCATTCGAATTGTCGTCGTTGCCGTCGCCGTCGTCGTTGCCGTTGTCGGCTCGACAATGCGAACAATTCGCGTTGACATGTTGTCTGCATAATTGCAGTACACGAGACACTGACGCCACTGCCAGTTGCCACGGTTGCCACACTTGCCACCGCTTGTGGCAGCTGACAGAGAGACGTCCCGCTTTTGTTAACGCTTAGGTGCGAAACTCCGCGATGAATCTCGTATCGCAACCTTTGTGAAATGTGAATACCTAGGTGGCGTCAACCTACTTCGGCATTTGCTCGAAAATAGACGCCAACTCGGCCCACAAAAATGGTTGCCACCACGAAACCGGGTGCATGTGCAGCACTTGCCGCAGGGGCATTGTCTTGCCGGGGAACACCCTGTGTGTTGGCGAAAAGGTGCAACCACTTAATGGGCGGAATGGCGAAATGCTTTGCATTTGGCTAGGTACGAATTTTGTGGCCAACAAATTTTCGTCGGCATTTTTGGGGCCAGGCCATGAGTCCGTCCGTCCGTTTGGCTGTCCGCTTGGCGTCTTGCCGTCGCCACCGCCATCAGCGGGAAACAAAAAATAAAATAAATGAAATGAAAAATCATTTCATTTCAATCCATTTCACTTAAAAATACGCAACACCGTTCGAAATGCTCTCGAGGCGGCTAATAAATTAAGATTTTCTCAGCGCGAGCAACTAATTTCGAATCGAACGCACACACATTTCCTGGGAATACGTGAAAATGCAGCCGGTACATTTAATCGAAGGCGATATGCCTTCCAACAACCTGCCCCAAACCCCCCTTCCCCACTCCACCGAATCACCCACTCTGCACTCATGGCTAGCACAAATCAAGCGCGCCGTGTGCCACACTTTTCCACCAACATCCAAAAACCAAATCAGAAAAAAAATCAAGTGAGCCTGTTGGAGTCGGAAGTAAACGACTCCACAATACACTGACCCGATTGAAGCATTATCAATTAGCCAATTCCTTTCTACTTCGTCTGAAAATGTGTAATCTTCAAGATATGGCAGTCATTCTGAAATTTGGCGGCTATTCAGTAAACATATTCCAAAAATTAAGAAAAAAAAATGGAAAATTTTTAATTGTATTTTTAGATGTTTCAAAATCATTGAATTTAAATAATCCTACAAATTTGACAGTTCTTTTTGAATTTTGGAAAGTATTTTATTTTCAAAAATAACGGGTTTTGAATTTTTTTTTTTTTGCTGGCTTCACCTACAGGCTAAAAATTTATTAAAAATATAAAAAAAATCTTTGCATATTTTAGTTCTTCGTTATCGTATCGATTTTGTTTGCTTTATTTTTCTGTGTGTATATCTCGCAAATTTCCATTCTCTATCCTATCTGAATACTCTGCTACAGTTTGGCTACAGAGTATTAGAACCGAAAAAGTCCGCAGCAGGCCCAACAAGACGGCGGCCCCCAAAAAGCATTTTTCAGTTTATTTTCAAATTCAATTTCAATAATTTTTAATGGGCAACGCAGCACGCACAACGTCTAATCGTCTGGCGTCGAATCCCTACACATATGTGGATATCTGCAGTATATAAATATATATAGATATATGCTCAAAAGTGGAGGCAGCCGTTTGGCTAATTAGTCGAAACTTTTTGCACAAACAGCGGCTACAATTTCAAGCTCAACGCGAATGATGTGCGCCATTCCTCCACCAGCTTGTGAGTATGTACAACTATATAGACTATATATAAACCCGATCTGACGGAATGTTTGTTTACAGTTGCTGTTGTTGTTGCCTCATCAAAGAAACAACCATTTTTAGTATGTATTGGCATTCGTTTTGCTTTGACATTTTGCTGCTAAGGAAAACACCTTTGTGCGCCGCTTTTCCACCTATAAAACGAACAACTTTACGATCAGTCCCCCCCCACTCGGGCTTCCTCTCGGACTGTCCATCGGGCAAAGAGATGTAAGCGAAATTTTTATGCATCGCGGCAACTTCCACGAATTCCACGCCGGAAATTATGACCGCCGTCGACCTCCACACACAGACCGTATCTCTCTCTCTCTCTCTCGCACTCTCACACTCTCCGTGTCTGGGGGATTGGGCGACAACAATGTAGCCACAAAACATTAAAATATGAAAAATTCACTTAAAAATTGTAAACAACGCACGCCACGCTGCCTGCCCCCATTCGTTGCATATTTCGAAATAAGACGCACCAAAAAAAAAAAAAGCATCGGCAACAAATCGGAAAGCAAATAAAACACTGCAAAAGGCTGAAAGAGCCGCAGAGGTGCTGCTGCTGCTGCCTGGCCTTTACGATGGATCGTTAAATAAATTGCCACATGAATCCAAATGAGGCATGGTCAAAACACAACACAACACGGCCAGTGCACCAATGCAGCCACTTACACAAGCATCTATACATATATACATATTATGTGCAACCAAACGAACAAATGCTCAGCTATGCAACGCTGCACTCATTCACCATGATCTACTTGGCCCAAAAGTGTGCGCAGTTTTGGCCATTTGATAGTGGGCGGGGCCAACTAAAGCAATTTAGCTATATATTTCAAATGCATGAAGAACAAAACACATAAATTAAAAATAAATTGAAATATTTAAAATAATTTCAAGCAAGAACTTTTCCCTTATTGAACTTGCTTCTGTTTGCTAGTTGCCTCACAAAAAGAGTCCTTCTTCGATAATGATTTAATTGTTAACAATTATTGTCAATAATCCTTAGATAAGTTTCTTATATAAGTGCTTTTATTAGAATATTAAGGTCTGCGGGATCTATATAGAGCATCACCAATGAGATATGCAGTGAGAGACTGCTCAAATCGACCAGTGTCAAAGAAAAAAAGTAATTGCCTGCAACTTATTTGGACCAGGCACATTGTGGACACCTGGGTGCAGGTGGGGAAACCTCAGTTTATTAGGGTCACACATTCATATTGGTGGTTAATACATGTACCTACCATCGGTCTTTGGAATTTTTGAAAAATAATGAATAATTAGCTTATGGCAGGCAATTACGTTTGTTCTTTGACTTGAGCTGTCTCTCACTGTATATATTCTCGATCAGGATCAACACTCGAGTCGATCCAGCCATGTTCGTCTGTTCGCGGATCTCAGAGCCTATAAGTTCAAGTTCGCAGTTCGAAATATCTCCTTTTCCCGTTTTAAACAAACTTTCTTATAGTAGAATTGCATTTTTTCCCCAAATATTCGGTTTAATGTAATGTGAAAAGTGCTCACGTATCATTTGGAAAATGATTTAAGAAATTTGTTTGAATATGTTTAAGAATTATGAAAATATGTTGGTCAAATAGTTGAGTTTACCTTCACCTAGGGCTACATTAACTATTTCTAAGAACTATATATAATGTTTTAATTTATTATGCCACCTTTGGTATTAGTCCTGCTGAGAGATGGATCTCTCATCTAATCTCATCCCGTTGTTATCAGATGCAAGATATCGAACTTAAGTGCTACGTCACTCACCTTTCGCAAGACTATATGGTATTCTGTGATATAATAATGACAAATACCAAAACCCTCCAAAAGAGTTTCATTCGAATGGAATTCGATAAGCGGGGAATTTGATATGTGCTTTTGCTGATGTTGACAATCACAAGTGGGATTCCGCGAAAACAGTATGGAAGATATGGCATTTAAGCGAAAGTAAACACACTAAAGTGCCTGACGCATATTCGTGGAATTGATTAGACGATGATTTTGTGGTTTGTGCAACATTGGCCGGGCTGAGCATGAACTTAATCGCTGCCAGTAAATAGTTGAATATTAATGAACAACATTTTTAACGGGCACTTGCAGCGCATTTATCGCTCCAGCTGGGAGGCGGACACGGGTCTGAGTCCGCGACTTGAGTCCGTGGTACTAAAAACGTAGAAAATCACTGCAGCAATTAAAATGAATTTATGAATCACGGAATCTCCGACTGACTGGCTGACTGACTGACTGACTGACTGACTGATAGGATAGACGCAGATATTGATGATGCGCGACTCTCTGCGGCAATATTGTATTAACATTTTTTGCCATCATAAAGATTATTATTTTATGACAAACATAAGTCGCACTGTAGGAGTGTGTGTGCGAGTGTGTGTGTGTGTGTGTGTGTGTGCGAGTGTGTGTGTGGTATGGACACGCGTCACAGGCAAATTCTAATAAATTTTTAATGCACTCCATCTCCTTTTGAGATTTGAGAGCGCACTTTTATTATTGATATTTACGGCTCCAAACACATTTATCGATGATGCATAATTCAGCAGGGCTTGCTACATGTGGCATGTGTATGTGTGTGGCATGACGTCAAGGACCAAAAGCGTAGACCTCAGCTGCGTAATTAATGAAGCCATAAAAACTACAGTCAATTAATTAAAAATGCAACCGAGCTGCGCGCGAAGTGAGAGCAAAATCTATCTTGTGTCCAGGCACGATGAGGCACGGCCAGAGTTGAATGTGCCAACTGTAAAATTGTGTTTTACGAGCGATCTGCACTTGATGGCCATTATCCATTACCTCGCCCCCTCCCCCCTCAACTCGATACCCCTTGCCTTAGTTTCAGATTGCTCTATTCAAGTGCCTTTGTTGTTAAGTATTTGTCAAGTAAACTGGCGTCGGCCATTGTAAAAATTTTTATTATACACTCGTAAATGTCAAATGTAATTTAAGCGCACTCACACATGGCAAAAATGTCCATGTATGTGTGTGTATATATATGTATTATATATGCATATAGCTAGACATTCAACTATTGTTCCAAGTTAACAGTTAGCTAAACGCTTGATTGAGCTGTGTGCCAAACAACTTGTAGCCACATTGCCACACAATACACACACACACACATGTGTGTGCGGGTGTGGGTGTGTGTGTGTGTGTGTGTGTCTGTGCCTGTGTTGCTTGAATGTGTCTTGAGTTTGTCACCAAATGCAACATGTACCAAATGTTGCCACGGCACAGACAGACAGGCCGTAGCGAAGTTACAAATTAAGTGAGACTAAACAAACACAGACCAAGTCTCTGACTCTACACTCAGAAAAACTGGAAAGATTTGCTTGTTTATAGAAATAATTGATAACAATTAATAAAAAATGAAAAACAAATGTCTAAAAATTGGAAAGTCTTGCACTATGCGCCCAAATACATGTCGAATTGCTACAATTTTCTTTCTGTGTGTAGACTTCTCTCCCGCTCTCTCTTCCTCTCCTCAGTCTTCAGACCTGTCTCTCTCTACTCCGTAGATTCCCCCATCTATGAGCAATGCAAACAATTTACAAGAACTAATCAAAATATTTAGAAACACACTGAAAGGTGCCAGTCGCAGTTGCAGTCGGAAAAGCAAGCGAAGAGTTTTCCTTCACATTTCCATTTCAATTTCATTTGCACATGAAACTTGGCAGCTGTCTGCGGATAATTTCAAAAGAATGGCCCAACATATGGTAACAGGTTACACCAATGGGCAAAAACAAAATCACATCGTCTCAAGTGGTATCTGAGCGAGTATTAACACGATCTGTCACGACAGAGAAAAACATATATAGAAGAATCCATTCAATATTAGACACAAGTGCTTAAGGATGTATAATCGAATTTGCTCAGATATGTTTTGATAAAAGCGGTCAAATAATGTTAGTACTCTTCGAAAGGGACTTTTAATAACCTCTAATATCATATCAAATATTAACAGGTTTCGTAAGAGACGATTTGGGCATGTTCGTCTGCCTTTCTGTCTGAACAAGCCAATCTGAGTTTTGTTTTACAATATGCAGATAAAGCATATACCATTTTATCGATAACTGTACCCGTTTTGTGCATATCGATACAAATCGATTTTAGTTTGCTAGAAGAGTCACAAATGTAGAAATTTTGACTTTCAATTAATATATAACATGAAAAATGCATTCAAATCTGATATGAAATGCAGATTTTGCTTACAAAATTTCAAAAAGGAAACAATTTGAATTAAATAAAATTAAATTATGTTTCTGATAAGCTAATGTATTTCGATATTGAACAAACTAAAATCAGTCGATCTACTAAGTGTTCAACAGCAGCTGTTGCCTTGCTCGAGATTAGCTCGAGCTCTTTGTTCAGCGAAGAAATGAATATTTTTCCTGCTTTCAAGTTGCTCATTTCTCTAGTGAGGAAGTTGATGGTGATTATGATGATGATTAAACAACATTTTATATATAACAATAAATACACTTACCATTACAATAAATACATTTACAATTTATTAAACGTATAACAAGTAAAACACCCCCCAAAGAAGAGCAGCATCCTCGCCAGCTGCAGGAGATCTGCCAATTGAACGATCTGTAGCTGGGTTCTCACGCTCTCTGCCTGGGCATGATGAGTGCATATTTGAGCATTAATTAAATTAAACAACTAACAACAAATAAATGTAAACAGCGATAGTCGCCTGCCCCCAGGGGGTGGACCAAACACCTTGCACACGTTTTGCGGCACGTGTCGACCACTGAGCCACCAAATTAAACAGCTCGCTCTTTGGGCGAGTGCTGATGAGCAAAAGCAAACCGTAAATTGTCACATTACCACCCCCTCCCCCTCGCACCACTCCACATGCAGGAAAATGGGAAAAACAGCGCATTGATTTCAGGCAACGTGTGCCGGCCGTGTGACCAGAGCAGCTACCTACACTCTGAGAAACACTGTCTACTTTGCAAGCCAGTTGCCTTTACGCTGGAGAGTGTTTGAGCAGCCGGCGCTGACAGCACCACCTGCACCACCCAAGGCTGCGAAATGCTTGTTGCACGCCAAACCCCAAAAATGTGTGAGCTATTTGAATATTTCACACAAAAAAACCCAAGCAATTTTTACCCCGTTTTTAAAGACTTGCTCAGATGATAATGAGCGCTGCGAAAAATAACCACTTCTTGTGCTTGGGTGGTTGGGTGGAGCGACAGTTGGGCTACGGATGACGGATGCATTGACACAGCAAATTAATATTAATTTTTGTCACACGCGCCGCTGACACTTTCTGCGTGCTGCGAGAAGTCCTTCTGCGAGGCATAAGAATAACACGGAATTATTCTCAAAACATTTACTTTGCTGCTGAGTGGCGCAGATATGATGATGATGTTGTCTGTCCATCTGTCCAACTGTCCGTTTGTTTGTCCTTCTGTCTGCAATTGGGCCTTGCCACGTATCCTGTGACAGGATATCAAGTGAAATGATGCGCGAGTCCGTCCGAGCGCCGTCGAGCAAGGACTTGAGTAATTAGTTTGGATTTTGTGGCATTATAAAATCTCTTCTTCTTTTTTTTTGGTTTATGCCACTGCCGCACAAATATTTATTCAAGTGTTAAAGTGTCTGCAGCAAAAACCATTTTCTCTTCCTCTTCCTCTTGCTCTTTCTCTTTTTTTTGTATTTAAAATTTTTGATTGTGCCCCATTGCGAGTGCCGTCAATCTTTGTCTGCCATGAAAAATTAGACACCTTATGCATTGAGCAAATGCGAATACGAAAAAATGAGTTCTAGAACTTTTTAGAGGCAAACTTTTGCCCAGAAAGAAAAAAAAAACATTTTCATACACAATCAATCCTTGTAATTGGCCGTTACGCGTTTTCCGGCTAGCATTTTTCTAGTTTTCCCATGAAAAACGTAGCGCCAAGAAGCGAAAAAATGGAAAACGCCAGACTAAAAATCAAATGGCAAATGTGAAAAAAAAAGCTGAAAAGGAAAACTCACGCGCTGCAAAAGGGAAATGCAAAAGAAAAGTTTAATTTTACTAATCACAGCAGCGTAATTACGTGGAAAATGAATTTTTTTCCTTACTTTTGCTCCCACTGCTCACCCTCCAGAAGGCAGTGTCTTGAGCAAGGGAAAAGTCTGTACCTTTTCCCGGCACACCCAACTCCTCCCGCGGCCCCAACTTGGACAAACAAATAACTTGCAATTTGTACGTTTTAATTTTTGTGTGTTTTGTACGGAAAAATTTTTCAATTTTACTTTGGTTATTAATCAAAGAAGGCAACTTGAGCCAGCCGAGTTGGAGCCAAGAGTCAATGCCTTGGCCCGTCTTGGCCCAGTTGAGGTCAGTCTTGGCTCCGACGCACACACACTTCTCTGAGATCAGCTCTGCAAACGTATCTGTAACTGTATCTGTATCTGTATCTGTAGCTGTATCTGTAGCTGTATCTATAGCTTTATCTGTATCTGTATCTATAGCTTTATCTGTATCTGTATCTGTATCTGTAGCTGTAACTGTATCTATAGCTGTATCTATAGCTGTATCTATAGCTGTATCTATAGCTGTATCTGTATCTGTATCTGTATCTGTATCGTTATCTGTAGCTGTATCTATAGGTGTATCTGTATCTGTAGCTGTATCTGTAGCTGTACCTGTATATATAGCTGTATCTGTATCTGTATCTATAGCTGTATCTGTATCTGTATCTATAGCTGTATCTGTATCTGTATCTGTAGCTGTAGCTGTATGTGTATCTGTATCTGTATCTGTATCTGTATCTGTATCTGTATCTGTATCTGTATCTGTATCTGTATCTGTATCTGTATCTGTATCTGTATCTGTATCTGTAGCTATATCTATAGCTGTATCTGTATCTGAAGCTGTATCTGAATCTATAGCTGTATCTGTATCTGTATCTGTATCTGTATCTATAGCTGCGTCTGTATCTGTATCTGTATCTGTATCTGTTTCTGTATCTATATCTATAGCTGTATCTGTATCTGTATCTATAGCTGTATCTGTATCTGTATCTGTATCTGTAACTTCTATAGCTTTATCTGTATTTGTATCTATAGCTGTATCGGTATCCGTATCTATGGCTGTATCTGTATCCGTATCTATATCTATAGCTGTATCTGTAGCTATATCTATAGCTGTATCTGTATCTGAAGCTGTATCTGAACCTATAGCTGTATCCGTAGCTGCATCTGTATCCGTAGCTGCATCTCATCCACACATGGCCACACACAGAAAAAAATAAAGTACAAATATTCCCAGGCAGGCGAGCATAAATTGTTCAAAAACTAAACACGCAATTCAAGAATCTAATAAAGTTACGCAAACAAATGATGCGGTGGTGCCCCCAAACGGGGCAAAGTGGAGCAGCACCGCCAATGAGTGGTGTGTGTTCTTGTTGCCTAATGTGCACCGCAGATACACACAGCTACAGCTACAGATACAGATACAGATACAATGTCGCAGCAACACTTTCCACCAATAAGTTGATGTTTGTTTTTTTTTTAATTGCAACGAGAGGCAAAGTGTTAAAGAGTTTATGTGCAACATTTACAGAGTGAAGTGGGCGGTTGTTGGTTGTTGCTGGCACACAAAGAGTGCTGCCCCATTCATTTCCCATGCGGCACACACACACACACACACACAATTATAAACGCAATAAAATACTTTTCAAGCGAAACTCATAAATTTTGAAAAAGCGACGCTGGCGACAAAGAAGCTGACGACGCGACTCTCGACTCCGATTCCGACTCCGATTTCGATATACCCCATTTTTGTTGCACTGACTGCCGTGTGAATGAGTTTACCCCAAAAACAGGGGATCGGCCAGACGGCGGTGGGGTTGGAGGGACGAGGCAGCTGCTCCGCCAATGGGATTGGACTGTCTGCGAGCTGTTTAGAAGAAGCCAATGGACTTGGACTCGCCGCTTTAAGAGTTAATCACACCAGATGTTAATGGTTTTTATGGTCGTGTTTACTATGCAACAGCCCCTCCCCCACTTCTCTCTCTCTGTCCCCCTCCCGGCGCCCCTCTTTGCACCCCTCTGCAAGTGTAGCTGTATCTGTGTCTGTATGTGTGACACTCGGCTGTGGCATAAGGTGACATCATCATCATCCTCATCAGCAACATCAGCTGCGTTGAGCGACAGCCAGCCGTTATATATACACTAAAAGAAAATCTCCATTCTTTTGCCGCCAAGGATAAGGCACAACATTATTCAGAGAGTATATTTCCAACAACCAGAGTTTTTTCCGTTCCATTTACTAATTTCCAGCTCGAATTTCATTTTGAAGCGATTTTTTCTCTGAGTGTATATATATGTTTGTTGGGGTAGCCTACTCCTGCGCCTAGCAGCAGCTCCCCCGCCCCAGCCCCCGCCAAGGGTCGCTTATTATGCTAAGCTAAATGAGTTTAAATTCTGCGTCTGTTTATTTGTTTGTTTGCCTCTCTGTTGAATGATTTGTGTCTGTTTGCCTTCGAGTTGCAGTTGCAATGTGTTCAAATACTTATCAAGTGTGTTTAGATGAGGATTTCGTTACTTATCGCTGCTCAGCGTTAACAAACATAAGTTGACTAATTTAAACATTTTATGGCTTACCTATTCAAAAACAAAGCTATTGTCGTCTAACGAGGCACTTCAGCGATCTGAGCTGAAGACACTCGGCAATTATAGGCAAATTAGTCGACTTTCTGTAGATATAGCTAAAGTGGTTCGTTCAACTTACAACAGGATTATGCTGCATTAGAGACACTGAGAAAAGTGAGTAGGATACCATAGTTCATAATGTTGAATGCCTCAGAGCCCTGCAAGCTTAGCTCAGTCATGTCCACATCTCGTCTCTCGATGCGCGATGTGAGACTGTTGAGATCCCTTTCCAGACAGGCGCCCTTTGAGGTTCGCACTCTTCTCGAAACATATTTGCCATCCACATGGACAGTGGTCGGGCAAGATTTTGGAGTTCATCGATATCCTGGGGAGACAATGCATCATGGAACACAACTACAAATGGATTAAGCAGAACAATTTCCATTTTGAGGGGTGCCAGTCGTAGAAATGGCGAAGTCTTCATTTCATATTCGCAGTGCAGGTTTAATTGTGGCACAAATTGACCTCGACAACCTCGAGAATAAGATGTAATATTCTCCTTGGCAACAGGCTTCAATTTGGGCTCATTCCTGATCATATTCTGGACGTAAGTTCTCAAACTGAATACTTGGGTTTTCTCTGATTTATTTCCCATTATCAGAGCACGGTCCAAAATTGGCATAGCTGTGGAATAATACTCTGAAACACAGATAACAAGTGAGTCTGCACGAATTCAAGCGGAATTTACTCACTATTTTCGGCAAATGCACTGGCCATGAAGTACACCAATCTCTCAGGCTCAGATCCCATCAGAGTCGGAGTTGTCTGATTGGAAAAGAGCCATTTGCCAGTCTCGGCGAACCATTGCCTGGCCAGATGCGGTTTGCCTTGTTGATGCAGGAATTGGCCAATCCTATAAGTGTCCATTGCATTAAGAATTGATCTGCGGATGGCATTCTGTTGGGTTATTCTGAGGAGTGCCACACAAATCTAACTCACTCGAGCATTCCCTTGACCACGTCCCCAATCGACAAATTGTACATATCGATGAGGCGTTGAATTGCCTCACAAGCCTCCTTCAGATCAGTCGGACTCGGCAGCTCTGATTTGTGCTGGGCGAGATTGAAGATGTGCGACCAACCCACGGGCTCCTCAATGAACACCTTCCGCTTGCAATCGTGGAACAACACTGAGAAAAATAATAGCTTTAGTTTCACTTAAATCAATTTGGACTTTGCAACTTACCTTTTCAGTGTATTCAACTTTGTCTCCAGCTCATCCGCATAGCCGTTGAGGTTCTCAATGAGTTTGGCCTCCAGCAGGAGCAGCTTCACCATTCCCGAGACTGATGTCGAGTGACTTTCCTCCAACGTTTTATTTCCATTCCAACAATGTTGCTGTTGTTCCTAACTTATTTTAGAGTGTGGATTTGAGAACAAGAAAAGACTCTTGAATTGGTGTGCTGTATTGCGCATAAGAATTGGGCAATTTTTATTGCAGATTTAATTGAGAATTTTTCACATTTCTCATGCGTGTAAATTTAGTGAGGAACGGTGCGCCGCCAGTCGTGGAGCCAGTCGTGTAGTTTGATTTTGATTGAAAGGATGGGGCTGTGGCTAGGCCTGGAGGTTGGGATGGGGTTGTGGATGTGGATGTGAATGTGGGTGTGGGTGTGGGTGCGGGTGTGGGTGGGGGTGTGGGTGGGGGTGTGGGTGGGGGTGTGGGTGGTGGTGTGGGTGAGGTTGGTGGTGCGGTTGAGGGTGGGGGCGTGGGTGGGGATGCGGTTGAGGTTGGGGGTGGGGATGTGGGTTTGGTTGTGGGTGGGGGTGTGGGTGGGATTGTGGGTGGGGTTAAGGGTGGGGATGTGGGTGAGGTTGGGGGTGGGCATGTGGGTGGGGTTGTATTTGTGGTTGTGGTTCTGGTTCTCGTTCTGGTTGTGGTTCTGGTTGTGCGCGGCTGCACTTCGGTGGAGTTTACCAAGCAAATGGCTAAGGTGGCACAGCTTAGGATCAACGTTGCGATTCTCATTGCGATGTTTGTGGAATTCTTCTGAACACTGATCTCTGTGTGGAGAACAAGAGCTATTTATACCAATTTCAATTTGGGTTCTGTTTACCCAACTATCGCAGCTGTGTTGATCATTTGCTTGAATTGTTTACCCGTCCTACTTTAACTATAATTTCTGCACGAATAATCCATGTCAATTGCTGTTTTTTCTGTGTCAACTGAACACCTTGGAAATTGGAAATAAACACATTTCGCATAAACAAACAAACAAGTTAAGCATTATATATTTCGTAATATTTTTAAAAGATGGTATATTCAAAATAAATAAAAAAAATTCAAAATAATTTGTACATAAATAAATAAGAAGTGGCCTCCAGCAGGAGCAGCTTCACCATTCCCTAGACTGATGTCGAGTGACTTTCCTCCAACGATTTATTTCCATTTGTTAAGATTATGGCAATGGCAAAGGCAATCCACAAAAATATCCATTTGAGTGAATCCATTTCGTTCAAAACTGACAACTCCAACAAAGTTACCATAGTTCCTAACTCATTTTGGAGTTTGGATTTGCGACAAAGAAAAGACTCTTGAATTGGTGTGCTGTCTTGCGCATGGCAATTGGGCAAATTTTATTGCAGATTTAATTTAGAATTTTTCACATTTCTCATACGTGTAAATTTAGGTAGGAACGGCGCACAATCGTGGAGTTTGAAGTAGTGTCAAATGGCGTGTCATATAAACCAGCTAAAGAATCACTTTGGTCTGCGCGCGACAATTTTGTGGGTGTCGTGGGCGACGTCCCTTCGGTGGACTTTACCAAGCAAATGGCTAAGACGACACACCTTAGGATCAACGTTGCGATTCTCATTGCGATGTTTGTGGAATTCTTCTGAATGCTGATCTCTGTGTGGAGACCGAGAGCTATTTATACCAATTTCAATCTGGGCTTAGTTTACCCAACTATCGCAGCTGTGTCAATCATTTGCTTGAATTGTTTAACCTTGTTTAACCTTGTATTTTCTGCACGAATAATCGATGTGGATTTTTGCACAACTGTTTGCAGAATTTTTTGCACAACTGAATAAAAAACGAAATTTCTTTTGTTTAATTGTTTGCTCATAGTTGGCTGTAGTTTGTTTGCTGTCTTGCTGTGTCAACTGAACATATTTCGCATAAACAAACAAGTTATGCATTATATATTTCGCAATATTTCTGAAGGTGGTTATATATTCAGTCTGAACTAAAATCAGTTCACAAATATCAAAAATGTTTTCAAAAACTAAACGATTAAATTGAAATTCAAGTCACCAATTAACTGGTAGATATTTGGAAGTGGAAAATAAAATATAAAATGAATACGGAATTGAATTATTATAATATATACTATAATATATACTCGAAAGTGTTTTCTTATATATATCTTAGTCGTGGTTTTATCTGGTTTTAATTATATTGTAATCATAATGAATATTTGTACCCTTGCCAAGGGGGAACTCTCTATTTAATAGTTTTATGATACGATATTCAACTTGAAGGAAAAAACTATTTTAGATTAACCTTAATTATAGAAACAATTTAGCTGTGTGCAGTGCTCTTGTCTAACTTACTAGACTTCATTTACCGTTATGCCTAAGGTTATGCTTGGGTTTTTCGTATACCAAGCCGATCTTTTGCCGACGCCCTCTCTGAGACGAAGTAGTACAGTGTCGAGCGAGTATTGGTTTTGCAAGTCCCATCGACTTGGACGCATTTAAATAAATATCAATATTGGCCACCAACAGAAGATCCTCTGTGGACAAGTGAAATATATTTTTAAATGTAATTGAACAATAATCCATTTACCCCCAAGGACAATTAGATGTCCCACCTGCACCAGATCTCTTGGATGTGGAGAATATACAAGTAAGTGCATCAGATCCACAATTTTGAATACACCAGAGCAAGTTCACCAAGTAGTACAGCATGTCCTCGAGGCCTTGGAAAATAAACAGTACAGCTCTGCTGTCCTTCTGGATATCCAGCAAACGTTTGACCGCGTATGGCATGATGGCCTGCTTTTTAAGCTTAAGTCCCTACTACCATCGGCGCAGTAATTACTGCTCAGGTCTTACCTGCTTGGCCCTTCTTTTGTGATTAAAGTTAGGGGCGAGCGATCAAACATCCGCCGCATCGGAGGGGTGTACCGCAGGGTAGTGTCATTGGACCTGCCTTGTACACACTGTACACCGCGGACTTGCCGATTCCGGTAGCCAGAAACACGATGCTTGCCACATTCGCAGATGACACTGTGTTCCTTGCTAACTTCTCCAATGCTTGGAGAGCCGCAGCGGTTACGCAAAGGTTCTTGGATGGTTTTAGTTCCTGGGCCAACCGGTGGAACATCTGCGTCAATGAGAACAAGTCTCAGCACTGTACATTTGCGCTCAGGAGTGGTAACTGTCCAACTGTCCGGCTCAACAACACGATCATGTTCGCTACCTGGGTATGTATCAGGACAGGAAACTTACGTGGCAGCGTGTAGATCCAAAAGGGAGAAACTCAACCGGTTGCTGAAGTCACTCAGCAAACTCAGCTTGAGCAACAAGCTGCTGGTGTACAGGAGCATCATCGTGCCCACATGGACATATGGGATTCCATTTTGGGGCACAGCAGCAAAATCGTGGATTAATCAAATTCAAGTCAGGCAGAACAAGGAGCTAAGAGACATCTCTGGTTTTAAATACCTCCATATATCTATATATACATATATATATATATATATATATATATATTATTTGATTTTAAGGTAAAAGTGCTAAGAAAAATATACTCTTGTTGAACCATTGTGCTTCGATGCAATCCTTGATCTTTGCAGCTACAATTACAAAGATACAAATTTGATAATTAGATATAGGCATGTATATATATATATATATATATATATATATATATTTAATACTTATCTGAACTTTCATTTATTGCAAGCTCCGATATGCGTGGTAGTATTTATTTTGGCATGGCTTTGATAATTGCGTCGCCAAGTGAAACGCATTTTGGGCCAATTTACATAATTTATGATGGCTGGCAGAATGTTTGTGGCCCACGCTCCATGCAGAATCTGGCCAGAAAAATTGCATACAAGTCGAAACAACAATTTGTGTTGGATGATTTGTGGATATGTGGAATTGCAGCAGCGACTTTGTTGGCGATAAGATCCCCAAAACAATCCAAATATTGCTGGCGACTGTCTCGGCTCGGCTCGGCGCGGCTCGAATGCATTGTGGATTGTGGATTGGTGATGGCCAAATTAAACTAGTCTCTGAGATTTATCATTTCTCTGGCCATATATCAACGGGTTCGAGTGGCAGCCCAATAAAATATGGCACTTGTTAAGGGCCCCCGGCCAATTACCAATTGCCAAAAGCCAGTAGCCAGAAGCCAGAAGCCAGAAGCCGACCAAGCGAAAAGCTGTCGCGATATTTTTTGGAAAATTAACAATGTCATACAGATATATGTATATAGAGATATAGTTGTGGCAATTCCAACTCTAGATTTATGCCAATTTAAAGAGACACAACTTGTACTTCAGTCCGATGCTGATTTATGGCATTGTTTTTGGCCAAAGGGTGCAATGTGGGTTGCCCCTTTCATTGCCCAGCATTTTGGGAGCTGCCCATAAATTATGTGCTCAAGATCAAATTGCTACCTTCATGTAGAAGTAGAGGTCTTGCCTTGGTTTTGTGTGTCTTCTCTTGATGCTTTCAATTAAGTCAATTGATTTTAATTAGACCATGACTTGGGCATCAGTTCTGTAGGCATATTCCCAAGAAGTAATTATTATTATGATTATTAAACACGCGACTCAGGGTGAGCCACATGTGTACACAAATATACATGCCTGACGAATGTTACCTCGCCTGTAACTTAATATCTGAGCAAATACTACTCCCTGTCCCCCTGTCACTCCCTCTCCGACTACCTCTCTCTCTCTACCCATTCAATTAATAGGAATTACGCGTAGATGGCCAAGTTGAGGCATAATGCACCAGCAGCAACAGCAACGGAGGAGTCTGTTGTCTGTTGAAAGTGCCCACATTTAATGCCAACTGCTCTGCTCCTTAATTGGTGAAACACACACAGGCACACACACGCACACACACACAGACATGGGCACACACTCGCACACACTCAGTGTCACACACAGCGAGCGGGACTCACATGCGACGTGCTTCAATTGAGGTGATCAACGTTAATTAAAAGCCAACAAAAGACAGTCAAACTGACTCGGGCCCCGTTGTTGTCGCTGGGCTCATTAAGTGGCATGGCCACGCCCACAACACAGCAAACGCCCTACGCCTCACGCCCCACACCCCTCACTGCGGCGATCGAGATGAAAAATTAACATTTCGCGCATCATTAAAATTCCAACAGTAGAGGAATAATGACTGCACACTGAGCCATATGGAACGGCTACACTGTGTACACTGAAAAAAAAACAAGTGAACAGAGAAAGTACACAGTCCGATTTGTATTCTCTATGTAAAACAAATATTTCAAGTCAAATACTGGCATTAAAAGGGAACACTTAATGCAAAACAAAATTACTATAAGCAGCGCTGTGCTTGGCCATTTTATAAGTTTCAGGGCAGTTTTTCTCTGAGTGTACCTATAGTAGAGTTAGATATAGAAATGCATATGTACATGCAGTTGACAAATGCCGCAACGTGCTCAATGTTTCCATTTCCATTACCATTTCCCCATTTCTATCCATCTATCTATCGTTCTGTGATTGCTGCTGCTGTTGTTGTTGTTGTTGTTGTTGTAGTTGCTGCTTGCCTCGTAGTAGTTGTAGCTGTAAGTAGTCGCTTCAGCTGTGCCACAGCCTGTGGCTCATTTGTCGCAACAGCAGCAGGCAGCCGACGGCGTCGGAGGCGAGAAATGAGTAAAACAAATGCGTCAACACCGAATTTTCATTTGGTTAATGTGTGAAAGCGGACAAAACTAAATACGAAATACGAAACACACTCGCACACACACACACTCGCACACACTCGCACACACACTCGCACACTCGCAGACACACTCGTCTGCCTAAGCAGGCATCAGTGAAATAATAACATGAATTTATCAATTTGTCATGTTGATATTTGTTTGGCAATTTATTTTCCACATGCCACAAGCAGAGAGACAGTCTCGGGGCAGCATCGGAAGCGGCAGCAGCAGCAGCAGCATTTACACAGCTCATTTCTTTGCCAGCTCGGTTTTTATATAGTTTCGGGTACACTTTGTGCAACTCGTGGCACATGTAATGCAATTGTGGGCAGTAATTGATTGTCCTACTTAGCCGACTTACTGCAACTCAATGAGATACAGATGTTCAAGGTTCCCCAGCCCAAGACGTGATGATGCATCGTCGACTATATGTATTATAATAAAGGGTTTTACTTAGTCCCCGAATAGCATAAAATAATGGCAAAATATTTGACTCACTTTTGCTAATAGTTGCCAACCGAATTAAATTGGCTGATTTGATTGGCAGCTTCAAGAGTAGGCCAAAAATAATTGTTGCTTAACTTTAATTATTTATTTACATTTAATTCTTATTATTATTATTATTATTCATTATTATTTTGATTTTAAGTCTAATAATTTTTTAAATTAATTATTAATTATTTTGATTCGCGCCTTTCAAAAGAGTCATTTCCATGGCCACACAAGTCCTAGCCCCGCCAAAAATTCTGCAGCCGTGTAGTAGTTTAGTAGTGGAATGTTGTTCAGTTGTGAGGAGTGATGGTGGTAGTATTACTAATAGTATCGGCAGTTGTTTGTACTCGATCACAGTTTTGAAAAATAAGACAAAAATGCTAACGAAATGTTCCAAGGCTTGCCGAAATTCTCCACTCGCGGGAAATATTCAACCGTTCAACATTTTGCAGCAAATCAAGCTAAAGAAAAGACTTGTTTTCAAAAGTGTTCAAATCAGCTTCAATAAATAAATGGAGTCGTCTGCTGAAATGTGCTCGACGCACTATCATTACTCTCCCAACTCGAAAAAAAACTTGTGACTTACAATGTTTGCATTTTGTACATGTTCAGCACGTTGCCTCAAAGCAAACGATGCCAAAAGACTCGCAAAAACTTTCGTAGGCAATTTTCATTTGTTTTCTTTTGTTAAGTGATAAACATACCTCAGTTTTGAAAATTGTTCAACGCACTTAGGGAAAAGCAGAACGAAAAATGTGCACATAACATTGAATGGGTTCATATACAACCCGCATCACATGTGAGAAATGTGGCAACAACAGCGAGTACAACCGGGCCAGAAAGCCAAACAAAACAAATTTCAATTTAGCTTAAAGATTTTGCGCATAAAATTTGTAACACTCAATTAGTTTAAGCGACAACAACGACAACAACAACAACAACAACAATTGTGTGTTATATGAAATGTTTTAGCAACCCTCGCTGGCGAGTAAGTCGCATAAATGCGGCGACGTATGAATTTCATTTAATATGATTAGTGTGGGCCCGCTGCTCCTGGTCTATATATACACATATGTACATATATATTTATATATATATATGTATGTGAGACCTTGTTGAGTTACAAGTGCAGTTTGGAGGGGGGTTGCTGGGTTCATTTATTGGGTCATAAAAATATTTACGCTGCATACTTGCGGGCGATGCAGCATAAATCAAGCCAAAGGCAGCATTATGATGAGCCAAATGAAACTGGAACACGAAAGAGACAGCTAGAGATGGGGGGGAGAAAGCCTGGCTGACTTAACAAGAGTTAAAAGGTGGTGAAATACGAGCTAAACTGCTGTGCCACACGGGGTTGCAAGCAAAAAAACACAACTAGAGAAAAATCAATTTAATTTCGCTAATGTAGTGTAATACTCGGGCAGTTAAGGTTAGTACTTCAAGGCTGGCAAAAAGCGATTAGCAACAAATGCTCTATTTGAACCTGCCCACAACCCACCCTTGAGAGGGGGGTGGAGTAGTGAGGGGGCTGGAGTACGCTTTGTCAGCGCACTAAAACAAAATCTTCATTAATTCTGATCGATGACCATAAATCCTTTTCGGTGTTTCGGTTCTTTTGGCTGTCCGTACATGTTGCACTGCTGCAACAATCAAATGATTGAACACTTACCAATTGACAGAAAGGAGCAACGAGAAGCAGGAAAACACTGAGAAAAAAACAATCAAACTTCATTTTAGTAAATCACCTCCTTAGAAATATTTTACACTATTACAAAATAGGACCACATTTTAGGCATTTCCGACTTGGACTCAATCTAATTTTAAGCAAAACATTTTCTTATATTTTGATATTATTTCTGAAAACAAGAAAAACTTTTTGCTTTTAGGGCGATTTTTGTGTCAGTGTAGAGAGAAGCAGAGCCGGGCAAAGCTTTGGTCTCGAGCTAAGACAGGATGAACATGGCATTTGGCAGGGCACAAGAAGGAAGCAACAAGGAGCAGCGGGACAGCAGGGACGACGGGGACAGTCAGCCAGCTCATACAAATTCGACAGCTGAAAGCGTTTCCGGTTCCGTTTTCTTGTCTTTGTTTGCCTACATTTGTCGATTTCTCGATTTTCTTTGGCTCGCCATCGATGCAGCCGAGCGCGTTTATTTGTTGCTCGTAATTTATTTACTGTCCACATCGGTTCGAAGTTCAGCTACTGTTGCTGCTGCCACACACACACACACGCAAACAGTTGCAAGTTGCTAGTTAAATATTGCCAGTAGCTGGCAACTCTTCTTGCAACTTGTTGTTGCGGCTCTGCGTTGCCAGTGAGTGATAAATTAATCGCTACATCAGTTTTTAATTCCGTGTTGCCAGCGATTTACCCAAGCCCAAAACTCAAAATCCAGCACACTGCAACCAAGTTCTGTAAAAGGTAAAAACTATATCAACTCTTCCAACTTTAGACAAGTCGAACAAATTTAGATATGTTTTCTATTTGTGGAACTATTCTTAGTAGTTGGCTGCAGGTCTTTGCTTGCACCTGGGTTGCATAGGTAAATCAATTTGATTGGCATACTGTTGCAACACGCACAGCTAGGTTCGGTGACATTGAGCTACTTAGGAGCATTTTTATGGCATTCCGTAATATTGCTTGAGAATAATCTGAATTCATTTTGAATTTGTTATATTATTTATTTATTATTAATAAGTTATTATTTTATGAGTCTTAACTTTCATTTTTTTCCATTCAGTTTTCATTTTTTTATTTTTGTTTCTGATGAAGCAATTTTTATCTGGCATACACACATAAAAGTTACTTCTTACTATTTTAGTCTTAGTTTCGTTTCGGCGCAATTTTTGGTCACTGTCCTGCAACTGCTGTACCCACAACGACTCCGACTCCACCCCCCCCCCCCCCTGTTGCCTGCTGCACCCCTGCCACCCCCCTTTTGGCCTCTACGAATTCGCGCACTGTTTAAAATGATGTATGGCAAAAATTTTGACAAATGTACAAAAATGAGTCATGAGTTTCGTTGCGCAAACAAAACGCGGTAGTTGTTCTTGTTGCCTGCCCCATGTTGCAGCAGCAGCAGTTGTTGTTGCTTGGTCTCACTATTTGCAGTTGACTTTTTCATGTAGTCGTCGCCAGCATCGTCAAAGTCGCAGTTGCTGTTGTCCTTGTCTTTATTATCCATAACACAAACAAGCAGCGAGGCTGAAGCTGCAGCTAAATGTGGAACTGAAACTGAAACTGAATCTGCAGATGGAGATGGAGATGGAGCCATTTACTCCATGGCTGCTTACACATGTTATTTCTTATGAAGAAACGAGGAGGAGCGGAGGAGGGGAAGTTGTGCATAATCTGTCGCCAAAACATTTATCATTTTGCGGACTTACCTTTGGCTGCTCAGCAAAACTTGTGCATAAAGCCACGGCAGAGACTATCCGTCAGTTTGTCCCATTTGGTGCGGAATTTGGAGAGGAAATACAATTTAAAAATATACATGGCTGAAACAGAAAATCGTAGTGTCAGGTGTCGAGACATATATATATATATATGTATAGTAAGTTATGGGACCAATGTCAGACGTCTCTCGTAGACCGGTCTGGAACAACGAGCTCCAGACTTGAAAAACAAAACTCAGCCACAAAAAGTGGAGCGCCGCGCGGAATATGGCGGACTGGTCCAAGTCCAGTGACAGGGGCAACAACAACCACCACAGGAGTAACAACAATAACAATCGTGGTCGTTACAATCGCGCTGGCGATGCCCAAGAATATCGCCATTTCCACAATCGAAATCGAGATTTCCGCGATAGTCACTGCGATGTGCCCAGCGATCCACCCTTTATCGCGTTTGTGGGCAATCTGCCCAAGGGGCTCGTCCAGGGCGATGTAATGAAGATATTCGAGGATTTCGAGGTGAAGAACGTGCGCCTAATCAAGGATCGTGAAACGGATGAGTTCAAGGGTTATGGCTATGTGGAATTCACCACACTCGATCAACTGAAGCGAGCTCTTGCCCACAATGGACGTATTAAGCTCGATAACTTATCGGCGCCGTTGCGCATCGATATTGCAGATCATCGGCGACAGGGTGTTTCAGCTGGTGGACAGGGTCGAGGAGGTGGTAGGGGTGGTGGCAGATCTGCCTCCGACAACCATAATAATCAACGACGTAATTATCGACGCGACGATAGTCCGGGTCGCTCCTCGAACAGTTCCACTTTTCGCCAGGAGCGCGGTCCTGGACAAGGTGGCTATCGCGGGGGTCGCGGCGGCAGGGGGCAGAGAGGAGGATTTGGGCGAGCTCGCTTCAACAATGATGGCAACGATGGCAGCAATAGCAGCGATTATGGTTCGCTGGGCGGGAATAGTTTGGGCAGTCCCCGTCAAAATGTGTTTCCACGCAAATCATCCACCAGTTTCCAGAGCAATCGCAGTTTTCCAAACTACTCCAGGGGCAACTACAATAATCGGTGAGTATTCGCGAGTGCACTCATGAGTGTCTCTAATATGCACTCATCTCTCCCAATAGTTACAACAATCGCAACAACAACAACAACAGCAATCACAACAACAACTTCCGAAGTGATGGAGGCCAACGTCAGCGCAGCGTCAGCAATGACAATGGACACTTTTCGAATTTCGGACAGAATCGCACTCGAAATCGTCGTTGGCACTATAATCCCAATGATATACAGACACAGTCGCCACCGGCGACGAGCACTGCCAGTCTAGACGATGAGGATCGGCCAAAAATAGTGCTCCAACCCAGATCGGTGACTGAACCGATTAATGCCCTGGCCGAGACGAAGCAGTCGGCGAGCATTTTTGGGAATGCCAAACCGCGCACGAATCAACAATCGGCTCCACCACCAAACGATGAGGCACAACCAGGTGGCAGCAACCAGGCAGAGAAACCATTATAAATACCACACACACAACACCATTTATTAGTTTAGCGAAAATTACTTAATCAACAACTGATCGAAACCAGCTCATTCGGATACTATATATAATACTCTACAGATATACCCGGACAACACGATTGGCTTTATTCCCTTGCACACAAAAATAAACTTGATTGAATATGTCTGTCCAAGTTCGACACTCTGATTTTGAGTGGTAGGTCAGAGATCATTATATATTGAATATTTACAGATATAAGAATAAATTTTCGAGTTGTCCAACATGCTAGAGTCATAGAAGTATTTATTTGGATATAGCAGCAGTGTGTGCAGGTTTTGCGGATACGAGGAGGAATCCCCGACGCACATCCTAGCAGAATGCATCGCCTTAACCAGGAAAGATGCAGCATACTAGGGAAGCATGTCATGAGGCCCAAGGACATAGAAACTCTCAACCCAACAAAGATTCTGGCATTCCTGCAGGAGTTGGGATTGATGGAAGAGCTGTAGGCTCAGTAAGGGGGCACAATAGACCTTATAAGTCGCAGTGCTGGTTCTCCCCAACGATAATAATAATAATAATAATATATATATAAAGTATATTGAACTGATCCATTTAAATGGTTTCAGTGGTTACGTAAAAGCGAATCTGTTTCTGGTTATCTCTTAATTATTCCTAGATGTAATCTCAAACAAATTCGCCGGATGGGCAGGAAGAGCTTCCGCTCTTAACTGGGCCATAAATTTGCAAAAGTTAATGCGCAGTGACAAAAAGAGCGTCAATAAGAGCCACAAAGCCAGGACACTGATAGGGACACGGCCAGGCGAAAGGGGATAGGCGAAAGGGGATAGGGGACAGGCACACACCTAAGCAGGCAGCTGGCCCAGGAAGGACATTCGCGGCATTAACTAGTCAACTCGAACTAATTGAATTGAATGAGATTAAAGAATTTCACGCCGAAATGAAGATGTTGCCAGAGTCAAAGCCAAGCCAAGCGCGACGTGACCCCGGCAAGGACTCCTTCCTGACTGCGCCTCGCTCCTGGTACTTATGTGCCCAAGATTTACGAGCCACAACAAGGCACTTGGCGCTGAAATTGAGCCGCGCATCCGCCATCCTGGCCAAATTGGCTTAATTTCTTTTTAATTTGCTGCCTGCGCACTCCAACCAAAAATTCAATTTGAAAAAGTGGCCGGCACACCCCAAAACAGAAAATAGGAATATAAAAAGGACATGAGGTGCACACAGGACTCAAAGACTGAAACTGGCCGACAGCATTCGGCATTCGATTTGCCTATGCCCATATCGTCTCCACTCGCAGAGTCAATTTACGCACGAACATTTTCAATTTACTTGGACACCAACCGCAGAGGCAATCGCCTCCGCCCGCTCCGGCTGCACTTTACAGAAATCCCGCGTAAAATTCACGGCATTAAAGTACTTTTCTTCTTCTTTTTTTGTGCTCCTTTCAAACGTATTATTTTTTTTTTATTTCTTTTGAAGTTTAGCCCCCACCGCGCCCATTTTATTTGCCTTTTCCTTTAGCACTTTTCCGCGCTTTTCTTCCTTTTTTTTGTGCCCGTGTTCGTTAATGTGTCACACGCACTTTGGAAGCAATTGTTGTTGGCAGGAGCTGGGCAGGAGTTGGGCAGGAGTTGGGCAGGAGTTGGGCAGGAGCTGGCCAGTGGCTGGGCGTCTGGCAAAGTTGACGACGTTGACGCCCATGGCGCAATTATTATGATTATTGGGTACAGCTGCACTTGGACGCAGCAGTCCTGGACCACGAGGACCCTCCAGGGCGAGCCGGCGACCAGGCCACTTATAAACAAAATTGTAATTTACCTTCACATCGCCAGCTTCCTTAGCTGCCTCAGCTTCAGCAGAAGTGTTGTCCTTCATTAGGGGTTGGGTCTGCGGGTGCGGGTGGCGGGGAGGAGGTTTTCTTTCACTTTGGACGCTGTGCATCGCCTCGGGGGTCACGCGTTCATAATCGCGCTGAATGACTTCATAATGAAAATATTAAAGGTGTTTTTTGTTGTTGTTGCTGTTGTTGCTGTTGTTGTTTGTGTTGCTTAGCCGTCGGCCAGGATACATTCTACTTTGGCCGCTGCCATCACAAAAGGCGCCAACTTTATGTTTATGTCAAGCGCAAGTCATGTCCATAAGCAGGGGGCCATCAGCAGGTTGGGCGTAATTTAATCATAAATCGCCTTCTTTTTTTTCATTAAATGTAAGTGCAATCGCAGCAGCTGGAAAGGGCTGGCCGAGCATCTTTGTGGGCGTGGCCAAACACAAAGTATCAAAAGGCAGCAAAGAGTTGATCGACTTGTATGCTTAGATAGCCAAAAGCGACTACGAGATACTCTGTAGTAAGTGTAGTAGAATCGAGGAAGAGGAAGCAACAATTAGAATTGTTTGTTTAGCTGTTCATAATGTTATTTCAATGTTCTCATGTCAGTTGGCCATTGTTAACGTATGCTTTAAAGTTGTGGAAAACACATCTATATTTATACGACTGTCAAAAATACGCATCTTAAAAGCATAATACCAACAGAGCATATAGACAACTGATGTGTAAAGTTGTGGAATCTAAATCATAACTGAAATGAGCCAGTTTAAATATGCTTTTGACAAGTAGAGGAGTAAGGGAACAGGTCAATTCTTAAGCTAAGCAAGTTTTGCTCGCAGTGTACACACTTGCTTGCAGAGATGTATATTTAGTTGCTGGAGGTCAAATGCAGCTATCAGCAATCAAATTGTATTTGCGCTTTCAACAAACCCCAAGAAACAATTACAGCAGCCCCAGACAGGAGTAGTACATATTTTAAATATAGTTGTGGCTAATTGTCATGCTATCAACGTCGTCTTATCAGCAAGAGCAACAAGCAATTCTGCCACAATTTATGCAACACAAACGAGCAGACGGAGCAGCACACAACACACACAGAACACACACAGGACACACACAGCGCACAGGACGATTGGAGAGATAACGGTTTTTGTGGCACAGGGATATTAAGTCAAAAATGCTGCGTCTCCAGTGGTCGCTCTATCCGTCTGTCCGTCTGTCTGTCTGTCTGTTGGTTGCTTGCTTGTTGGCTATTAAAATGCTAGCATTTGCAAGTTTATCTTACAACGACGAGCTGCTGGAGAGATAATGTATCGACAGGACACACAGCACATACAGGACACACACACACACGCACACAAGGAGGTGAGCGCAAATCTAGACGTGGACATTAATGAACGGCACAGCACGGGACTATCACTACTACTGCACTCGGAAAAATAATGGCACCGAAAACTGAAAACAAGAAAAATTCTGCGGTTTTTCCACATCATTTCGAGATAGGCGGAAATGAAATTCGCAAAAAGCGGTCCTTGCCTTGACACCATAAATATGTGCATATTTTTCTCTAAGTGTACTACTACTACTGTGCGCTGGCCGGAGTCGGTACAGTCGAGTCCATTAAAAAGGACTAAATGGCAATTAAACATTTGAGCTTGGCCTACGAAACTGGTCGCCAACAACTGACCGTTGCCCGGCCGGGCAGGGGGAAAGGGATGTGGTACGTTCAGCAATTAAGGCTCCCTTTTGCACTTTTGGCCAAGGACACTTGGCAATTAAGCCAACAACATTTTGGGCAAAAGTTGGCGCTACGAATCCCTTAGCGACAATTTTTGGAGTGCTTTCTCCTCCCTGTGTGTGTTATCCTTTTTACCTATCTTGACTGCTGCATTAGCTAATGTTGTTGTTGTTGTTGTTGTTGTTGTTGAGCCAGAACTTAAATGAGTTTGTTGTGCACAGCGAGATTTGAATGAGAGGAGCTGGCCAGCAAGTTTGTGATTGGCCCGGGCAAAAGATTTATCTGCTTTGCGCTCAAGTTGAAGGCAAGCCGAAATTCAAATAAATACCTACAGAGAACTTAGACAAATGTCAAAGGGCGACGCACATAAAAATGCCTGAAATGCTGTGCGGAGGCAGACACATGTGCAGAGGTGGGGGTAGTCGCGAGGGGCACACGGATTCGGGGCAGGGGCACCCACATCGTCGATATGCTCATTTAAAATAATTTATTGCAATGAGCTGACACTCATTGCCAGTTAAAAGTGGCATGCCACTTTGACACTTGAAGCGTTTGCCACACACACACATGTACACACACACACACACACTCAGTTAAGCATTTTTCGAAAATATAAATACTTATCGAGTGGCACAGCGGCAAAGATAAATTGCGCAAAATAGGAAAAATGCTCTAATTAAAATTATGCACAAATATTTTGGGAATTTCTCGTTTGGCCATGCGACACAAGTCGCAACTAACATGGAAATCTCGCAAGACTCTCCAAATATCTCAGAAATCACAGCCGTCGGTCTCTTTCTCTCTCCCTCTCTCTATATATATATTGCTATCTCTGTCTGCCTCTTATTGATGGCGTGCCAATTAAAATTGATTGGAAATTCCTTGCATGCCACGCACGTGGGCGGCATCATCATCCTCATCCTCATCGCTGTTGCTGCCTCTGCTAAGCAGCTGCCCCCGAGGAGTCCTGTTGCTCGGCAAAATACCAGCTGCTTGCCGGATTCAGACATTAGCATACGCTTGTAAATAGTACACTCAACAAAAATAGACTGCAAACTGATTGAATTGAGCCTTGGCACTGTTTCCAGCATTCAAATTTCTGTATTTAATCATTTTTCACATGCTCCGTCAAATATATTTCTACTTTAATAATAACTTCAGTTAAGTCGGAACTGGATACACCTTCAAATAAGTGTTATAAAAATCATATTAGAGGGGTTTCTCGCCAATACAAAAAAGTTTCTAAACCAAAAAATCATTTTTGATTGATTTGATTAGATTTTGAATTGGATTGAGAACAGCTTGAAACGCTTTTCAAATGTTACTTGCGCTGAGCACTGATTAACAGCAAATCAAAATACATTTTCTAAATATTGTGTTAGCTGGTTTACTTACCATTAAGTATTAACTTAGTATTTGAGTACTCATCAGCTAATTGTTCTAAGTACATCCACTAGACTGAGAAGTCACCTAACCAAATTAGGTATTTATAGCAGCAATATATGCAGGTTCTGGGGACACGAGGAGGAATCCTCGACGCACATCCTAACAGAATGCGTCGCCTTAACCAGGAAAATATGCAACATCCTAGGGCAGCATATCATGAGGCCCAAGGACATAGAAACCCTCAACCCAACAAAGATCCTGGCATTCGTGCAGAAGTTGGGATTGATGGAAGAGCTGTAGGCTCAGTAAGGGGCACAATAGACCTTATAGGTCGCAGTGCTAACTATCCCCAATTATAATAATAATAAAGTACATCCACAATTTAGATTTCCAATTTATAAAGTACTACTGTTGACTTTCAGTTGAACTTCATTTACTTTGATACACAAATTTGTAGACCCCCAAACATATAAAGGTCCAATACTAACAAATATGGCAAAAATGGCAACTAGTGGGTAATACTCTGAAACCATTATATGTGTATGGGAGAAGTTGTCAAATGAGAAGTATGTAAATCGAGTTCTTGAAATCTTATTTATATTCCTCAATTCCGATTTGACAGTTGAAAGTAAAGACTTTATTTGTTTGTCGCAGCTACATCAATTTAAGATTTTTGCTAATAGATAATGGTTTCTCAACAGAGCATGCCAAGCATACTCAACTCTACAGATCAAATTCTAGTTCACATCAATCACTAATACAAATTTGGAGTATTATTTCTCCAAGTGCAGAGGCGAGATGAGAGCAAGGCTTTTGAGTTACATATCACATGGCCCGTAAGCGTTGCTCGCTTGACTGCATTTGAAACTCATTTGGCCGTTTGTCAATTAACACTTTTGTCGAGTAAGCCATAAAAGCAGGCAATTGGCAACTATTCTCACAAAATGTATGGAATTGCAGCAGATGTCTAAAGACGCGCATTTAACCCTCAATTTTGTAAATGTTGCAAATGAAACGGTCACCTTAATGGGCTGCCTGTTACGCGGTCTAACTTCAAATTGGACAGAAGGTGACGTCCACATCCACATCCACATTCACATCGAGATTCACAATCCAAATCCTTATTCATGCTGTGCAGTTGATTGTCCTTGAATCGCTGCCCGTTTGCCACTTAATCCAATCGCGCACATGTTGAGCTCAACTCCATAACAATGAAGAGGGCGACAGCAGGGCAGCAGGGTGGTGTGTGTGGCATGCCTCGTGCGTACCTTAAGCGGCTTTCACCTTGACGTTTGCAACCACCGCCACCACCACCACCATCGCTGGCTTGATTTTCGCACCAGTCTGTGCGAGGGGAGTTGCACTAAAAAGGAGTCTGGACACAACTGTTGTGAAATTTTGTACGTGTGTTTTTGCTCAACGTCAGACTTATCACACACACGCACGGACGCACCACCGGCACCACCTTGCAACAGTGTGGCGTGGTCTGGCTGGGGGGTGTTGACTTTGCCCCCAGCCTGTGACGCATTATGATGTATTAGTATTAAAATTAAAAGCACTGTCCATCAGCATTTGACATGCAGCAGCAGCAAGCTGCCTGCCACCTCAGGTTGCCATTAATGAAGCCTTTGTTATTTGTCAGCAGAGAGCAGCCCAATTAATCCTGGAAGCCATTTGGAACAACCAGGAACTAGAGAGTACTTGTGTCTCTCTCACTCTCTCTTTCTCTCCTCTATATATATATATATATATCTATATATAAATATATATTCTTGATCAGCATTAAGAGTCTAGTAGATTTAACCACATCCGTTTGTCTCGTGGTATGTACATTGTTTGAGACCTAGTTAAGAGGTGGACTTCGGTCTCTAAGAGTATATAGGCCTTGTTGCACTCTTTCTCCCCGTTTTCTCCGTAAAATGAGTAACAAATTACGCAGCACTTGATGGGAAGAGAGTGAGGCAACAACCACATCTGCCTGTGGCTGCCTCTTTTGACTGGCATTAACTAAAGACTGCCACTTGACGCAAACTGTGTAAAAATTAAACAAAACATGCCACACACCCCAATTTGAGAGACTTGACGCAACAAATGAAACATCATTCAGCTGTCAAAATCATTAAGAGATGTGAAATCGCTTAAATATGGCCGCAAGACAGTCTTGCGACAGACTTGCCCCGGCTAAACGCAGCTTTTTGGGGCACAAACTCCAACACATGTAGAGAATTAAATACACGCCACATGGCAAAGTGAAGCCAACCTATAAAAAAAAAGAGGAAGAGAAATGTCCAAATTAATGCGTGTCTCATTTTGTGGAAGGGGCGAGCGACGGCTTCACTTGCCACACGTTTTTGGCAGTGCCAAACATTTTTATTACAAATTCGTGAGTTTTGCTCTAAATAGCAGCTCGACTCGCCACCGACTCGCTCCTCACTTTGTACCCTAAGCGCAACTCAACTGTAAAAGCATAACTCAGGGCTCTAAAAACTAAGTGGATATGGCATATAAAATACAGATATGATAAATAGGAAGACTAGACAGAAGTAAACTCTATCTGTCAAACACTGGATAGAAAATGCCCACCACTGAATATGAAATCAAAGTTGTCACTGAGTAAATTAGAAATAAAGTAAAGAAAACCTAAAGGAAATAAAAGGCATCCATAAGAAAGTTCTTGAATGTTGTTCAGAGTCTCGATTATAATATGGAACTATTGTTATCACAGATTAAATTATATACAAAGTCTCATGAAAGTTTGAGCTATTTGAGTGAACTTCTTAAAGACTTACTTCAGACAAATCTGCTCCACTCTCAATCTGCTCCACTCTCAATGTGTTCCACTCTCAAGATATACGCATTAATAAATGATCTTAGGGTATGTTGAAGTCCAGCACTGCTCAGCGGAGACTTGCTTACTGGCTAGCTAGGCTAGTTCTCATAATTTTTTTTTCAATATTTTGTAAGCGGAGAGCAATAAAAATGCCCGAGCACTCGAAAAACTATTCCGCTTCCTAGCTAGGGGGCAGCTGCTTTGAACTGGCTCAACTGCCTCATGTCCCATGCCTCAGGCCTCATGCCTCATGCCTTATGCCTCAGAACTCATGCCTCATGCCTCATATGCCAGCCCAGGCGATACGCGTTTCATATTGACGATTGTCTTACGAGTGGCATTCAAATTTCGGTGGAGTTTATTGAAATATGAACGGCGATGGCGACGATGGCGACGCTGGCGATAAAAGTGGCAGAGCGAACCGAAAATTTTCATATAAAGTACCTTTTGTTGGCATTTTAATGGTGCGCTTTATGGAAGGATTAAGCACATAAACTTGTCAATAACTCGAGTGCCTGAGACTATGTACGGCGTAAAGAGTCCGTATCCACTTCTTAATAATGTCACCGCATCTTTGACTAACTCAGCTGAACGATACCCCGAGCGAACCAGCCCGAACGAGCCATTTTATTTATGAGCTCGACATGGAAATTACTGCCGCCGCATATGTTGTGAGACCAAACCAAGAGTTGAGCGACTTATTAAGTACAAGAACAACGGAGGAGAGCACCCATCATTGATATGGGCTACAAATACGCATAAGTACTACTTGTTGTGACAAGTTGGAGAGAGAGTCGCCGAATTCCATCTATTGCTCACATGTCGAAATCATTTTTTATAGGTGCTTAGTGAAATGGGTTTCAATATGATTGTCATTATGATAAGATGCCACAGAATGAGGCACTGACTATTAAACGATGGCTGACTAACGTACAGACTAAAGGCTTGTGGGCGACTACCTTCAAATTACAAGTGAAGGTCCGTATTTGGAAAGGGGTTTGGGGAAAGTTCTGACAATAAGTCCACAAATTTAAATGAAAACTAAAGGAATAGATGGGTAAATCTCTGACTATGTATATAAGACAAAATTTACAATCGTTGAGCACGCTCAAAGCTTGCCCGGAGATATGTTTCCAATGAAAATATAGTTAAAGGAAGTCAGAGTTCCTCAAAGAATAAGCATTTTATGATTTACTAATAAACCGAATAGGATTGAGCAGATCGTAATCAGCAGGCGTTATAGAGGTTGCAAAGATTCCAATAGGTTCACCAGGCATAGTAAGTTTAAGACGACCCAGTAGAAAAGAGAAACATACAGTGAGAGACAGCTCAAGTCGAACAGTGTCAAAGAAAAAAAGGAATTGCTTGTAACTTATTTGGACCAGGTACATTGTGGACACCTGGGTACAGGTGGGGATATCTCAGTTTATTAGGGTCACACATTCACATTGGTGGTTAATACATGTACCTACCTTCGGACTTTGGAATTTTTGAAAAATAATGAATGATTAGCTTATGGCAGGCAATTACTTTTACTCTTTGACACTGGTCGACTTGAGCTGTCTCTCACTGTATATCATCAATCAAAAGTAGTGTGCATTGAGGGCAATACTGTCAGAGAGTTAACTACTTAAGGATGTGAGTTCAATCCCCACTTCAGTTAGGGAACTTCATGATTTAACTTGCAGATAAGTACGGATCTTAAGCTTGGAAATGCAATTTTAGATATACCATTTTTTAAGATATAACTTTTAAATATGGCAATTTACGATCCTCATACTTCATCGAAGCTTGGCACAATTTGTAGAGCAAAGTTTTATTTCTAATTTCAACTTCACGTAATCGAGAAATATGTTGAGACACACCTTGACTTAGATAAGATGAGAAGATGTCTTCATTTCCTGCAAATCCAGTGCACATACATATACATACATTAGAACATGTGCAGATATTTGCACTCTGCATACATCCGCTGCTTAGCAGGGCTTTTAGGATCTAGACAATATTTTTTTTATTTTTTTTTTGGTGCCACAGAGAGCAGCTTGTAGCGAGGCAAGGCAAATTGCAAGCCATCCAGCAGAAGATTACATGCCCCGCGGCAATTATTTTACGATGCACAAAGGTATTGTTAAAAGGGAGTGGGAGACGAGGGGTAAGCAGGCAGTGGCATCATCATCATCATCATCGGCAGAGGCAGAGGCTGGCACGGAGAATAAACAGGCAAACAAAGCAAAACAGCCAAGCAAAGTCAAATATGTTGAAATGCGGCCAGCCAGGATGCGGATGCGGATGCGGATCAGGATGAGGATGAGGAGGATGTCGATGACGATGGAAGATTGGAAGTGAATGAGCAGGGGAATGGGGGCGCTGTGAAGAGCTTGCCGCAGTTCAATATGCAGCGGCAGGCAATATTAAAATATCTTAAGGATATTATGTTATTACGCACACATTACACACAGCGGATGGTCGATGAAGGGGCAGGGGCACGGACAGTGGCAGGGGCATGGACAGTGGCAGGGGCACGGACAGGGGTAGAGGTTGGATAGCCAGAATGGCAGACGGCAAACTCCACTCAAATGAGATAATTCCCTGTAAAATCATAATAATAAAATAAGCAAATACACTGAGGAAAAAAAATCAATTTGAAATTAAGAAAATCGAAAAGCATAATGAGAAATTCAAAAACTTCAAAAATCCGTGTTTTTTTCTAAATTTTAGTTTATTTATAACATAATTTTCTTTAAAGTTTAAAATAACCAACGATTTGAGCCATTTTTCATTGCTTTCCATCTTCTTCTGCTCAGTTCTCAGAAATTTTTGAAAATTGGTAAAAGCCCATTTCTTGTTAAGATTTCTATTTGGTATATTGAAAAGTACTTTTCAAAAATCAAAAAATGTTTCTAATTTTCAGAGTCATTTAAGTTTTACATCATTTTTCTGAACTTCGGGGTGAATATTTTGCTGAGTGCAGCCAGACGAGCAGGGCGAGCGTGGCAAGAACTTACGCACCCTCAAACCCCCGATGTTTTTATGATTTTCATATTTTCGCAATTTTAAGTGCTTTTCAATATAAGCAAAATGCATTAAAGGTATCTCTACAGCTAGAGTCCACGAGTCCACGAGTCCAGGAGTCCAGGAGTCCACGAGTCCACGTTCAAATTCGTTTTGTTTGCCCACGCTGCGATTTCTTGCCCTCCTTTGAGTAGCCTCTGGCTAAATGGTGAGCTGTGGGCTGTGTGGGCGTGTCAGTGGTTGCTTGCCGCATAAGTTAAGGGATTTTCGTATTAAAACAAAAACACACACTTACACACACACACGCACAGGGCAACTGCTGCAGGGGTTTGCGAGCAGAGTTGTCGACTCAGCTAACAATTTTTAGTTTTGATCTAAATGCGTCAATAAATTCTAACACTTTCAGTTTGGCTAAGACAGAAAGGCAAAAAATAGATTTCATTTCATGTGCACAATAAAAAAGCCGCCAAGTTGTCTTTTCCACTCATTTGTTATACCCTGCAAGCAGTCGAAATGTGGCATGCCACGAGCGCTGAATGAAGTAATCATTCATTTATCATATTTCCTGGAATGTGAAAAACTGCAATTTGAATTTTGGAATGCAGAATCAAATGTTTTTCAGATTAATGCCTTAACCAGGAAAAGATGCAACATCCTAGGGCAGCATATCATGAGGCCCAAGGACATAGAAACCCTCAGCCCAACAAAGATCCTGGCATTCGTGCAGGAGATGGGCTTGATGGAAGAGCTGTAGGCTCAGTGAGGGGGCACAATAGACCTTATAGGTCGCAGTGCTAACTATCCCCAATTATAATAATAATAAATAGATTTCGAATATTTTAGATTTCCAATATTAAATGTGTTTCAAAATAATAATATTCCAGTCTCTCAAAACAAGCCTCATTCAAAATCGATGTCTCAGCAGTTGCTTAAAGTATTGGAAAATTGATTTGGCATTCAATGAATTAATCTCTCTTTAATCTCCAGCATTCAAGCAGGCTCTAAGAACTGTCAGCTTACAGGGTATCTGCGAGTCGAGCACTCTTATCCACCCACTTTTTATATTGTTACTTGTGTTTAGTGTTTTTTTTATTCTGCTACCTCAGCGATTTTTAGCAGAGTTTTAGTTCTGCTCTGCGTCTTATCAATGGGCTCGTTTTAAAATCAACGCCTGCTTATTTACGAGGTATATACATATATACATATATATATATATATATACATATACGTATATATACATACATGTGTGTGTGTGTTCGCTTTGGCTTTGTCTAAGTTTCTCATTTCATTTATGGCTGTGAATGAGCTCGAAGAAACTTATCGCCCAATGCGCATCTTGGCAAGCCATTCCAAGTACAGATGGCGATGGAGATGGAGGTGGCGATGGCGATGGAGATGAAGATTTAGAGACTGAGCTTGTGGACGCTGCTAAGAACAACAATAAAAGGTTTTTATGCCTACACAGGATAAGCCAAGAGCAAGTGACGTAGAGATACATATGTGAGTGTACACGGTAAAGAGTTCTCCGCACTCAGTTCTGCCCCTCTCCAATCCACATGCTCCATTCTCATTTCTCTAATGCCACAGACCGTGTTCAGTTGCACTCTCATCTGCCGTCTCGCTCGGCAAATTTATTGTTGCTGATAAACGTTAATAAATTAATTAGAATTATTGAAATGCGTCGTGGTTGGCAACGGGGCACAGAATTGTGAGTCCAGTGGAACGGCAAAGTTGTGCAACATGCAAACACAGCCATGGACGCCATTATGCGCTGATTTGTGTTGCATGCTTTGTGGCACACAGCACACAGTTACAGTTGACACTGGACACTGGACACATGACTCTGGACAGTGGATACTGCCACATGGTGCAGTCTGTGGCACACGCACGCACTTTGAATTAGTTTGTTTGAACTCGACGCTTATCTCAAGTAGTAGATTTGGCCGCATTTTGTTGCCATTTCTGGTGCGGCTGCCTCGCCATGCTTTTCGGCCCATTTGCATTTTGAGTCCGCAAACCAAAAGCGCCCCAAAACGATTGCGACACTTTTATCAATTAAATTTACGCAGCCCATAAAAATATTGAATATGATCTATGCGTGCACATTCATGCCACAAAATGCTGCTTAAATCGCTGTCACTTTTTGGCCACTCTTTGGCTGGCGCTTAAATAGCCAAGTCTGCGATAATCAAAAGGTGGCCTTCGAGTGAGACGTTCAAAACAAGACAAGAAAACTTTAAGCGTCTGGCTGCGTTTTTTCGAACCGCTTTTCGAGGGTATTATAATTTTGTCATTGAGTTTGTCAGATGAGTAGACGAAACATTTGGAGTCTGCTTGATTTAATATTAAAATATTTAAAACGAGTCAAGTGTAAGAGGAATATCAGAAGCCACATTTGAAATATTTGAAAGCGAAATATCGGAATAAATATTCATAAATATTTTTACTACGATTTTTAAGTTGATCAATCTGCAAAAAATTAATTTTTTTTTTAAGCAAATCTTTTGTGCATCTTTGTTTTGTTGCTTAGTGTAAATATATATAAAATGCAGACCGTCGCGCCGCGAGCTGCCGGAAACCCGTCGCCAGCAAATAACGGTAGTTGCGAATCCAACTTCAGCGGCAGGCACCGCTGTGAACAAGGCTGGCCTGCATGGGTCAGGCATCAGCGGGTCAGAGCGTCACACGCTCATACTCGAACGCTTACACTAGTACATGTGATATATATATAAATACAGGGTGTTCATTTTTGAACAACTTTAATATTTATATTTTTTTTGCATAACTTTAATATTTATAAATTGTTGTGGATACTAAGTTAATGTTCCTTAATCGATCTGCAAAAATTAATTTTTTTAAACCAAATCTTTTGATTTTTTCTCAATTTTCCTCAATTTTTCTCAATTTTTTAATACTAAGAAAATATACTTTATTCGATCTGAGGAAAATGAAGTAGTTACGGGCAACTCATGGGCACATCTGAAAAACCTTAAGCCGAATTGAATATTTGGCAATTTTCCCATACTAAGATAATGTCATTGATTTTATTCATCTAACTGTTAAACGTTTTGTAATCAAATCAAACATATATAATATTTTTCGATACTTCAGAGTATTTAGTTAGCGACTCTGCAAAGTTGGCTTGACAATCTTTTTAATGCCATTAAAAGTTTTTTGCGCGCTTTTAGCCAAAGTTTTGAGCACTAAGGTGCCTTTTTTATTGGCCGCCAGTGTCCAGACGTGTTCGCCCCGCAGGAATTTGGCTCAAGGTGGCGTAAAACACAACAAAAAAAACAAAAAAAAATGTACAGAAAAAAAGGCAGAAAATAAAAATTGAATAAAAGTTTTTTAGCGCACAAATGTTTTGCTGCTAATTGAAAATATCTGTTGGGGTTCAATTAGACGACGGCGACTTTTGGCGGCGACTTCGCTGTCGGTTGCACCACCGTGTGGCGACTTAAGCGTTGCCCACAGCCTGAAACTTAGCAAGTGTTGGGCAATGTCAAAAAAACAGGAAAGAATAACTGAATTAGGCAAGCTGATAATTAAATACTCTCGTGCTATTCCAACTGATCCATTCCAAATTTACAAATTTGAAATATCTAAACGATTATTCCCGGATATCGGATAAAGACTGCTATCTATATATATAGATAGGTAGATTGATCAAAATATGGATATATCTCTAGTTCAATCTATCAGAGATAGATAACATAGTTGGATAGCTAAGTGAATAGTGGGATTAGGCTATATCTTCCCAGATAAACATGCTCTTCAAGAAAACTTAACTGCAAAATTAAACTACCCTCTTGAAGAGTATACAAAGAACACGCTGATTTAAGCACATTTTTTGCAAAACATTTTTTCATCTACCATCTACTTCACAATTGTTGAAAGTCTGGGTGTGTGTGTGTGTGTTGGTGTGTGTGCGTGTGTGTGTTGGTGTGTGTGCGGTTGACTTGCCAGCTTGTTGAGGTTGTCCGTGCAGAGGAAGTGCTAGTCACTGATGGAGGGCCCTGATTCGATTCGATACGATTGTTAGCGCAAATTAAAAAGTTTTGCAACTTGCAACTTGCGGCATACAAATGAATTGAAAAACTTACCTGCAACTACTGCTGAAGATCTCGCTGCTAAACTACGCAAAAAAAGAGAAGAAGAAAAAAATAAGAGAAATAGAAAAAAATAAGAGAAAAAAAAGAAGAGAAACATGTAAAAAACTTTAAAAGGAAACTTTCGTTTGCTTCACTTAATTTCAGTTGAAAACTTGGGCTAGTGGTAAGCAAATTGTGGCATTGGATTTAATATATAGATTAAGATATGAAAAAATATATAATATTTGATATATAATTTAAAACATATTGTTTTTATTTTTAAAGTATTTTCCATTTAACAATCAGAATAAATATATATAATTGAATACTTCAGGGAATAAATGAATTCTGAATAAGATTTTCATTTCATTTTCATGCAAAAGTAATAAGTTAAGGTTAGTCAACGCACAAGTCAGTCTTCATTATCGGATCTATATAATCGAGTTCTTGATGATGGCAGAAGGGTAATACAAATTGAACACCTTTGAACATAAGTAAAGTGTCAGCATGTGAAAATCAAAAGAGAGACTGTCAATGTATGTATATATAGTTTAGAAAGCTTAGTCTTAAGACCTCCAACATTATGATATACTAGAGAAAGAGAGGATTTCAGTTTTTTGGTGCAGCGTTTATTATTTGTATACTCTTTTATTACTAAGCCCTTCGGCCAGAAATTAGCACAGCAAATTGTGCCAAATACTTCAGCAGAAACACTTATTTTGAAAGAGGAAATTTCTCTTTCATAATTAAATTTAAATTTTTCAATCAATATTCCCATAGATGATAACGTGGTAAGCGTTATCACACAACCAACAACAGACGAAACCGGCCTTTGGGTCAGCCTGGCACTTGCAGGTAGCACGCAGACATGCTTAACTTAGAAATTGATATGCCCGAAAAGAAGAGAAAACTATACAAAGATTCGGCACAGCACAGAGAAAATAACAAAGTACAAACACAGTTATGAGAGCACGCGGTAGAGAGAGCGAGAGTAATAAAGCGTAGTGAGTGCACACGACAGTATAGAGAGCGAGAGTAATAAAGCGCACCCAAAAACCGCTATAACAACAACAATGCGAAGCGATCAAGTATGCAATGAGAGACAATGAGAGCGAGAGCACCAAGCGCACTTGAAAAAAAAAAAACTAAAACAAAACACATGCTCGTAACGGCGCAAGAATAACAGTTTTATGATTGGTAGCAAAATTACCAATAGAAAACCCAAATGACCGAAGCAAGCACATAAATATATGATATAGTAGTCCGATGTTGAAGACCGTTGTCCTTTCATAAAATTACGCAAATTGGCTACGTGTGATTGGGATATATATATATATATATATATAAACCCAGACTTATACGAGCATGTGTGCATGGTGCATGGTGTGCGAAGATAGCAGCAATATTCGCAAAGTATCGATATCAGATCGGAATCGAACTTATAGTTGCAGCCAGCAACGAAGGAAAGACGCCTGAAGCGCAATTAAGTCATCCATTGTAATGCAACAAATACAACATATAAAATAATATATACATATGCAAAGTATATAGTTGGAAACGATGTCAGCCATCTGTGCATCCACACACATGTTTGAGTCTGTCAGCCAACAGCATCGCGACAGTCTACAATAAAGTTTGGAATCTTCGCTCGAACAACATCAGACGCCATCCTAGCTATTCCATGTCTGGAAAGACAATGCAACACTTACAGCCGAAAGACTGAGGGAATCCTTAGTCTGGGATACTCAGAAGGAAGGCCAATTCACCTATTGCAATTGGGAATGCAAGAATCCCCCCAAAAACAGACTACTGTGTGCCAGTGGTACAACTGAATACACCCTTCCTTCTTCTTCAGCTATCCTTCAGTCTCCCGGAACACTCTACTAGTACTAGTACTAGCTTTAGGAGAATCACTGAATTGCCCAAAGAGGTCTAAAGTTATTCCAATCAATGTTAATGTCAAGTAGCCCGCCAAACCTGGCTCATCTTAAATACAAAACAGATGATCTAAGTCGCACAAACTGCTCCGCACCCACCTGACCTGGATAGAAAACCACCTGAGCTAAGCTCACCCACTCACACGAGTGCCACAGAAATGTAGTCTGATCCCACAAGATTATGCAATGGATCTATCGTGTCCTATGTGTGTCAGCAACCGTCTAACCTAACCAAACTACAAATAATAATTATATTCCATCACTTTTGTTCATCTAATTTATTTCGAGAAACCTCGACTTAACGGTACTCTGATCGGAAATTTCATTTACATTTTGCAGTTTCTTATTATTATTGGTAGTTAATATCATTAAGATTATATTATTATTAGGATTGTTTCTTTAATCACATATTTGTTAGACGCTTAAGCTGGTTCGGATCCATCCTTGGCTGCTGGTGGTGGTATTATGTTCGGAATGGCAAAGACAAGGGCGTCGTAACGAGGAATCGAAATTGGCGCCAGTTTATTCCAGGCATTGCGCACCAGATCGTACTCCTCGACAATGTGGAGACTACGATTCCTATCCAGTCCGCCAACGGCAATCAAACAATCTCCAAGCAGAGCACAACCGATCCCATCGCGTCCCCCTGCCAGAGAGCAAATCAGTGTCCACGTATCAGTAGCTGGATCATAACGATCCACGGTTTCTGTGGGACGTCCGTTAATATTGCCACCCACGGCATAGATGTATCCATTTGCAACAACGACACCAACGTTACCTTTATTGCGATTCATTGGCGCCCGAAGACTCCATTCGTTTTTTTGCGGATCATATCTTTCGACTGAGTATGAGCCGCTTCCGCCAATGGCATAGAGACGGCTGCCCAAACACCGCAACACCAGGGCGCAAACGCTCCTCGGACATCGGAGACACATAGCTCCAGGTGCGCGCAATGGGATCATAGCGTTCAACCGTTTTCAGATATTGCCCATCAGCGTATCCACCGACCACATATAGGTGTCCGTCCAGCACTGCAACGCCTGGGTTATAACGTGCCGTTCCCATTGGATTGAGTGGCACGCAGGCCATCGTGTTTAGGTCGAGGCTCTCCACAGAGCACAATATTCTCCCCTCATTGCGTCCGCCTACCAAAATCAGTTTATTTTCCATGACAACGGCGCCAAAGTTCGTACGCCCATCGATCGTGTGCTCCCAAATGGTTCGTTCGGTGGCAGCAATGAGAGAGCGGCACTCGGGGGTCAGTGAATGCCACTTGAAGGCCTCAAACACCAGTTGCTGGCACTCGTAGCTGGTGCTGCACACCTTATCCACGTGATCCACAATGAAGGATGGATCCAACAGGGGCAGACGCACCTTGGCGAGCAGCTCGGGTATGTGCTGCTCACGAGTGGGCGCATCCGTGGCGCACCCACGACATCATCGAGTGGAAGACATCCTGCTCGGTCGGCACTTTGAGCTCATCGCTGGACAGCAGCTTGCCCAGCTGATTGGCGTTTAGCTTAAAGAACTCCTCATTGTGGCACACCTCTATAAAGTGCTGCCAGATGTACTCCTGCGCCAATCGCAGCAGCTCTGTGCAGCTCTGCTTCTCCGCCAAGAATGCAAATCCCAAACAATTGGATGGGTGCAGCTGGCGGGCGAGAAAATTGCAGCATTCCGTCACCACAGGGATCAGCTGCAGCAGGTTGGCGGTGACCAGTATCGTCTCGACAGTGTACTCGTGCAGCTTAATGCTTCCGGTGTAGCAGTGCTGGACGAGTAGCTGCAACGCATCGCCACACACCTCGCCAAGGGTCACCTCGTGCTCCTTGCTCTCGCGCATCTGTCCGGTAAACATTGCCGAAAAATACTCACTCGAAGCTGCGAGCACCAAGCGATGAGCGGACACCCGTTTGCCATCAATGCCAGCGATGAGAACCACATCGCACAGGCTGCTTCTCTTCCACAAATTGTTGCATTCGCTTCAATAAGGCCTCTGCATGGCTGCCAACACTGGAATCCTTCGACAAAGACAAAGACTCCAGCTTATTCTTCGCCATATCCATCGATGTGGACGCTGTCGGGTCTCCACTGCGACTCTCTTCTTGGTGTCCATTTACGGATGACATTTTATTTGGTTGTTGAAATCTTTAATAGAATGCAAATTTATTTCGTATGATCAAACAAGAAGCTGTCGAAGCTATTGGCATTGCGCCGGTACTATTGTGAGCAATTAATCGAGTCAGTAGCGATGTTCGTAATGTATCGATATCTGATCGGCATAGAGCGCAATTTAGCATAAGTTCAAATTCATTATTAATACAACGAATATTATGTGAAGGCTTATACAAAATGTGCTTTGTTTTGCTATTGGTAATCGATTCTAATCTATAAATAATTCAAACCGATTCAGATATCGATAAATTAAATATTTTTTTGTTTTGTTATTTTTCACTTTTCGTTTTCAAAATTGGAAATGGAATTCACTTAAAGCAAAAGCTTTGGATGAACTGCTCCATTGTGTGTGCAAGTGTGTGTGCGAGTGTGTTATGTGTCTATGAGATAGAGAGTGATTGAGTGAGAGAGAGAGACACATAGAAACACAAAGGAGAGGGAAGTGAAGTGAAAATGAAAGAGAAAATGAACATTTCAATGAATACGTTGTTATATTTAGCAATATTATACCTTTATTTATTTAGTTAATAATGTTCCGATTGAATCGAACAAAAGTGAGTTTGCAAATTTTGTCCTTTATTATTCGAAGGGCATCTGTCCTCTTCGCTAGTACGATTCGAACTAAGTACAAAATTATTATCAAGAAACCTCGTAGCTTCTCGGCTGATCCCGAAAAGTGAAACCTAAGCAACTCGCGCAGACCATCAAGTTACGCAGCGGATATTAGGAACTAAAGTGTCGCTCAACGCTGCTCTTCACAAATGTTGCATCAGCGTATTTCGGAATATGGTCCAAGTACCGCTGACATCTGAGTAAGCTGCTCGCGAGTGTGCTGCACCAGCGAAATCCAGCAGTGGCTTAAGTAGTTTATGGTTAACTTATATGCATATATTATATATATATGTTCAGTCAATATATTTCAAACAGTGTCTGGTGGAAATCTTGAAAGGGGTATCATTGTCTCGACATATGTATGAACAATAAATTGTTTGCGCACTGTGACATGATCCCGTTGAAACCTGTCTTTGTATGTGTGCGTGTATGTGTGTCATTCCAGAAACAAAGAATTTCGGATATCGAGACAACAATACCCTGCTTTAGTTTATACCATACATTTTTTTACAAAATTGGTCAACAGTTAGACCACCCCACTTTACGAATGGTTATACATCAGGCCAGCTGTGCCAGCTCGCACACAAAGAGACAAGGATCCATATATAACCCATATATTGGACGCATTGGAACATGATGTACTTTTTTTATTGGTTATAGTATATTATTATATAGTATAGTATATTATATTATATAGTAATTTGAATTGAAAACATGGATAGCCAACAGCTCAGTGGGTGTCAGCGGAGCAGGGGTCACCAACAGAGCCGAGGCCAATAAACCTGGTTCCCGAGGCGAAGCAGGCTCGACCGATTGCTTCTGCTTAAGAGACTCATTCAACAGTTTTACACCATTGAATTGACTCTCCATGGCATCAAAATCAGCACTGAGCTTGCTAAAAGCTAGACGGAGATTGTGAAAGCCCCGTCTAGTTTGCCTCATAAAACCCTGAATATCCGACTGCGTCTCGCGGCATCGCTCGCAGCATCACTTTAAACCCGACTTATTGCTGATTAAATCCTTTATCCGTTGCGTGAAACCAGCACATTTAACGTGCACTATGTTATCACACAACCAACAACAAACGAAATCGGCCTTTGGGTCAGCCTGGCACTTGCAGCTTTTTAGGTAGCACGCAGACATACTGAATTTAGAAATTGATATGCTCGGAAAGAAGAGAAAACTACACAAAGATTCGGCACAGCACAGAGAAAACAAGAAAACAAACAGCGCACAAGAGATGAAGTAGATGAGTGCACACGAAAGTAGAGAGAGCGAGAGTAATAAAGCGCACACAAAAACCGCTATGACAACAACAATGCGAAGCGATCAAGCAAGCAATGAGAGACAACGAGAGCGAGAGGCGCAAGTGCACTCAAAAATAAAAAGAAACAAAAACAAAACACAAGCTGATAACGGCGCTTTTTATGTATACAAGAATAACAGTTTTATGATTAGTAGCAAAATTACCAACAGAAAACCCAAATGACCGAAGCAATCACATAAATATATGATATAGTAGTCCGATGTTGAAGACAGTTGTCTTTTCATATAATTACGTAAATTGGCTACGTGTGATTCGGATATAAATATATATATATATATAAACCCAGCCTTATACGAGCATGTGTGCATGGTGCATGGTGTGCGAAGATAGCAGCAATATTCGCAAAGTATCAATATCAGATCGGAATCGAACTTATAGTTGCAGCCAGCAACGAAGGACTCATGAAGCGCAATTAAGTCATCCATTGTAATGCATCAAATACAATATATAAAATAATATATACATATGCACAATATACTGTTGGAAATGATGTTAGCCATCTGTGCACCCACACACATGTTTGAGTCTGTTAACTAACAGCATTGCGAGAGTCTACAATAAAGTTTGGAATCTTCGCTCAAACAACATTAGACGCCATCCTAGCTATTCCATGTGTGGAAAGACAATGCAACACTTACAGACATAATACTGAGAGAATCCATAGTCTGGAATAATCAGAAGGAAGGTCATGCATCTAGTGCAATTGGGAATGCAAGAATCCCCACAAGATCAGACTACTGTGTGCCAGTAGTACAACTGAATACACCCTTCTTATTCAGCTTTCCATAAGTCTCCCGGAACACTCTACTAGTACAAGCTTTAAGAGCATCACTGAATTGCCCAAAGAGGTCTAAGGTTATTCCAATCAATGTTGAATAAACTGCTCCGCAATGGCCATTGGGAAGCCACTTACTACCTAGTCTATCACGGAGGACATATGACCGAACAGACCTGGATAGAGAACCACCTCAGCTAAGCTTACTCACTCAAACGAGTGCCACAGAAATGGAGTCAGATTCCACAAGGTTCTGCAACGGATCTAGCGTGTCCTATGTGTGTCATCTAACCATCTAACCTAACCCAACTACAAATAATAATATATTAAGGCTCTGATCGGAAATTTCATTTACATTTTGCAGCTTTTCCTAGAAGCATGTCATTTATTATTATTATTATTGTAATTATTACAAATATTATTATTATATCATTAAGATTATGTTATTATTAGGATACTTTTGGGAATAACATATTTGTAGAACGCTTAAGACGGTTTGGATCCATCCTTGGCTGCTGGTGGTGTTATGTTCGGTGTGCTAATGACACGGGCGTCGTAACGAGGGATCGAAATTGGCGCCAGTTCATTCCAGGTATCGCACACCAGATCATACTCCTCGACATTGTTGAGTGCACGATTCCCATCCCGTCCGCCAACGGCAATCAAACGATCTCCAAGCAGAGCACAAACGGTCCCATTGCGTACCACGGGAACAGAGAAAATCAGTGTCCACGTATCAGTAGCTGGATCATAACGTTCCACGGTTTCTGTGCGATGATTGGTTTCGTATTCCTCGCCTCCTAAGGCATAGATGTATCCATTTGCAACAGCGACACTAACGCTACCTTTATTGTGGCTCATTGGCACCCGACGACTCCATTTGTTTGTTTCCGGATCAAAGCTTTCGACTGAGTTTCGCCCCCATCCGCCAATGGCATAGAGGCGGTTGCCCAACACCGCAACACCAGGGAACACACGCTTCTCGGACATCGGCGACACACAGCTCCAGGTGCGCGTAATGGGATCATAGCGTTCAACCGTGTTCAGCTCGTGCCCATTAAACTCTCCGCCGACAGCATAGAGGTGTCCATCCAGCACTGCAACGCCTGGGTACTTACGTGCCGTTCGCATTGGATTGAGTGGCACGCAGGCCATCGTGCTTAGGTCGAGGCTCTTCACAGAGCGCGATGCGCTCCCATTAACAGTTCCGCCTACCAAAATTAGTTTGTTCTGCAAGACAGCGGCGCCAAAGTTCTCACGCCCATCAATCGCCTGCTCCCAAGTCGTCCACTTGTTCAGCCGCGGACAGTAGCTCTCAATGGGGGTGACCCTGCCGGCATTATCTCTTCCACCCATAACCAGCAAATGGACAGCAGTGGATTTGCGGGGCTTGGTTCGTTTGGTGGCAGCAATGAGCGAGCGACGCTGGGAGGGGAGTGAATGCCACTTGAACGCCTCAAACAGCAGTTGCTGGCACTCGTTGCTGGCGCTGCACTCCTTCTCCACGTGATCCGCAATGAAGGATGGTTCCAACAGGGGCAGACGCACCTTGGCGAGCAGCTCGGGTATGTGCTGTTCACGAGTGGGCGCATCGTGGCGCACCCACGACATCATCGAGTGGAAGACATCTTGCTCGGTTGGCACATTGAGCTCATCGCTGGACAGCAGCAAGCCCAGCTGATTGGCGTTTAGCTGAAAGAACTCCTCATTGTGGCACACCTCCATAAAGTGCTGGCAGATGTATTCCTGCGCCACTCGCAGCAGCTCTGTGCAGCTCAGCTTCTCCGCCAAGAATATGAATCCCAAACAATTGGATGGGTGCAGCTGGCGTGCGAGAAAATTGCAGCATGCCGTCACCACATGGATCAGCTGCAGCAGGTTGGCGGTGGCCAGCAGCGTCTCGACAGTGTCCTCGTGCAGCTCAATGCTTCCGGTGTAACAGTGCTGGACGAGCAGCTGCAACGCATCACCACGCACCTCGCCAAGGGTCACCTCGTGCTCCTTGCTCTCACGCATCTGTCCGGTAAACATTGCCGAAAAATACTCACTCGAAGCTGCGAGCACCAAGCGATGAGCGGACACCCGTTTGCCATCAATGCCAGCCACGAGAACCACATCGCACAGCTGCTTCTCTTCCAGAAAGTGTTGCATTCGCTTCAATAAGGCCTTTGCAAGACTGCCAACACTGGAATCCCTCGACAAAGACAAAGACTCCAGCTTGTTCTCCGCCATATCCATCGATGTGGACGCTGTCGGGTCTCCACTGCGACTCTCTCCTTGGTGTCCATTTACAGATGACATTTTATTTATTTGTTGAAATCTTTAATAGAATGCAAATTTATTTCACATAAGCAAGCAAGAAGCTGTCGAAGCTATTGGAATTGCGCCGATACTATCGTGAGCAATCAATCGAGTCAGTAGCGATGTGCGTAATGTATCGATATCTGATCTGTTTTAGAGCTCAATTTGGCATAAGTTCAAATTCTGAATCAATAAGCACAAACATTCTAATTATAACACAATAAATGGTGGGTACGTCGATATATTGGAAAATAATGTAGTTAATCGATAAAATATGATTTGGAATTGGTGTCGATAAAATATGACCAATATTGCGTTAAAGTATATAGAACCAGGAGTTGAAGAATAAATCTTTAAATAATGCAAATTAAGGTTATTTGCGATCAGGTTTGACCAATATTATGTTGAAAAATTAATCTTTTAAAGTGTGCTTTGTTCTGCTATTGGTAATCGATTCTAACCTATAAATAATTCAAACCGATTCAGTTATCGATCAAATTAAATAATCTGCAGCTCCTTCTTGGTATATGAGTACTTTGAATCTCTGAGATCGATCTAATAATTTAGCCTGCAAACGGATTTGACTAAATAAACTTTACCATTCATGTTGATCAAGAAGAATTCACAAAATGAAATGCACATTGAAAAGTAAAAGAATCATCAACAGCAACAATACCAAAAATTATTTCCTGTTGATCCAAAACCTTTTTTGTTTTATTATTTTTTATCACTTTTCGTTTACAAAATTGGAAATGGAATCACTTAAAGCAAAAGCTTTGGATGAACTGCTCCATTGTGTGTGGAAGTGTGTGTGCGAGTGCGTGTGCAAGTGTGTGTGCGAGTGTGTTGTGTGTCTATGCCTCAAATTACTCATAATCAGCAGAGAGAGAGAGAGAGTGAGAGAGACACATAGAAACTCAAAGGAGAGGGAAGTGAAATGCAAATGAACATTTCAATTAATACGTTGTTATATTTAGCAATATTATACCTTTATTTATTTAGTTAATAATGTTCCATTTGAATCGAACAAGTGAGTTAAAGTTTCTTACTTTATTATTCGAAGGGCTTGTGTCCTCTTCGCTAGTACGATTAGAACTAAGTACAAAATTATTATCAAGAAACCTCGTAGCTTCTCGGCTGATCCCAAAAAGTGAAACCTAAGCAACTCGCGCAGGCGCTCAAGTTACCCAGCTGATATTAGGCACCAAAGTGTCGCTCAAGGCTGCTCTTCACAAATGTTGCATCAGCGTATTTCGGAATATGGTCCAATTTACGCTGACATCTGAGTAAGCTGCTCGCGAGTGTGCTGCACCAGCGAAATCCAGCAGTGGCTTAAGTGGGTAGCTTATATTATTATATATATTATATATATCTGACCGAAAGTTGTTCAGAGTCAGTGTCAAACAGTGTCTAGTGGAAATCTTAAAAGGGGTATCATTGTCTCGACATATATATGAACAAGAATTTATATCCTTTATCCGTTGCGTGAAACCAGCACATTGAACGTGCACTACAACAACAGACGAAATCGGCCTTTGGGTCAGCCTGGCAGTTGCAGCTTTTTAGGTACCACGCAGACATACTCAACTTAGGAATTGATATGCTCGAAAAGAAGAGAAAACTATACAAAGATTCGGCACAGCACAGAGAAAACAAGAAAACAAACAGCGCACAAGAGATGAAGTAGATACAACAACAACAAGCTTTGGCGCTGTAAGAATATTTACGAAAATAGACGAAACTTTGAGCCACTGAAACAACAACAACACGTGCAAACACAGTTATGAGAGCACACGAAAGTAGAGAGAGCGAGAGTAATAAAGCGTTGTGAGTGCACACGACAGTATAGAGAGCGAGAGTAATAAAACGCACACAAATAACAACAACAATGCGAAGCGATCTAGCATGCAGTGTGAAACAGTGAGAGCGAGAGGCGCAAGCGCACTCAAATAAAAAAAAAAACAAAAACAAACACAGCTAAGTTAACCGTTAACCGCGTACTTTATGTTTACAAGAATAACAATTTTTGTGATTTCTAGCAAAATTAGCAAAGCAATCACAGAAAAATTAAAGAGAATTAAAGCAAAGTTATGTTTTATATTAATTAAATTAAATGTACGAATCAAAATTTGAATAACAAGCACAAAGTGGAGACAGCACAGCAAAAACACATCAACATCAAACACCGCAAAGGCTAAGACAATACTGGCAATACAAAATATATATATATATTTAGTCAATGAACTAGGGAATCTTCCAATGCATAGACTATCATTATTGATTATTGAAAAAGAGAATAATCAGATTATATTATTATTGACTCGACTGAGTCCATTCAACCAGGTAAGCTTCACTGAAAACCGCCTCAAACTCCAGTCAATAATACACCAGAAAAAACCGCCAACTATTTAGGCTTTAAGTATCACAACAACTAGAGTCAATTAATGGCAGCTGTTTAACTAACTCGCATGTTTGCCGCAACTAATGAATGAGCAAACATTAAGCGCACATGTTCAGCCAGTTAGGTATATACACACACACACACACATATATATATATATACATATATAATTAAACAAAAATCAAGCATCGAATGCGGCTTGAACACAAATTGTCAATTAAAAGGTATTTAAACGTAATACCACCCAGGTCACGGCCTCAGCCAAAGCGCTTAATCCACGTAAATTAGTGCAAAAATCAAGTGGATATACCTTGTTGCCCCCCAGGGGGAGAGAGAGAGTGGGGGAGAGCGAGTGTGTTGGCGGTGCTGACAGTGCCACAAGTGGCGCCACCCTCCTTTTTTGGGAGTAAACACGGCGGCAACCGACACCAATAAAGCCAACAGAGCGTTTTTAGGGTTAAGTCCATGTCAAAGTGTCAGTTTAGTATCGGTATCATGTCATGTTGTGCCACAGATTCTAATGGGGGAGTGTACGCGTGTGTGTGTGTGTGTGTGTGTGTGTGTGTGAGGGGTATGGGATTTTAATTTCGTGTGCGGCAACATGATGCCAAACGTGTGGCACTCAACTCATGCCCCTTGCCCGTTGAGGTGCAACGTTTTACTAATGAATTTAACAAGGCTTTGCCACGTCTGGACAAACTTGCATGCTGCACGTTGCATACTCATTAAAATGTCACTGCAAATGGATAGTGAAGAGAGGGGAGCTGGGAGAGGGGAGCTTTCCCGTAGACTGGCATCAGCTGCACTTTGTTGCCATTTCTGTTTATCCAGCCAACATATTTTTCAAATGTTCCGTTTTTGCATAAGTGAAAGGCCAAAAAGGAAGATAACGGCGTGCACAACACAACCCCCGATCCCCAATCCCCCAACCCCCAGCTCCACACACAACCTGGCCCCTGTGTCCATGTGGCCAGGACACACGACATTGGCGTCAACAACAACAACAACAACTGAAACAACAACAATGGCGCGCAAATTTACGGCTCACCTACGCGACTAGAAGCAGTAAAGATGCTAAATTCTTTCGGGGGTTGGACACTGGACAGCTTGCCACACACACACACACATGTGTCTGCGTGTGTGCATACACACAGAGAAAAATATTAACCCAGAAACTTAATTTACTCCAACTGAGTTCAGTTGTACTATCATGAAAAACCTCGAATGAAGTCTGTAGTGCTTTTCGCTGAGTGTACATGTGTGTTTGTGTGTGTTTGTGTGTGTGTGTGTTTATGTGTTGGCTTATTTAAATTTGTTTTTATGCGCCATGTAGCAGCCACTGTGGCAGCCGCAGTCAGGTTTGCTGTTAATCCAATAAAATTGCGTAATTAAATTTGTGCTTCATTTGGCGTTTGTCATGAGCAACATTAACTTTGTTGTTGTTCTTGTTGTTGTTGTGGCACGTATTGTTTCTGCCACTGTTTGTTGTGGTGACAAATTTAAAACCTGTTGTCATTTGCCATTTTTTTTGTTAGAGAGGGGGCAGCCGCTCAGCTAAGGCAACCCTTCGCAGCCGGCAACAAATCGCAAAAAAATGTTGCACACGTCGTAATTTTTCAATTGTTGCATAATTGAAGGCAGCCAGCGACACACGCAGGACAATGCCTCACGTGCCGCAGAAAAAAAAGAGGAAAATTGACAAAAATTTACTGAAAAAATATTGGCAGCCAATGGCAAATTGTCAAAGGATAAAAAGTCCTGTTGCTGGTGCGAATATCGACGGTGTGAACTGTGAACGTTGCCGGCTTGTTGATGTGTGGCATGGAGTGGAGTGGCATACACTGGGGAAATAATTGTTGACATTGACTAGCAATTGTGTCTGTGTGTGTGTGTGGCAAAACGATTTTTAATTGTCAAGTGTTTTGCGGTTAGCCGCCACACACTCATCACACACACACACACACACAAGCGACATCATTATGCAGGCCGATAAAGTGCAGTCGATATGGATGGAAAAGACGCCCGAGCAGAGAATACGCGATGTTGCACGTTGCACACAGTTTCCGGAGGAAGTCTGTGGCAACAAGGCAAGCCGCCGGGCCAGATAACCGATGCTCGCAGATGCAACTGCCGCCACGCTGACTCAAAAGGCCGCTGACTTTGCAACAATGCAGCGATAAAGCTTTTCCTCTTTTCTTTCCCTGCCTGTTTCCCTCTACTTGCCGACGAGTATTCAAATTATGTTGTGCAGTGTGCAACACCAAATTAACCGTCATTAAAATAGGTATACTTGAAGCAAGTAGATCGATAAAAAATCAAATAAATTTGCATACTTAAATGAATGAATTGAAAAGAAAAGAATTTTTGGAAAACTCTAGGTGAATTCAGAAAAGGTCTCCGAAGAGGTATAGATTTTTTCAGAATAAACCTCAAGATTTGGAAATATAGCCAGTGCTTGGACTTTGAAGAGATGCCATACAATGACAGCTATTTCCGCGTTGCACAATTCCAGATTATAGTACAGGATGATATTATCAACAGCAATTTACCGCAGAATGTTGTAGTTGAACTATAAATACTTTATAGTAGCGATAGTGGACTATATATAAGATATATGATCGCAAATGTTAAAATGTTCCTTTGAATTAAGATGATTAAGAGGAGAGATGCAGATTGAGTAGCAGTAGTAATCAATGGCGATTGGGATAGTATAATATGGGCTACTTCTAAAGTTGCTTGTAATATTTCATAGTTTTTGACAGGGTTAACCAGGTGAACTGTCTTTTGAAGCACGATCGAAACAGTATGAAACAGATGTGATTTTGTGGATATACTTCTAAAGAAATGATCAAATTGGGACTACTATTGGGACTATGCAAATATGAGCAAGCGAATGAAATTTAAAGTTTGAACTCCAAGTGTACATAATCAACGGCCAGCCGCAGCTATCTCTACTTTGTCACATTCCTTCTTTCTTTCTGCTGCAACGTGCGGCAAGATGAAAAAGGCGCTCAAGTGCGCAGCAATCTAAAAGCCGAGCAGAGCAGACATAGTTGGAGCTACTCGGGCAGCCTGAGCTGAGTTGACTTCAGCTGAGCTGATGAGTGCCAAGCACTGCCGGTCACTTTTTTCTACGCCTTATCAGCCGCCTCGTTCGATGCGACTTCTATGTGAAGCAGCCCCTTCCAACTGCCCCCAACACAGCCCCGCTCTCCGCCCCGCTGCGTTACCCTTTGCGTGTGCCCGTTTCGCAGCGGCTTCATTCAATCAGCGCCTCTGTTGGATAGAAAACCGCTTCAACATTTTTTTCATTCTCATTTTCTTTTTTTTAATACGAAATGTTCTCTGATAAGCGAAACTGCGTCAAACGGCGGCAGCGGCGCGGCTTGTGCCACACATTTGTTTTTGGGTTTCTTTTTTCGCATACCCTGTTGCCAGTTTGCCGACTAAAAGGTATGCCAAAGCAGCGCATATGTATGTATCAGCAGTTGTGAGAGATCAAGTTAAGTTCTTATTAACTACTCAATACTTTGGATATAATTAATATTTAATTATATTAAAATTAGTTAAGTAATTTTAATTTTACTTCATGTTAGACATAAGTCATCTGTGAATTTAATTTAAAGATTTAAATTAATTTATTACTGTTATTCAGAAAAAGGTATAACAACATATTCATTCGAATATAACATAAAATGAATCACTAATTTCATATTTTGGAATTTTTACTTCCTGCTCCAACTGCAGATAACCCAAAGTAACTTAACTCGATTACTTTTAGTCATCTTTAGTCATCTGTAATGTTATAGTGTAGTGGACTCCTAAATATGGCAAGCAAGAATGGGGGCAGAGAGACCCATGATAGGCCCTGAACCGTATTGTGGCGTAGGAAGACACACAAAACGGTTGCAAATCAGGGATGAAGAAAGACAGAGGCGAGAACGGAGCTGGGCAGAGACACCAGGACTCCGACAAGCCAGAAGTCTCCTAGGTGGCTATAATCAAAAGCGATTTAAGCAAGTAATATCCATGGGGAAGAATAGACTCAGAATACTCACAGGTCTATGGACAGGACACTGTAGACTGAGAAGTCACCTAACCAAATTAGGTATTTATAGTGGAAGCGAGGAGGAATCCTCACTGCACATCCTAGCAGAATGCGTCGCCTTAACCAGGAAAAGATGCAGCATCCTAGGGCAGCATGTCATGAGGCCCAAGGACATAGAAACCCTCAACGCAACAAAGATTCTAGCATTCGTGCAGGAGTTGGGGTTGATGGAGGAGCTGTAGGCTCAGTAAGGGGGCACAATAGACCTTATAGGTCGCAGTGCTAACCATCCCCAATTATAATAATAAATTAAATAGATATAATAATGAAATGATCAATTAAGAATAAATAAACTTGAACTTGTGAAGACTACACTTTAATCAAGGGTATTTGTGACTTGAGGCCTCTGCTGAAGAGTTTTAGTCGGTGATAATACTATTGTAACGAACCTTTTTAGTACGTTTTCAGTCGAGCTATGGGATCGAGCAACAAATTTATATTTGATTGCGCTGCGATAATTAATCACACGTATCCTCCATATATATATTATGGTTCCATGTACCAGCTAGGTGGCGATCAGACCTTCTATGACTGACTTCGCTCCTAGATTTCGCACAGACTGCGGTCTCAGACCTACTCTTGCCCGACAGCGAGTTTCGCACTCGTCTCTCACTTTTTGACGGACTGCCTGCCTCTGACTGACTGACTTCCGTATCTTCGACGCCCTTTTTATAGATCTGGTCGCCTCTTTGGTAGTTCTTTGCTACCTTTACTACTCACTTTAAGTAAAAAACCCATTTTATTTGTTTAGTTTTGTGGTTGAGTAGAAACCACGAGAGGTATTCGACTACTTCCGTAATGGTAGTATTTGCAAATAGAAAAATAATGAAAAGTTCTCCAAGTGAGAATTAAAATACCAAAACTAAACTTATATACATATATATACATATGTACACGTGTGCCATTAAGGACAGCTGTGCAATTGGAGGATATCTTGGGGTTGACTACTTTCGGCTGCAGCAATCCATGTTGTACTTGGTTAGTTTTGTGGTTGATTCCAAAAGGATAACGTATCCTCGGATATGTGATGCTGAAATGTAATTAAGCACAACTCAGCAGAAATGTGACAAAATTGAGAACTGGGAAGCTGTCGGCAAATGGCTGTCGCCATTTTCGCTCTTGCTTTTGCCTCTGCTTTGACTTTGGCTTTAATTAAAAAGTTGCGCTTTGTGCAAACAGCCAAAACAGCTAACAAAAAAAAAACAAGCCAAAAGCCTTCATATTCATATGCATATTTTTCGCGCCTTATGTAATTAAAATGTTGTTGTTGCTCCTTTTGGACTGCCTTAAAGTTGCAGCAAGTTGCAAGCAGCTGCTGCGCCTCGGCTAAATCGAAAAGCAAATGCAGTAAGCAATATGATGTGTATGTGGAAGATATTAACAGCATACTTGGCATAACAATATGGCCAATATGAGCAACAGGAAACAATTTCTCATAGAATTCCAGTTTTTATTAGCCGCCACCCACTCTAAACAAATGAGCAGCACAACAACAACAACAACAACTTTGGTAACATGACTATGCAACTTGAGAGTCTGCTTGCATTTTTGCTTAGCCAGGACGAAGAGGAGTATGAGGATGGGCAAAAGGATGCCAAGAGCAAGACCAGAAGATGCCCTGGCATGTCTCATAAGACAAAATAAAGTATGGCTGCCATTTGGCAACACTTTGCAGGCCGTTAGCAGCGTCACCAGAAATCCCTTTCCCCCCCTCCATCGCTGCCTCCCATCTTTTATGGCCAAGAGCAGTGCCAGAGCGAGGCCAAGACAACTTTTTAAATTGTTAATGTGCGCGCTCAGACAAAAGAGCTGTCATAATTCGCAGCAAAATATTGTCAGCAAACTTGTATGGCAGGCAAGGACTTACATGATGCCAATTTACAACGCCTGGCAAGACATTAGCCATTATCGCCATTATAGCCAGCAGAACCAGCGTCTTGGCTTTGGCTTTGGCTCTCTCTCTCTGTTGGCCGGAAGTGCGCACCATTTTCTAATATTTGTAACGGATGTAATTAATATGTGCAATGAATGTGGCAGCCACTCGACGACTCGACAGTTGTTGCCCAAATGGCCATTATGGTCACATAATGACTGAGATAATCACTGCGATATCTCAAAACAAATGCAAACAAAACTCGAAACAGCAGACAATAAAAACCAATTTGAAATAACTTCTACTAAGATCAAGAATATTATCTACATAAGATCCAGAATATAATTTAAATTCAATATCTTAGAGTGAGTCATTGAATGAGAGATGATCAGCAGCAGTATCTCAAACAAAATGCAATCAAAGACCTGCACAGCTGAAAAATAATCATTCTTAGTTCCACAATATATATTAGAGATATATTCCAGATTCAATCAGGAATACTTTGTCATTCAATCATTCTTAGCTCCAGAATATATTATAGATATATCCCAGATTCAATCATGAATACTTTGTCAGAATGAGTCATCTAAAGACAGAGATAACCACAGCGATCATCAGCAATATCTCAAACAAAGCTGCAGTCCAACAAAAATCATACTTAAATCCAGAATATATATGCTAGATCCCTTCAAAAATATATTCTTAGATTAAGTTAGTTTATTCCAGAATGAACATAGAGTTTAGATGTTATCAATCTCATAGCCTCTTACAAACGTAGTACTCAAGTTTTTACTTTGTCCGACGCGGAAAGACCAGTGCATGTTTCCAGACTATAGCTTTAGGGAAATCGAAAATAGTTGCGATTATACAGACGGCAAATTCTTATTTCTCATTTTGTTTATCCTTTAGTCAACAATGATAGAAGCTTAGAAACTTACTTCAAGTGGGACTTAAGCTATCCTTAAACAAGTAAATGGGTACATTATTATAATTAAGGATAGTTAGCACTGCGACCTATAAGGTCTATTGTGCCCCCTTCTCAGACTACAACTCCTCCATCAACCCCAGCTCCTGCACGAATGCCAGGATCTTTGTTGGGTTGAGGGTTTCTATGTCCTTGGGCCTCATGACATGCTGCCCTAGGATGCTGCATCTTTGCCTGATTAAGGCGACTTTTCCTGATAGGATGTGCGTTGAGGATTCCTCCTCCCTCCTATAAATACCTAATTTGGTTAAGTGACTTCTCAGTCTACAGTGTTCTGTCAATAGACCTGTGAGTATCCTGAGCCTGTTCTTCCCCATGGATATCACTTGCTTAAATCGCTTTTGATTATAGTCACCTAGGAGACTTCTGGCTTGTCGGAGTCCTGGTGTCTCAGCTCAGCTCCGTTCTCGCATCAGTCTTTCTTCATCCCTGATATATAGCCGTATTGTGTGTCTTCCTACGAAATGGGAACCTCAAAAGAAGTACATATTTAGCTTGAATTAAGACCTGAGCGGCATTCCAAACAATTTGGCTTAAAGTAACTAAAGAAAATTGTTCACAAATCTTTTATTATATTAATGTTTTTATTTTTAATGTATCTAAGCAACATGAATAGATTGAAATAAGTAATGCTTATAGCTAAAGCACTCCACGATCTGTTTGAGAGGTACATATTAACCGATTCCTGACCAGGTTCATACAAGCTACCTCTGCCTTACTTCAAGCATATAATTATCTCTCTGATTCTTGACTCCAAATATAAACAGCTCAAGCTCGAAGAGAGCGCTTTGAGTTTTACTTAAAATCAGTTGTTTTCAGTGTAGCACACAAATTAGTTCCAATAAAAATACGAGTGAAAATTATACAACTTTTTAGCCCAGAAAATACTCAAAGTTCTTCAGAAAACCAGCAGATATATTATCAAAGTTAAACCATATTGGAATCATGTCCTGTCCCACCGAAATCGACAAGGACATGCTTGTGGAGTTCAGTGCATCCTACACATTCTACATTGAGAAGCACAAGCTGATGGAGATCATGAGTCGCATCCTGGCTGAGATAACGCTGCAGCAGGTGCAGGATATTCGTCGCTGGCTGGGGGAGAATATACGCCCGATTGCACAGGATGTCTATATGAAGTCCTTGGATGCATTTCATCGAGGAGTAGCCGGTGACTTCTTTCAGCTGCCCAACAGTTTCTTTCATCGCATTGTGTTGCATGGCAGACCCGGATCGGGTCGTCGTTCACTCGCCCACGTGCTGGCCCAGCGTTGGAATCTGCTCATCTTGGATGCGGATGTGCTCGCCTATCATCACATCAATGGACACGAGCAGAATGCAAATGCCAAGCTGCTCCAACAGGGCATTGCGTCGGATTGTGTCTATTTGCGCTCGGAGGCAATTGGGAATATTATCCAGCAGCGTCTGTTCAAAGAGGATGCACTGCATCGTGGCTGGATTCTGTACAATTATCCCAACAATCGCTGTGAGGCACGTGAGCTATTCGAGGGCTTCACTGTGCCCCCAAATCGCTTGATCTTTCTGCAGATCAACGAGCAAATGGCCAGGATGCGGCTGCTAATGCGCAGTTATCGGCCAACTCCGCAGGATAATGTCACCTATCTGGATCGGCAGATGCGACAATTTCGCAAAAGTGAACCCGAATTGAATTGCTATCTGAGTCATCGTCGCGAGGTGGTCTATGTGGATGCCACAGCCTGTTTCGAGGCAGTCAAATGCCACATCATGTCCCACTTGACCAAGACGCCCTACATGCTGGGCCACAAGTATGGCGAGAACAGCGCTCTCGACTAAATCCAATCCGGCATCCAATTGCATGCCCCATAAATTGTCAAATACAAACTTGCTTTCAGAGATCATGTTCCACAATTTCCTATTTTTCAGTTTTTTGTTATTATTTACTCAATTGAATGGCGTTTGGGATTGGGGCTGACAAAAATGCTGTGCATATCATCCACTGATGACTACACTCAGGAAAAAAACGCAGATTTTGAGCAAAAAAATGCATTCTGGATTTGGGAAATCAAGTTTGTACTCTCCTCTGATATATTGGAGTTTGGCTGATATCTTGCTGAGAAATCAATGGCAAATCTCCCAAATGAACAGCAACTTTTTTGTCGAGTGTACAATTGCTCGTAAGCGTAAACATTTTTCGTTTAGGTAAACAACAAAAAAATGGGGCAAGAAATGGAGGCAAGCAACAAAAAAAAGTGATTTGAAAATATTGTGATTTGAATTTTCCGGCAACCACAGAGAAAAAAATGGAAGAAAAACAATAAAAGGAAAAACAAATGATTTTATGACCACAACTTAAGTGCTCAATTTTTAATTGTTTGACGACGCTGATAAGTAGCCGAGACACAGATTCAATGCTGGCGGAGTGGGAGGGGGTTGGGGCATGCTTTTTATGGCACCCAAAAGTTCAATCAAAGTTTTTTACTCCCTGTTGACTTAAACGCGGCGCAGGCCGTAGGCCGTTTAATTAGCCTCGCAGGTTGATGGCAATGGCGATGAGTATTTGTGCACCCCGGAGTGCCATCGGGCAAATGAGAGACGAGTCTCAAAAATAATTAAAAAATAGACGAGGAATTGCATCATTTTCTTCTTCTTCTTTTTATTCTTATTGTTTTTTAGCGCACAACCTTGATGGCAGTGGTGAAGCAGCAACGCTTGCCACTCAACTCATCCTTGAGGGCCCAGCGAATGGTGTAGGTGTTCGTGGGGAACTTGGCATCGATGGGCACTTCAATTGCGTAAGTCTGTTGCACGTTGGCCCTAACCGGACACTGGGTGTTCTTGCACGAGTCACGCTCCAGGGTGAGCAGCGGCAACTCCTCCGTTTCACTCTTTACCCAGCCCAGCGAGGACACCAAATGCTCTGCATCGAATTTGGGCGTGAAATCGAAACTTATCCGGGATGGACGACGACGCCGTAAACGGCATGGCGTATTTGTTTCCGCCTGGGGGCAGGGATCCACGCGCACCTCATCGATGCTGCACGCATCCACGCTGTCGGGGCACGTCAGGTGTTCAACCACTTCGGCCTGGCAGAATGCAGCCAGGAGCAGCAGCAGCAGCAGCGACAGCGAACCCAATTGCAACATGGCGCGTTGAGTGTTGAAAACCGAATGCGATGTTTCACAAGTCGAATGCCTGACTGACTGACAGACTGACGGACTGGCCTGCCTGCCTGCTGTGCCTTATCACTCACGGGTCAGAGGTGAAACCGATAAGCGACTCTCGCTGAGTGTGCTGTGCCGAGGCCGACACTCACAAAAAAATCGAACTTAATTCTGAATCTGATAACTCAGCTTATTATTCAGAGAATATATTTTCTACAATTCAGAGTGATTTTTTTTCCGAGTGCAGATAAGAGAGTCGACTTTGAGCCGCTTCTCTCGCATGCTCTGTGATAAGTGGCAGCAACTAAAGCAGTTCATGCCACACTCGGTCTAGGTAACTCGATCTAATTGCCAAAGCAGCAACTTTGTATTCATTAGCATTCAGACATGGGAGCCTGTGTTAGTTGACAGCGTGAACTGTTTGTCAGATAATACACTGTGCAAAAGGGAGGGTGAACCAAGAGATAAGTCTGATCTTATATATATATATATACCTATAACCACATCTAATTATCATCATCGTGTAATCTCCAAGAATGACTTGTATGTTTGAGCTTGAATTGAAATGATAGATAATAATAAGCGTGTACACAAAACATACACTGAGCAAAATTAAATAATTATTTAGATTGCGGCATTCATGAGTAAGCCAGCAAATTGAAGCACTGATTTTGATAAGTAGCCAAAAATAAACACAGAACTGATTAACACCAATTGTGGGGTCAGATCTTTTGCTTGGAAACGGCAACACACGATGCCTATATACACATATATATATATATATATATAAACTTGACTTGAATATAAGTCAAATGTTTGCTTGTCCACCTACCTTTTCCAAAATCACAATTTGTTGACGAGTGTAAGCAGTGTGTTCCTGGTGCACCACAAGGCACGTATATCGACACGCTTATGCTTGGCAGACTCAGAATCAGAATCAGAATCAGCGTCAGAGTCAGAGTCAGCGTCAGAGTCTGTTGCAGAGTCAGAGACGGGGCAAGAAAGACAAACGGATAGTTGTCAGTCACAAGCTGTGCGCACGTCGAGAAATTTGAGACGATGCCCCCCTCGAGAAGTGAGCTGAATGAATGCACTTCAATCTTGAATGCATCGACTATAGCATACATATATATATATATATCGGAGCTGTCAATATGCCAGGCCACAACGACGGCAATTGCACGGCTCATTTGCTGGCACATATGTCAACAGGCGGACAACAACAACAACGACAACAACAACAACAACGACAACAACATTTCTAACAAATTTGACTAAAAAGTGACAACATTTCAAAAAAGATAGAAAAACACACCCCAACCCTAACCCCAACCCCAACCCCGACACGCTTTAACAACACTTGCGACTCCATAGAAGCTGCCGCAATTTGATGCAACATTTTTATCATGCCCCAAGGAGGCAATTAAATGCGGAAAATATAAGTATCTGAGACACAAGAAAATCGTTTTTAGCATGCAAAACATGTTTTTTTTTCTCAAACAAGTTTTCCGACCAAAAAATATATTGATAGAAAAGTTTGGCGGCAAGCGCACATTAATTAACAGTCAGTCAGTCGGTCAGTCAGTCGGTCAGTCAACGTTGATGAAAACACGTTTTCCATTTTCCTTGCCGCTCTCCTCAAATACCCCTTGATCCCATGGCAAGTTGTGCGTATGCAGCTTGTAAATAAAAAGAAACCCAGTTAGAAAATATACATAGCAACAACTAGCCCATTTCGCTATCGATAACTGCCTGGCTTAGGGTGTATCGATAAAAATCGATTAACGATTGTAGTAAAAGCAAAAATTCGAAAGACGCAGCGGGAAAAATTAATAATAATAATCAAGATGGGTTTGAAAAATCGCATTTTCTTTTGTACAGCACCTGCCTAATTACAGGGTATATCCTAGCAAATTCTCCCGACTATTACTCTCTTTTATTGTAAATATTTTATTATTTCTTCTAGTTATATTAAATCAAATCCAGATCGGTGAAGAACCACAAAAGTTGCCTAAGAAATCATAAATGCATTTTACAGGGTATCTGCAAGTCGAGCTCTCTCGCGACTAATGATTATGTTCTTTTGTTTTTTGGCGTAATACATTTCGCATAAATTAAAGGCAAACATTTTTGAACATTTCCCACTCCAGGCTCCCAGTTGGCCTTTTTATCGCCAGCGACTTTGCGCCTTTATCAAAGTCCACTGAACGGTGAATCAACAAAAAACCGAAACCAAAACCAAAACCAAAACAGAATTAATTCATTAAAGAAAAATGCAAAGCATTAAAAAAATTACCAAGAACTTGCTGATGATGACGCTGATGGGGTGCCTGAGAGCGAAAAAATGAACAGCAGCAAATAAAAAATACACCAAAAAAAAGAAAAACAAGAAAAAAAAAATGAAAAAAAAATAATAAAAAATGAAAAAAAATAAAAATAAAAAGAAAAAAAATAAAAAAAAGAAAAAAAAATGAAGAAAAAATGATAAAAAATGAAATTTATGTTTTATTACTTAATGAACTTACCGCAAATGAAGCCAAGGGTGGCCCAAAGGAGAAGCACAGCCGACGACTCCGAGTTCAGTTCGCCGCGTCTTCAATTAATATGCACAAAATGTCAACACCAACGGCTGCTGGTCATCAAGCCACCAAATCCGGAGGACTCCGACTCCGACTACGGTTACGGGTAAGTGTGTCCGGCAGTTTTGTGCGTTGTGATGAAAGCAAATTGGTTAGCAATTAATTGCAAGTTCATTTTTAATTGAACACGTGATGAAGCAGCCGACGGGCCTGAAAAGGGTTCGATCTGAAGTTGAAGAACTTGAACTGATTCCAAGTTGGGATTATATATACATATACATAAATATATATATATATACAACCTATATGCATATTAAGTATGAGCAGAAAAAGGAGTTGAACTCAGTTCTTCGAATTGAAACTGATTAAAAGTTTTTTTTAAAATTATTTATTTAATGTCAGCGGACACAAAAAATACAAAAAGTAAACTAAATAAGTAACAGATACATAAATAAATATATTCCAAAGTTTTCCTAGGCATTTCGAAATGTGTCTCTCACTGATAAGAAATTCCAAAGTGATAATGTCAGATGCGAGCAATCAGCGAGCAGCCAAAAATGATCTCATCAGTTGCTGGCTGCGAAGGCAAAGGAATGGATTTGGAGCTGCGCTGGCTGCTGCTGCTGCTCATTCCCTGGGAATGACGGAACAGGCAGAGGGTAAGTTAGCAGAAGAATACCAGTTATATACATATATATATATACAATACATATATATATATAAATTTGTTGCAGTGCCTTGTGACTTGTGACACATTCGACGAGTAGCTGCATGGGAAATTCACGCACATCACGGATATCCGGGAACATCCCTGGCTGGGCAGGGTGGGGTATGAGAGTATGTCTAGAAAAAGTGAATATTTAAGTACCATAACTATAATTTCTTGAATTTAATTAGCCAATGGTGGCATTGCCTACAACTGCCTGGCCGTCCTCATCTGCAACCAGCATCTGGCAGTTGGACAAGACTCCCGTTCGCTATGTGCTCCTGGGCGATTGGAGTCCGCGGAATGCCTTCACACAACCGGATTGCGATGCCCGGCGTTGCAATTCGAAACCTCAGTTGATGGAGATCGACAAGATCTATACGTAACTTCCACGTTCACCGACAACATTAGCATCTTGAAGTTGGCTCTGACTGTGACTTTTGCGGATCACATTCGACCCATTTGCCTGCCGCCTTTGGGCATCAATCCCATTGGCCAACATCTTTCACTTACGGGCTTTGCGATGAATGCCACCATTGCCTACAAGTTGAAGGGTCTGGTGCACATTGCGGGCAACTCAAAGTGTCGTCACCATCTGCTCTATTACAACAATCCCATTGCGGCAACACGCTACAGACTGAGGCACCTCTGTGGCTTTAGCAATCTGAACTCCACTTTAATAACCGGATCGGCGCCGATGGGCGTCCAAGCGGATAAACTGGAACCGAGGAACTACTATCTGGTTGGACTGCTGCTCGCCAACAGCCGCTATATGCCACAAATCTATACTAGGGTGCAGCACTATCGCAAATGGATCAAACGCAACATAATGCACGAATTTGCCATAGATTCTAAATACTGACTAACATCAGGGAAACTTACACTTGAACTAAAATTGTATAATTTTCGGAGTCTTGCTTTAATTGTGTTTTGGAAAAGTCTTCCTAGCTTATGATTTCCTGAAGGATTAAGCAGAGCGAGTCCTCTGAGCGTGCTTCACTGTGGTAATCTCACGGGCTCAAAACTTTGCTTGTCTTTTCCTTACTTTATGTCTGTTTTCGCCTTCTTTTTCCTTAACTACTTAAGCTCAACGTATTTTGGTCTAATTTGATTTGATTCTGGGTTTTTCCTATACTTGCTATATATATTGGAAATATTGGATTTTCAATTTTTTATTTGGTTTCTTTAACAAGTCAAGGAACAAATTAGTGTATAAACATGAGAAAATTGGATGTTGCCTTATGCAGATTATGAAAATGTCTTTATCGTGGAAGTCCTTAAGGGACGACGATTACTGTCTTAAAGATGCTTTATCTAAACTGGATCTAATGCCGGATCGAAACCCTCTCAACAATTTTTCATAAGCAACAAAATACTTTGGATTATGTCTTTCCAATTATGGACTTAAATCAAATTAAATATGTTACTCCCTTAAGACCAAAACGATGTGCTGACCAAAGACTAACAACTCAATATCTAAAAAACTCTTTTCGCGAAGTGTAATATCCAATTTAGATATATTATATATTTATATTTCTTAATCGTTGTTGCTCAAGATAATGGCTAGGACTGTAATTATTTCGACTGATAAGAAGAGCAGTCGGAAAACGAGCAATTGAAAAGTCGTTGGCAAAAGCAAAGGCAGAAGCTGGCCATCATTTGCGGAGCAAATGTAGCTTGTGATTTGAGCAGATTTGTCGCAATGCTTATGTCAAACTGCCAGCCACGCCCACTTTTCTGATTTTCTGTTGTTTTTTTCTGTTTTTGTTTTTCTTTGTTTAGCCCTAATGGGGACTGAAATCACCTCAAGCGCCATAAAAAGTCAAATGAAATAAAAGCAAAAGCCGCTGCAGACGATACGCAACGAAACGAGAAGCAAAAAATAATGAGTACACTCGGAGGCCAGTGGGTGTTGTGGATACACTCACTCGAATCAACGGTATCGTCAAGATTTTTATTTCTCGGAATAATCTGGGAGCGGAGCACACGACTAATCTTCATTTAATTTCATTTGCGCCAAGCAGCTGAAATTGAAACCGAAATCGCAATCGCAGCCGGAGCTGAAGTCGATGGGGAAGGAAATACCTCTGGCAAGGACAATATAAGGACATTGGCAGACTCCGACGGAGACCAAGACCGGGGGGACCTGGAAGGGGGGGCATTTGCAACATTTCATTGGCTGTGGCAGCGTCAAGGAGATCAAAAGTATGCGACACCGTGGCTTAATTCGATTTTAACAATTGCATGGCTGCTCACACAGCCAATGGCAATAGCCTTGCCCCCGCCACCCCCAACTACCCCTACCCCCTCCATCAGCCAGCCAGCTAACTCTAATTGAACTGCGGACGAAGATGGTGCAAGTCCTGCTCGTGGTCCTTGGTCCTGCTTGGCGCACATAAAATTAATCCGACGTGTGGCGCCGCCAGCTTCGTCAGCGTCTTCCACAATTTGAATTTAAATGTCGCCTCGCTTTTTATTTCTATCTTTATGCGCACTGTTAACTTAAGCACACAAAAAAATACACAAGCCAGAAAGCTGTAGTCGCGAGTGCTCGACTAGCTGATGCCCTGAAATAAGTTGCAGAATATAAATAAAATTGAGATCATTTGTTTGCTGATATTGGTTTGTTGACAATGAACATTTCTTAACCGATCTTAAAGAAACTTTCACTATCAATCAAAATACACAAGCCAGAAAGCTGTAGTCGAGAGCGCTCGACTCATAGTTGATATGACAATTTAGGTCCAAATAATAAATACAAATATTCAAAAGCTGACTGCCAGCTTCTCACAGATAGCTACAATACAAAGCCTTCCTATGGCATCAGAGGCGTCGCACACTTCAACACTCAACAATAATACCCTCTGGCAGGGTATGCATAAGATAAAAATAAAAAACAACTGAAAAGAAAAACAGAAATCGCCCAGAAGTCGCAGAGGATAACCGGAGCAGTGCCAAGGAACCTTTGCGAATTGAATTAAAAGTGTCGCTGAACGTGGCCCTGTCCTTGTCTGGCACGTGCACAACTCCAACCAATTGTCTTGTGTATTTCGTGCTTAGGTGTCGATGCTCTAGCCGCACCAACCACCCCCCACCCATGCCCCTGCCCCAACCCATTGCAACGCACAATCTACGCATCTATTGAGAATTTTATTGCTTGGAATAATTAGCTGAATTAAGCACACAAATTAATTGGCGCCACCAGCATATGTGAAAAAAACCAAAAAGAAGAGAAAAAAAAAACAGCTAAAACAAGCCAAATAATTTAGCTGTAGAAAATGTCAAGCTGACTTACTTTTATAGGCATCAGGCTCACAGCAGACTTACGCAGTTCACCGAATGCGAATGGAATGCTCAGCTGCTGATAAAAAGCAACACAAGTGCAGATGTATGTATATATATATATATATATATATATATATATACATATATGAGCTCAGTCACCATATCTTGCTCAACTTCTCCCTCTCTTCCTCTTCCTCTTGCGCTCTCGCTTGCTCTCTAACTTATCGCATCTTGCATGAATTTCACATAAAACATTTGTTTATCAACATTCGAGTCAACAACTGGCAAAAAACACAAAAAAATAACCAAAAAATCACCAAAAAAAAACAACAAAAAATCACAAAATATATGTATATATATATATATATCTGTGTGATTCACCCCTCAGCTGAAGGCAAGTTCAATTCAAATAATTTTAAGATTAATTTTGCTGAATTCCAACCAATATCTGCGACTTGGCAGCGCTCTCGACTTTTACTTGCACTCAGTTTAAAATAATATTAAAAATAATAAAAATAATAATAATAATAATAATATTAAAAATAATAGTAATATTAATAATAATGATGATCACTAGCTCCTCCAAAATGGAGGCGCTTCTCTGAGTCATACCTACACAGAGAAAAACGCAGGAAGCTGATAAAATTATTATTATTTCTATTGTTCAACATGGGTTTATCTTTTGTCTGAGTAACCCGTATGTATTTCCGTTGCTCACTTACGTTTGTGTGTATGAAGACGCCCACTGCATGTGGCACTTGCAACATGCTGCAACAATAGTAGCAGCAACAACAACAGAAAAAGCATTTCATGCAAAAAGGTTTTTAATTTAAATTTCTCGACGTTGACGTGTGGCATGTGCCATTGTCCGCCTCTTCCCCGTTTCAGTACACTCAGAAAAAAACACGTTAAGAACATCGAAAATTAATTAAATTATGATTAATAATTGATGTAAGAAATCCTATTTTCTCTGAGTGTACTCGTCCTGCTCGTCCTAGTTCTTAGAAATAATTATTAGAAATGCCAAAAAAAAGGTTAAGAAATAAAAATTAATTTTTTGTTGTCTTGGAAATGCTTTCAATTATTCAGCAATGCATTTCGAATAAGCTCAAATGAACACAAATTGCTTTAGATTTTTTTCTGAGTGTATACGTCTGTGTCGTCCTTGCCTTTTGTCGCCTGACATTTACATCTGCCGAGATGTGGGCAATGTCTTCCGTGGCGTATGGCCAGAAGAAACTACCCACATGGCCCACAAAATCCTAAACACAGCCACACACACACACACACATGCACACACATACGCACACACACACACACACACACACATTGGCCATGCACAATTGACGTTTACATTGTTCTCGAGAATTATTATGTGGTTTCCAAGCAGGGAGCCGCCTTAGCACATGTGTGCCACAAGCAACGAGCCTTGGGCTTATCAGTGAGCAACACTTAGGTGAAGTACAACAAAAGCAACAACAACAACAACAGCTACATTTTTTTGGGCATGAAAAACTGTAAATTTATCAGCAGAAGCAGTAGCAACCCTTTTTCCAGCTGCTGGATAATAGCTTAAGTAGTTAAATGAATCAGGCGCTGCCCGAACTGCCTGCCCGGGGGAGGTGTCTCGTGGCTTGTGGTCCACTCCAGCGAGAAAGCAAGACAAATTTCTTTAAGACCCAAGCAGAGACGACCGCAGCCAATTAATAAAGCAACTTCAGCTCGACACTCAACTCAAGCGAGGCAGCTCTCTTCGCTCATGTGTGGCACATAAATTTCAATTTTATTGGCCAAGGTGGGCCAGCAAAACTTTTAATTGTAATTAATTTGGCCTTTTAAGGGAGCAGCAGCAGCAGCAGCTGGAGGAGGAGGAGGAGGAGGTGCACCACCCAGTGGGTGGTCTGGTCTTTTTCAAGTGCTGCCAATATAAACACGGCTATTTCTGCCACTGCAACACAGCAGCCAAGATTCAATTATTCAAAATGCAACTGCAGCATTTTTGGCCGCACCGATTGCGATTTTTGCTTGCCTCGTTTTGACTGACTGACGTTTTGTTTGTTTTGCAAAAAGCCAAAACGCACTGGGTGGTCCCATCTCGAGATGTTGCCTTAGCCCACACCCGCCCCCAACTCAACTCTCTGTCTGCGTTTGTCAGGTGCACAGACGTCTCCGCTTTGAACTGCCCCGCATTGAACTTGGCAAGCGGCCGCATTGAGACAACAATGTTGCAAGTAGCTGACATCAAGGACGCATACCAAAATAACAACTGAATAATCTGAATAATCAAAGAACAGAATAATATTTTGGTTTTTACTATATAATCCAAAAATGATGTGATCTTTGAAGTTAATGTCAAGTGAAGCACTTTAAGTTTGAAATGTGGAACTTGGATTTACCCAATTGCAAACTTTAACTGTAGACAAAACATAACGAAAACTATATATATCTATACATCTGATCAATAGAAAGAGTGAATTTCGAATAATGTGCGGTATTTTTGGAATATTCTCAAGGGATGGCAAAGCCATCGAAGCCAGCTGCATTCACGGCAGCAAGCACACATTGCGTGAACTGGCCTATCGTCAGAGTGGCAGGCAGCGGCATCGCGGACCTGACGCCACGGGCGTTGTGGTCCTCGCCGAGCAGGGCGTGGCCATGGTACACGAACGCCTGCGTATTGTGGGCGTGGAAATGGGCGATCAACCGTTCGTCTCCGACGATGGCCACTTGATACTCGTCGCCAACGGTGAGATCTACAATTATCTGGGACTTGCGGCGCAGATTGCCCAGCGACGTGGCGGGTACAAGCCGAAAAGCGATTGCCACGTGATACTCGAACTGTATCGGGATTATGGAGTGGAGCTGCTGCAGCATATTACGGGCATGTATGCCTTCGCCCTGTACGACAAGCGCAGCAAGGAGCTGCTACTCGCCCGTGATCCCATTGGCATTATACCCATGTATCTGGGCGAGGATGCAGCAGGCAACATTTGGATTGCCTCGGAGATGAAGTGCTTGGTGGGCGTTTGTGAGCGAGTGGAGACCTTTACGCCGGGAGAGGCGCGTTTTGGACGCGTCGGCGCAATGCGTCGTTGGAGTCACTTTGAGCAGCCGTGGATGCAACAGCTGCCGAATCTGCCCTGCGATTTGTCACTGCTCCGCACCAGTTTGGAGTCAGCGGTGCGCACCCATCTCCACTGCGATGTGCACTTTGGTGCGCTGCTTTCTGGCGGCGTTGATTCCAGCCTGATTGCCTCGATTGCCACGAAAATTATGCGCGAAACTAATCCCGACTACAAACTGAAAACCTTCTCGGTGGGCTTACGCAATGCGCCGGATCTTGAGGCTGCTCGCCAAGTGGCCAAATACATAGGGAGTGAGCACACCGAGCTGATCTTTGAGATTGAGGATGCGCTGGACGGCATACGGGATATTGTGTACCATCTGGAGACCTACGATGTGACCACGGTGCGCTGCAGTTTGCCAATGTTGCTCCTGGCACGCTACATAAAGAGCACGGGGATCAAGATGATACTCTCCGGCGAGGGTGCCGATGAGATCTTTGGCGGCTATTTGTACCTTCACAAGGCGCCCAACTATCAAGAGTTCCACGAGGAGCTGGTGAAACGTGTGCAGCAGCTGCATTTATCCGATTGTCTGCGCGCCAACAAGGTGGCCATGGCGAAGGGTGTTGAGTTGCGTGTTCCATTCCTGGACACGGCCTTCGTCAACTATGTGATGAACATACGGCCGCAGGACAAGATTCCCGGAGAGCTGAACACCTTCACCAATGAGTCCAAAACGCGCATGGAGAAGTTTGTGTTGCGTGCCGCGTTTGCCGATGATTATCTGCCGGATGAAGTGCTGTGGCGGCAGAAGGAGCAGTTCTCCGATGGCGTCGGCTACGCTTGGATTGACAGCATTCGCCGTGTAGCCACCAGTCATGTGGGCGACGAGGAGTTTGCACTGGCCGGCGAGCGATTCCCCTTCAATACGCCCACAACGAAGGAGGCATTTTATTATCGCGGCATCTTTGAGCAGCAGTTTCCGGGCGAGTCGGCGGCAAAAACGGTGGTCAGATGGGTGCCACGCCTCGATTGGGGCTGTCCGGAGGATCCGTCGGGTCGGGCACAGGCCGTGCATCACAACAAAGAGGCAGAGACTGAGCTGCAGCGCGAAAGTGCTTAAAGTTAACCAAGGAGGCCTTCTACCATCGCTGCATCTTCGAGGAGCAGTTTCCGGGCGAATCTAAATAGGTGACAATCGATAATCAAAGCATAACACTATATATATATATATATATATATAGTTTTGACGAGAGTCTTATGAAAGTGCCGAGTCATGTGTGTCATCTTGCAGGAAAACCAATCATAATAAACAGTCCAAATTGTAGGTAATGTGAACCATCGATGAGCATAACACAGATTGTCCACAATGGGACGATAAGGAGTCTATGGTCAGAATAATCATCACATATCACATGTCGCATATCAAATGCCGCATGTTGCAAGTCGCACACTTAACGCAGCAATATCCACTTGCTGCGACACGAAACCCTTTCTAAATAAACTTTTACCTCACCATTTTTGGGGGCGCTCCACATATGTAAATGACTGCCACAAAATGTTTTGTGCTGTTTAGCAAAAAGGTTGAGTGTAGTGGCAAGCGGGGGAGGGGGGGATCTTTATCACTCCGAGTCGGCAAAAGAGAGAGTTTGTCGAACAAGAAGTTGGGAGTTTTGAGTTTTGAGTTTGGAGTTGGGCTTCTTGGCTGGGGCGAAACTTGTCTAATAAGTTTGCATATCCCGCAGGATATAAAGCAGACTACAAGTATAGTACAACAAGCAAATAACGGGATTATAAGACGAAAAAGGGACAAGAAGCAGCAGCAACAAGAAGTAACAGCAACACGAAGTGGAAGCAACAAGAAGTGGCAGCAACAACAACAGGCAAGAGGCAGCTACACTGACAGGCGACAAGTGTGCGTCCTGTGCCCAGTTTTAAGCCTGTCCAATTGAACAACAGCTCAGCTGAGACTTTCCTCAGGGTGTGTGAGTGTATGTGTGTGTGCTGGTGTGTGTAGTTAGTGACCCAAAGACAAATTTCTTAAAGGCTTAAAGGTGTGCGTGCGCCTCATATGACTAATTTATAAAATGTAACTGGCCGAACTCCCGAGCTCATTAATGGGCCTGGCAGTTTGGGCTTAGGCCGAGCCGAAGTAGTTGCTCGTTAAACTATTAAGACTAATGAGGGTTGATGCTCCTGGCCCAGATGCAAATTTATTAGTCCCACTGTCTGTGCACTGAGAAAACTAATTGCCCTCTCACTGACTATATCACAAAGGGTGGCTCTGCTTCCTAATCAAAAGTTATATTTCTGAAATGCCAAAAAAAAACTTAATTTTTCTTTTCTTAAAATCAGTTTTGATTTTTCTTAAAATCACTTTTGATTTTTCTTAAGATCAGTTTTGATTTTTCCAAGATTTGTTTTTAATTTCTAGTATTTTCGAAAATTCTGCGCAAATTTTGGTATACATTTTTGTAGTGTGTTTGCAATGCAGGCAGCTGCCGTTTGTCGAACTGCCTTCGAGGGTGTTCGGAGACCCCAAAACGAGTCACGTCACAGCTACATTTTGTGGCATGTGGGCGTCTGCCTCTGAGAAGGTGGCGTTCGTTCTCTGGTTGAACAATTCAAGATTTCAAGATTGCTCATTTCAAGTGCAATGCCAGCAAATTTCAGCACGTTTCACATTTCGTTGCTCATTGCTCGGTGTGTTTGTTGTGTGTTGTTGTGTCATTTCGGCGCTTTGTCGTGTTTTGTTGTCTTGTGCTTTCCGCGAATTCGAATATTTTGGGTGGTCAAAAAAAGTAAAACGCGGAATCGAAACCCAAACAAAAACCACACAGCCAAAGATTCCAAAGATTTGTTTATTTACCCTAAGGTTTGCAGGGTGCAGCAAAAGTTGTGGCACCAAGTGTTCAATTCACCAAAGAATATCTTTTCCAATGTACACAAAAGTTTCCTCGAACTATCTGACGGGGTCTGTGAAATTTAAAAGTGATCATAATGCAATCTTAACTAATTGTTTATAGTATTATTTATAGTAAATGTATGAGGAAAGCTGAGGTGTGTGCGATAGGGAGATGTGCGGAGTTTAACCTGAGACGATACTATCGGAATGCGGATATATCCATACTCTCAGATAGTCAAGCAGCAATAAATGCTTTAAATGGGACGAAAATAACATACAAAGTAGTCCACCAACTCGGAAAACACAATAGGCTTACCCTGAGATGGGTTCCGGGTCACAGGGACATAGCGCGGAACGAAGAGGCTGATAAGCAAGCTAAAATGGGGGCAGAGAGATCCATGATAGGCCCTGAACCGTATTCTGGCGTTGGAAGACAAATCAGGGATGAAGGAAGACAGATGCGGGAACGGAGCTGAGCTGAGACAGCAGGACTTCGACAAGCCAGAAGTCTTTTAGGTGGCTATAATCAAAAGCGATTTAAGCAAGTAATATCCATGGGGAAGAACAGGCTCAGAATACTCCCGGTCTATTGACAGGACAATGGAGACTGAGAAGTCACCTAACCAAATTAGGTATTTATAGTACAAGCGAGAAGGAACCCTCAATGCACATCCTAGCAGAATGAGTCGCCTTAATCAGGAAAAGATGCAGCATCCTAGGGCAGCATGTCATGAGACCCAAGGACATAGAAACCCTCAACCCAACAAAGATCCTGGCATTCGTGCAGGAGTTGGGATTGATGGAAGAGCTGTAGGTTCAGAAAGGGGGCAGAATAGACCTTATAGGTCGCAGTGCTGGTTCTCCCTTGTTTGAGGATCCCCAGAAACTTTATAATTATATACATATTTAATTCACTTAAATTAAAATATTAAATTTAATTTTTAATTTAAGTGATTTTGTTTTTTACTTTTTGAATTTTCTGCGTCAACTGCTTACCGCCGGAATATTTTGAAGCATTTCCACATTGGCAGACACCTGACAAGTATCAGCATCAGATTGCTATATTGCAACAATCAATACAACACATCTGCGATGGCTTTAAGTCTGCAACACCTCACTTATCTATTCTTCTCGCTGCTTATTTATTTATTTATAAGTTTGTGTTGCGATCGAAGGCATATATATATTTATGTATGTGTTAAGAACACCTCTTGGCCGCAAAGTGTTAAAGTTCTGAAACAGATGCCTCAGCTACTATTTACAAACCTCACACACACGCGCACACACACTCGCACACTCGCACACACACACACGTATGTAGCTCCCAAAAGCAATTTGCGGACGTGCATGAAAAACTTTTACTGGCAGCAAATTGGAATTAATGTGAAGTTTCAGTAAAAGTGGCTTAAATGCACACACGGGCCGCATTTTGGGAATTGCAGGACGACAGCCAAGATGACGACGATGTGGCAAACTTTTCGAATCCACTCTTGTACAAGCTGCCACACACACATAGGCACACACACGCACACACTCATATTCGAGAAATAGTTTCAGTTTTCATAGCCGAGTTTTAAGCCGCCAAAGCTGTTGATTATAAGTTCCTTAGTGGGCTGAGTTTAGGGCACACCTCATCGACTTGGCACGTGGCTGGTAATAGATACTATACCCACACACACACGCACACCCCACTCAGCAGTGAGCCAAGATAAACAAAGGCGCAAAGTGCTGCAGCTTTTCAATAAAGGACGAAAAAATGGAATAAAAATCCTTTTGCCGTCAGTTCGATTGGTTGTTGTCTGCGCTGAGCTAACGATTTGTGAATTGCACTTCCTGTCTGTAAATAAGCGCAGAACTATAAATTCCAAGCCAAAATGTGCACAGCTCATGCCCCAACCAATCTTCGAGCACAATTTGCATGCGTGCCGCCGTCTTTGACAAACGCAATTCGAATCGGAATCTGAGCAACTATTCCGTAGTCCGTAGTCCGTACTCCGTATTCCATATTCCGTTGCCTGCCTGGCTGGCGTCTTGACTCAGTGTGTGTGTGGCAGTGTGTGTGTGTGTGTGTGGCAGTGTGTGTTTGTTTGGCTTGGTATTTGTTAGTTTAACAGCAAAAGTTTGCCTTTCAAATCGAAAACTAGAAAAACGACGCATTTTATTACACTGCACGCAAAACTCATAGAGAACTGAGCACTGAGCATTGAGCACTGAGAAGTGAGCACTGAGAAGTGAGCTTCAATCGCCGGAGGTGGCAGAAACAACTTCAAGGACTTTAAAAGGCAATTTGCCTGCAAGTTGCCATTAAGTTGGACCAGTTACGATCTATATATATATATATATATGCATCAAAACATCCCAAATCAGCTTATGTTAGGCACTTAATCCAAATATCTTCAAAATTTAATTAAATTCATCAATTTAAAATTAAATTAAATCAACCAATAAAATTGATTCAAGAACGAATGAACATAAACTAAGATCAAGTTCAAAACTTACTTAAAATAATGCTTGGTCTGAAGAACTCATGGGATGGTTCGGATGGGGCTGAGCTGAGGCCACCAGGCGGGTCGCAGGTTGCGGATAGCGAACGGCCTCCCTTTAGGGAGGTTAGCTGCGAATAGCGTGGCAAAAGTGCCCGTGAATAAGCAGTCTCTTAAAACATAGCCTCACACAACTCCCCAATCCCCCAACACTACTACCTACCCCCTTCCTATGCCCACACATCTCACTCCGGGCCGGACTAAGGTGTCAATCGGACCGTGCCGAGAGTCAACTTGGGTGTGGGCCCGGACTATCAGATAGCGACCGCCTATGCTAATCAGCCTTAACCGGGCATCGCAGATCTCTACCCGGGTGGACAATACTTTCTCTGCAAATCGTGGGCATAACATGCACAAAAGTAATATACAAATTCCGGCTGATCTGCCTGCGAGACTAATGGAGCACCGAGCCCTGGACGGGGGGCGGTCCTCTTATGTGGTAGAACATCCTCCACAACGACCCACTCCAACACCAAGGACCAAGGACCAAGGCCTCGAGAGAAGAAGGTGTGGTCGCAGCACCTCGAGCAGATCGAAATATAATTTCATGTAGATATCGAAACAAAACTCATTCAGGCAAAGAATCAGCAACGATCGGTGAAAAGATATTACATTGGATCTTATGCATATTATTATAATGCTCAAAGTTGTGTAAAATATCATTAAAATAAGAGAACTATATCATCAAGTTTTCATAGATTAATCGAATTAGTCCTTCAAATATATAGCAAAACTTTGATGTGGCAATTTGACTCCGATCTAGAAAGTTATGTAAGACGGGGCTTGCCTAAGCTGGCAATCCTTTTCAGCTATAACCTGCATTATAAGGGACTTTTTGATTATATATATCATTTTACTTCTTCTTCTTCTTCTTGCTGCTGCACATTTCAATTCCTTTAAATACAATCCCCTTTAAGACGTGGCACAAGCCACTCGCAGCAAGCTTGGCAGGCAGCTATTGTTGCATGCTTCAGCTGTGCTTGGCTGCAGCTGCAAGGCGCCTGCTCCTGGATATATATATATGCTTATGCACACGAATATCCTGCTTAGATTCGATAGCTACTCAAAAATCGGACTGATGCCATTGGCTCAATGTTGGCAATTTTCTTGCGAATTTATTTGCATTTAACATTTGTTTGTTTGCTTGTTTGTTTGTTTGTTTGTTTGCTTGTTCGCTTGTGCATAATGGCAAAAAGTGTTTTCCACAGGAAAAGGCGAAAGGAACTGTGTGTGTGTGTGTGTGTGTGTGTGTGTGGGTGTGTGTTTACTATTTGTTTTAAGTGAATAATGCAAATTTTATGCTGCTATATAAGCGCAAAACTTTTGCACATGAACATGAATATATATGTATATATGTGTGTGTGTGTGTGTATGTGTGTGTGTGTGTGTGTGTGTGTGGAATGCAAACTTTTATTGTGGGTTAAAATGAACTTCCGCTGGCTGCAGCCGGAAGTTCATAATTTCAGCTGATTTGCAAAAACTTTTGCCACTTCTTCAACTGCTGCTTGCAACTGCCACATCTTCAACTGATTTCGCTTTATTTTTGCGCGTCTTCTTCACTTTTTGGCTGCTTAAAGGCCAAACGCGTTTTTTTTGTTGACTTAACTTGACTTGACAAAGACATTTGGCTGGCCAATTTTGAGGCACAGACAACAACAACAACAGCAACAACAACAACAACAACAAACAATACACAACAAACACATCCATTTGATTTGTTTACACAAAGGACGGGCAGACGGAAGGACAGCAGCAGCAGCCGTGACCAAAAGGCGTAGGTACACAACAGCCAAGAGCAGCGAGCAAAGCAGAGGAGGCCAGGATCAGTCACAGCCACTACACTCAGCGAAAAAACGCACTGAATTTTGAGTTCTACTTTTTGGAAATGCATCTCTTAATAAGAGAAAATATTTTGAATTTTTGCAGAAGTTATTTCTAAGATATTGTGTGATTTTTTTCCCAGTGTAGAGCAAAACTCAAACCTCTGGACTCTGGAACTGGGCTGCCTGCGCGTTTTGGTGCACATGTGTTTGCCAAATGTTTGCCACGGCATGTGAAAAATCTACCCAAGTCCGATGCGAATGTGTGTGTGCTGGTGTGTGTGCTGGTGTGTGTGTGTGCTGGTGTGTGTATGCTGGTGTGTGTGTGCTGGTGTGTGCTGCGTGAGAGGTGTGATTCGTAAAGCAAACGGAAATCAAATGCAGACATTGCAGACACACTGCACCCTTGGCATCATTCGGCATCCTTTAGCCTTTCAGACCCCGCATCGCCTCGCCCCGCCTCGCCTCGCCTCGTATCTCGAACATTTTCCACATTTTTATTTTAGGTAAAAATTTCACACATTTTGTTTATTCGGCCGCCTGCCGTGCGGCTTGTCCAAAAGGCGTTATCGGCGCTACCAACGGACAAAAGGACAGCAGACAGCGGCACAGGGCCAAAAGGGCGTTAAGCATTCAAACTACGAGTTATGAATGAAAATGAAAATGGAAATGAAAATGTGCGCGGCACAAAAGAAAAACCCTTTAAAAGTCTTTAACTGAAGTGAAGAAGTGAAAAATGCTTACTTATCGATTAGGCGTGATCTATAAGATTCAACTTGTGGCTCAAACAAAATATATATATATATATAGGATAAATGAAGTTGTCCCTTATGTGAAACTGATTGTAATTGGGGAAAAACTAGCACTGCGACCTATAAGGTCTATTGTGCCCCCTTCTGAGCCTACAGCTCCTCCATCAACGCCAGCTCCTGCACGAATGCTAGCATCTTTGTTGGGTTGAGGGTTTCTATGTCCTTGGGCCTGATGACATGCTGCCCTAGGATGCTGCATCTATTCCCGGTTAAGGCGACGCAATCTGCTAGGATGTGCATTGGGGATTCCTCCTCGCTTCCACTATACATACCTAATTTGGTTAGATGACTTCTCAGTCTTCAGTGTCCTGTCAATAGACCGGGAGTATCCTGAGCCTGTTCTTCCCCATGGATATTACTTGCTTAAATCGATTTCGATTATAGCCACCTAAAAGACTTTTGGCTTGTCGTAGTCCTGGTGCCTCTGCCCAGATCTGCTTTCGCCTCTGCCTTTCTTCGTTCCTGAGTTGCAGCCGTATTGTGTGTCTACGTATGCCACAGTACGGTTCAGGGCCTATCAGGGGGCTCTTACCAATGTTTTTAAGACACCTTTGAAAACACTTCCAGTGAGAGTCTTGCTGTTCTTACAGCTGTGCATCTTTTAGTTGAAGTTCAAATTGCATGTTGCATTCAGCAAATTGACAGCAGCCTCCCCAATTGGCTATATATCAATAATAATTACACTTGTCGAAAATTGTGGACTTTATGCAAGTTTTCAGTTAGCTCCAGCATTCTGTGCAACTTGTTGACATGCGTGCAACAGTTCCCACAGCTGCAGTTGCAGCAGCAGATCACTGGGTGTGAAGTGTGAGTCAACGGCAACAATTGCAATCACTCAAAATGTCTCAGAAGACACATTTGACCCAGTGCAGCAGAGACTCAAGATGCACTTCCCGTTAGAGTGCAAAGTCCGAGCTCAGCTTTGGTATTTGGCATTAATTAGCGATGGGGCTGATGTGGCAGATGTTGTTGTTGCTGTTGTTGTTGTTGCAGATGTTGTTGTGGTTGTTGTTGTTTGCATATCATTTGTCTTCATCAGGGAGCTGATGCTGATAATATCATTTGAGTTAGCTTGCCTGTCATTTTTGGCGCCAGCAAATGCATTAAAACTGCACTCGCTGAGCTTGAGGCGGAGGCGGAGGCGGGGGTGGAGGCATGCCGCATGGCGCCTACTATTATAAGTTAAACAATTAAAATTATGGCAAATGTGACAAGTGGCTGGCGCATACCTCAATTAGCATTTGAAAGAGTCCAATGATAGACAAGTCGACACACAGACAGACAGACAGACAGACAGACAGACAGAGAGAGAGACAGACAGTAGCTAATCATATATAGCCTACCCCGATTCCCCTTTTGCGGCACTCGCAACGCGCCTAATTACAACAGTTACATTTGTTGGCTATTTATAGCTAGATGACGACATCGACGACTTTATCCCCTGAGTGTCAAATGGTGTGTTCAATTAAAGCAACAGCTGCCCCTGCCCCTGCCCCCGTCCCTGCCACAGTCTTCAGTCTCCATTCCGCAGGACATTGACTTCTCCTCGCTCTCACTCTCTCCCTCTCTCTCTCTCTCTCTCTCTCTCGCTGGCACTGAGTGCCTGTGAAGTTGTGTCGAAGTGTCGCGTGGAATGTGAATGTGGCACTGAGCGACAAACATTACACAACAGTCAATTAAAATTAATAACTTTTGCAAATACAAAAAACAACAACAAAAAAATCGTTCGTATACACTGAGAGAAAATCGTCTTGATGTTGCAAATTCATTCTGAAATCAAGAAAACTTTGCTGATTACGAGAATTGATTTTTTGGATTTTTTAGAAATTTTTCAGTTTTTAAAGCTGAAGAGAGGAGGAGAGGGGGCAGCCAAGGCTGCGGAATCCGGGTTATATCAATCTAAAGATCAATATTTATTTTGAGTGTATATATATATATATGTATGTGCTTCACATGTGTCAGTTGTGAGGCACAACGAAAATGTATCCGACAGATACAATGCGACAAATGTTTCGCTTTCGAGCTGCGCTTGAGGCACGCACACTTTTCGCGCTTTTCGTTTAAAAAACATGGAAAAAAATGAATTATTTTATGAACTGAACTGCTGCAGCGGCAGCATATTTGCAACAGCATCAAAATCCAACAAAATACAGCCGCATGAGGCAACTTTATTTTGGCGCTGAGCTCTTTATTAGTTGCATGCAACCGAAATGCCAAACTGAACGCAAAGATAAATGATAAATGATAAGTGATAAATGGTGAGCATTATTCAATTAAGCACAGATACAATGGACTGCCGATCAGCCAATGGGATATTTATTATTTATTAACAGTTTTAAGATTTATTTCAAGTACTTTTTAATACTTGTCATTGGCAGCACAATCCCTGATAGGCCTGGCATAGGAAGACACACAACACAGCAGCAACTCAGGAACGAAGAAAGGCAGAGGCGAGAACGGAGCTGGGCAGAGGCACCAGGACTCCGACAAGCCAGAAGTCTTTTAGGTGGCTATAATCGAAATCGATTTAAGCAGATAATATCCATGGGGAAGAACAGGCTCAGGATACTCACTGGTCCATTGACGAGACACTGTAGACTGAGAAGTCACCTAACCAAATTAAGTGTTCAGGATTTGTGGAAGCGAGGAGGAATCCTCAATGCACATGCTAACAGAATGCGTCGCCTTAACCGGGAAAAGATGCAGCATCCTAGGGCAGCATGTCATGAGGCCCAAGGACATAGAAACCCTCAACCCAACAAAGATCCTGGCATTTGTGCAGGAGCTGGGATTGATGGAGGACCTGTAGCCTCAGAAGGGGGCACAATAGACCTTATAGGTCGCAGTGCTGGTTCCCCACTAATAATAATAATAAAAGCACAATCCATATGAATATTCTAGCTGGTTATTAGGCATAGTAGCTGTCATTGTTTTTATATAACATTCTTTAAAGTATATAAATTGAATATTATCATTAAGCAGAATACTATAACTTAAGATTTCTTTTGCCTTTTCTCTGATATGCTTTCTTCTTTCTTCTTCCTGTCTCTTACTTTTGCACAACTTTATCATACCTTCTTTCCCCTTGCTAATCGGTTCAGGGTATACAAAGTAAAGCAGCATTTCATTTCATGATATTTAACTTCTTCAAATTTGAGAAATAATACAAGATTCTATATCGAAAAACCCCATTTCGGATGTGTTCTCAATTTTTCCCCACCATAACTTCGTTTAAGCTGAATAGATTTCCAGATTTCAGATATGCTTTGGCCTCTCTTACTTTAAGTAAGGTAAACAAATGAATTTGACCGACTTCTGGAAGAAATTCATCGAATATTCATTGCAACAACTTTCAAAATTATATATATCCGAATATATCAGATTTCCAGCCACACTAACCACCCACAAAATGCGTTTAAATATGCTGTAAAAATCAAGTTTCATTGAAAATAAACATGCAACACGGCGCTGATGGCTCATTGAAACCGAACAGGACCAAGGACATGCAGGGACAAGCAGTGCCACAGATGCTGCCTCATCTGGAAAAAGAAGCAGAAAAAATGAAACATGCGCTTCATTAAACACAAGCCGCATTATTTACACCTTGGGCGACACAGAGAACGAGCGAGAGAGAGAGAGAGAGAGAGAGAGAGAGAGAGGGAGAGAGAGAGGGAGAGAGGGAGAGAATGCCGGCTAAGAACATTATGGAAACAAAGAAGCAAAAAATAAAGGGAATAAAGCGAATTTAGTTGGGAACGTGGCCCGCATGCAACAACTGCCACACAGGACTCACAGGACTCGCAGGACTCACAGGACTCAGCCTGTCAGCCAGATGATCCTGGCGCGCTATTCAATCAATTAATCTAATTTAAATTTCTTGCTTTTGTCGAGTTGCTGCCACTGCTGCTGTTGCTGCCACTGCTGCCACCACCATTAAACAGGTTTTCAGATTTTGCATCATCATCATCAACAAGAGCAACTTGTGCCCAGGTTGCAATGGTTTTATAGCCGGTGTGCTGAGCGCATCGAGTGCCATTAGTTGAGGGTTGAATGCTTGAATCTCTTACCTAGCACCCCCTTATTTTTGCTGTGTATGTAAATCGCGGGGAGGGAGAATGAATTGCAATTGAGTTATGCGTCGCATCAGGTTAGCAGCCGCAAACTTTGGCTAACTTGCACTGCAACAAAGAAAGTCAACGGAAATGCGCTTTAAATGCCATTTGGTGTAGCCAAAGTGCAATGAGCCATTTCCGGCTAAAAAAGAAGAAGAAGAAAACCAACCTAAATTGGCAACAGAAAACAGTCAAACAAGTCAGCCAAGTCAGCCAAGTCAGTAAAGAAGATTAGATACTCTAGCAGGAATGGGAGTGAAACTGCTCAAATCTGAAGTTAAAAGTAAGCTTAGGAATAAGATGAGATATAAGGTATATATATATATATATATATATAGATTAGCAGATCAATGTGAGATCATAAGAGATGGCTTTAAGACTAAGAGGGAACTCATGCATAAATCTCAACTGTTGATATAGGAATTTTCTGATAACTCGATCGATTTTGAGGTGTTCTGGGATCAGCAAAGATATCTTCTTGTTATGCCCTGAATCCACTATTCAATCTTTACTAGGGTTAACAGTTGAGTGTCCGTCTATCACTCAGTCTGGTTGAGCAATGTCGGAGCTAGAGAGCTAGAGATATAGTAGCTCTCGTTCACAGATCTGGCTATATTTTTCCACTAAGAGGCTTTGATATCGATGCGATCTCTTCGACTCTAAATTTCAATTAGTCGAAATGCTTTAAAGCTAAAAAGTATTCTGTCTATATAGTTAGACAGATAGATAAATAGCCGATGCATGATATATGAAAGATAAGTCCAAAAAAATCTATATAAATATTGGATTAAAATTGGGTCTCTTTCTACAGCTAAATCAAAAATGGAGTCAAGTACTAAGACAGTCCTTAGACCTACGAAGTGTAGTCAATCCCCATGCTTCACACAGTTGATGACAGCACTTTAAGACCCACTCCGACAGGGTATCAAAACTACCACATAAATGTTGAGCAAGACCACAGACACGAATGCAGACATTGAGCTGCAAAAAGCCAAACCAAAAAAAACGGCATCAGTTTGGAGCACAGACAAAACCCATCTGCTAGCAGCTCAATATGGCCAAAAACTGACAGCCATGCCACGCCCCCCCGAACACACGCAGACACACGCCTCAAAAAAGACCCCCAAAAAGAAGGTGCACAAAAACTGAAACGTGTGCCAAAAACAATGCTGTCAAAAGAAAAAGCAAAAAAGGGTACTTGCAACAGCAGCAACAGCAGCCACATTGCCACATTGCCACTTGACTTCTTGCGCCTTATGGATTATGAGCTTTGCTACACCTTTAGAGCCGTAGAACATGTTAAACTCATAATTCAACACAGCAAAATACACACGCACAACACACAGCTGGCCCATCAAAATCAATCAAAATTGTGCAGCGTGCCAGCTACAAATGTATAGTGTATGCGTGTGTGTGTGTGTGTGTGTGCATTAGTGCCCACCTCAATGGGCTGAATGTGGAACCACCCCCAGCCCCTGCTAAAGTCACGGGGCAATCGAACAATTGAACAATTGCGAAAAACCGAGAGGAACAGAAGGATTAATGCTGGTAGGCCGACTGCCGACTGCCAACTGCCGAACAGTGCTGACATTTTGGCTGTTTTCCAGCTAAAAGTAGATGTCTAACAAAAAAGCGGCTTTTAAGGTTATAAAAAAGATTTCTTCACTTAAATTTTGGCAGCACTGATTTCAACGGTTGGCTGTTCGATGTTTCCCTGTGCCTTTGCACCGTGCCTCGTCCTGTGGCAGCAGCAACGGGCCCCTTTGCGCTCAGCCGTGGAAAGGTGTCGCGTTGCAACCCTAAATTGCATTTTATGCGCCCGTCTCTCGCCGTGCGGCATCATCATCAGCACTTTTCATTATGCTAAACCGTAAATGAAGAGGGTTGCCACGCTCGAGGGGTTGACGGCCAGGGGGTGTAAGAGGTGTACACACATAGGTATATATATATATATATATATACACAGATTGTATATAGAGGTGTGCATTTCGTGCACGCGCGCAGGTAAAAGTCTCGCTTACAGCTACAGAACGTGTCCCGTGCCCCGTGCCCCTTTGCACCGAGCGTGACAGATTAGCGTGCTGCAAAATGCTGACAGACGGGGCAGCAGCAACTGTAAGCTGCCTCAATGCGGGTCTTATAGAGCGGGCGGGGTGAGGGGGTTGCAGGGTTGGGCAATCGAAATTCGCATAGCCAAAAGATAGTCGGTTTGGCTAACGGGCCACTTTCAACGTGCCAATTGCCAGATGCCACATGTGGAGTCAAAGTCAGTGCATACTTTGCGGCAACTTCCGGCTCTTTGGCCAGCTTCCTGTTCGTGCAGCAGCAGTCCCTTTACCTTGTGCCGCGTGCCACACACAACAACAACAACAACAACAGCATTCATCCACTGAGCTATTTATTTATCTTTTGCGAAAACAACAGGCATAAAATCTGGAGAAAAGGTAGATTTCAAATAGATATAGCCTTACAAAAGATAGAGTATTCGAGTATCTAAAGAGTACTCCTGTAATATACCCCTGCCAAAAGGTAATCTATATTATATATTGATTTAGGGGCAAAACTATGATCAAAAAGCCCTCGCTTTTTAATCTAAGTCGAGTTTTGACGAAGTTATGGCATTTTGAAGTTTCGACCTATGCCCAGATACTGATTTTCAGCCTTTAATTTTTACTTGTCTTCCGACCCCAAATCTCGTTTTTAACTTTAAATGCACGATTGATTTAGGGGCAAAACTATGATCAAAAAGCCCTCGCTTTTTAATCTAAGTCGAGTTTTGACGAAGTAATGGCATTTTGAGGTTTCGACCTATGCCCAGATACCGATTTTCAGCCTTTAATTTTTACTTGTCTTCCGACCCCAAATCTCGTTTTTAACTTTAAATGCACGATTGATTTAGGGGCAAAACTATGATCAAAAAGCCCTCGCTTTTTAATCTAAGTCGAGTTTTGACGAAGTTATGGCATTTTGAAGTTTCGACCTATGCCCAGATACTGATTTTCAGCCTTTAATTTTTACTTGTCTTCCGACCCCAAATCTCGTTTTTAACTTTAAATGCACGATTGATCTACAGGCAAAACTATGATCAAAAAGCCCTCGCTTTTTAATCTAAGTCGAGTTTTGACGAAGTAATGGCATTTTGAGGTTTCGACCTATGCCCAGATACCGATTTTCAGCCTTTAATTTTTACTTGTCTTCCGACCCCAAATCTCGTTTTTAACTTTAAATGCACGATTGATTTAGGGGCAAAACTATGATCAAAAAGCCCTCGCTTTTTAATCTAAGTCGAGTTTTGACGAAGTTATGGCATTTTGAAATTTCGACCTATGCCCAGATACCGGTTTTCAGCCTTTAATTTTTACTTGTCTTCCGACCCCAAATCTCGTTTTTAACTTTAAATGCACGATTGATCTACAGGCAAAACTATGATCAAAAAGCCCTCGCTTTTTAATCTAAGTCGAGTTTTGACGAAGTAATGGCATTTTGAGGTTTCGACCTATGCCCAGATACCGATTTTCAGCCTTTAATTTTTACTTGTCTTCCGACCCCAAATCTCGTTTTTAACTTTAAATGCACGATTGATTTAGGGGCAAAACTATGATCAAAAAGCCCTCGCTTTTTAATCTAAGTCGAGTTTTGACGAAGTTATGGCATTTTGAAATTTCGACCTATGCCCAGATACCGGTTTTCAGCCTTTAATTTTTACTTGTCTTCCGACCCCAAATCTCGTTTTTATCTTTAAATGCACGATTGATTTAGGGGCAAAACTATGATCAAAAAGCCCTCGCTTTTTAATCTAAGTCGAGTTTTGACGAAGTTATGGCATTTTGAAGTTTCGACCTATGCCCAGATACTGATTTTCAGCCTTTAATTTTTACTTGTCTTCCGACCCCAAATCTCGTTTTTAATTTTAAATGTACGATTGATTTAGGGGCAAAACTATGATCAAAAAGCCCTTGCTTTTTAATCTAAGTCGAGTTTTGACGAAGTTATGGCATTTTGAAGTTTCGACCTATGCCCAGATACCGATTTTCAGCCTTTAATTTTTACTTGTCTTCCGACCCCAAATCTCGTTTTTAACTTTAAATGCACGATTGATCTACAGGCAAAACTATGATCAAAAAGCCCTTGCTTTTTAATCTAAGTCGAGTTTTGACGAAGTTATGGCATTTTGAAGTTTCGACCTATGCCCAGATACCGATTTTCAGCCTTTAATTTTTACTTGTCTTCCGACCCCAAATCTCGTTTTTATCTTTAAATGCACGATTGATTTAGGGGCAAAACTATGATCAAAAAGCCCTCGCTTTTTAATCTAAGTCGAGTTTTGACGAAGTTATGGCATTTTGAAGTTTCGACCTATGCCCAGATACTGATTTTCAGCCTTTAATTTTTACTTGTCTTCCGACCCCAAATCTCGTTTTTAACTTTAAATGCACGATTGATCTACAGGCAAAACTATGATCAAAAAGCCCTTGCTTTTTAATCTAAGTCGAGTTTTGACGAAGTTATGGCATTTTGAAGTTTCGACCTATGCCCAGATACCGATTTTCAGCCTTTAATTTTTACTTGTCTTCCGACCCCAAATCTCGTTTTTAACTTTAAATGCACGATTGATTTAGGGGCAAAACTATGATCAAAAAGCCCTCGCTTTTTAATCTAAGTCGAGTTTTGACGAAGTTATGGCATTTTGAAGTTTCGACCTATGCCCAGATACTGATTTTCAGCCTTTAATTTTTACTTGTCTTCCGACCCCAAATCTCGTTTTTAACTTTAAATGTACGATTGATTTAGGGGCAAAACTATGATCAAAAAGCCCTCGCTTTTTAATCTAAGTCAAGTTTTGACGAAGTTATGGCATTTTGGATTATATTCCAAGATAAGGTATATATAAAAAATTGTGAATAAATTGATTGAATGATTTCAGAAGCTACTCTTCAAGTTGAAGAAAAATAATCCGAATAATCCAGTTTATGATAACTATATATATATATATAGTAATATTTAACCAATCACTGATTATCAAGTAAAAGTAAGATTAAGTCAATTTATCTTAGTGCATACAAATATTATTATTATTATTATTATAATGGAGGAATCAGCACTGCGACCTATAAGGTCTAATGTGCCCCCTTCTGATGCTACAGCTCTTCCATCAATCCTAACTCCTGCTCGAATGCTGGAATCTTTGTTGGGTTGAGGGTTTCTATGTCATTGGGCTTCATGACATGCTGCCCTAGGATGCTGCATCTTTTCCTGATTAAGGCGACACATTCTGCTAGGATGTGCATTGAGGATTCCTCCTCGCTTCAACTATAAATACCTAATTTGGTTAGGTGACTTCTCAGTCTACAGTGTCCTGTCAATAGACCGGTGAGTGTCCTGAGCCTGTTCTTCCCCCTGGATATTACTTGCTTAAATCGATTTTGATTATAGCCACCTAAAAGACTTCTGGCTTGTCGGAGTCCTGGTGCCTCTGCCCAGCTCTGCTTTCGCCTCTGCCTTTCTTCATCCCTGATTTATCTATTTTATTCTATATTCTCTTCCAAGTCTTTTCCATCCCATGGATAAGACCTTATTTATCTGAAGTGTATAAATATATTAATCCTATTTAAATAAATGAAAAGTATCCAAAATTTATCTACACAAATAATAAACTTAAAAATTACATTTCTGGGAATGTATGTATCAAAATGCCGACTTAAACATTTATTTATCATATTACGCACTTATAGATATATATATATACATATATATAAGTAAGTTTCATTATTATTATTCCAATGACTGTATGCCATTCATCGATCAACTCTGAGTTCCCTCTGAGAACTGTCTTCTTCAACTAGTCAAGATAAACTTTGTCATTCAAATAGTTATTGTAAGTTGCCATATACATATCTTGGCTTTATATAGATAACTCAGCTACTCTCTCTTATATATACATACATATATATATATATATATATATAAATTATTTTGAAGAGAACAAATTTTCCCTTTTATTATTGTAGGGCACACTCAAGTGAAGGGCTGTTTTCAAAGGTGAAGCTGGACAACAGCTCGCCGTGGCTGTGCCAGCGTTAATCATTAAATCTCTGCTTACACACACGCCACACACACACACAAGCACACACACACACACACCAATACACACACGTGTGTGTGTGTGTGTATATGGCAAAAGTCGATAAAGGTGCATTTGGCATTTTGGCTTTGTATTGTTTTGGTTGCGGCTGCTCACGAAACGCTATCATCCACACACAGGACAAACACACACACACACACACACCGGCAGACACACACACACACACCGGCAGACACACACACGCATTAGCAGCCATCGGCGTGGAAGGTGCAACTGTAAAAGCTACCCCCAATAAGTTGCACGAACTTGGCCACGTGGTTCGCACAATTTCGCAATAATTTCGCCCAAAAAAAATCACAAAATAGCATTTTGAGCGACCTTAATGAGTAAACGTGGCAACTGCGATGACGCACATGTTGTCGCCAGTTATCCTGCTTGCCGCTTGCCACAGCTCCTGTTGATGATGCTGCTGATGACGGTGATTACTTACAACAAACAGTGGCAGCAGCAACAGCAACAACAGCAACAACATCGACAGCGGCAACATCAGCAGCCGGCTGTAGCTGCAGGCGCTTTTTGCCACAAAATGAGGGCTGCAACCCCAAGCGAATGATGATATCTCTGCCGGCGTTGCACGATCCAACACTCGGAAAAATATATTGACAAATTACCTGGAAAAAGATCAATTTTGGTTTTTGTGGAAAATAAAGTTAAAATTTGGAAAATAAATTCGAATTCGAATTCGAATATTAAAAAACTTTTTATATTTTATATATTTTTTTATTATTTTTTTATTATTGTTTTAATATTTTTTTATTATTTATTTTTGATTAAATCCAAAATCAAAGCGGAGAAAAGTGCATTTATTTTTCCCAGTGCAGCTTGAGGTGAACAGCAAAAAAAGTGGAAAACTGCCCGATGAGCAATTGCGAAAGGTGCGTGTGGCACATGTGACTTGCCACAAACCACCACCAGCAGCAGTGGCAGCAACAAAATCTGCTGTGAAACTTGTTTTTATTTCTTTTTGGCATCGCTTTGATTTTGCTGCTCGATTGCTCAGCGTTCAACGCTCAAAATGTTGAATGTTGAAAGCAGCTACACGTTTTGCGTGCCACAAGGCGTCGTGGCTGCCACAACGTGGCTGCCTCTCGTCCTGTGGTAGGTCGCGTGCCGCAATCCCGTTTTTTATTGTGCTTTTTTTTCATTTGTTTGTTCACTTTTTTGTTTTGTGTGTGTGTGCCGCGGCATCAAGGTAAACTTTGGCCACCCATCCTGCGTCCTTCGTCCTGCGTCCAACGCCCCCCTCTCCTTGGCTCAGTTGTTGTTTTTGTTGCGCGCGCCGCCAGCGAAATGGGATTTATTATTATTTTTTATACTTTAAATATTGTTTCAATAAAAGCAGACAATTTCATTTCATTTTTTACATCAGCCGTGACGAGTCCTGGCGTGCGTCCTGGCCTGCGTCCTGCCCCATCCCGACTGCTATCTTTTCCAATTGGCTTTCTGCTTCTTAGCCCTTTTTTTGTGATGATTTGTTTCGATTTTTGGCACAGGCTTTTAGCGGCTAAAGTTACATCAATCGGGGGCAGACTCAACTAGAACTCAAGTATTTATTTGCGCAGCTGCGTTGCACGTTTAAGCAAATGTATCTGTATCTCTTGCAACGTGCCCCACTCCAGCTAGAGATGACACAACGTGTCACGAGTTGACCGGGCTGCAAACTGATATATATATATATATATATTGTATGCCTCAAACATGTTAGAAACTTAAAGTGTATAATGAAGTTGGTCAACAGTGTGTAGCAGAAATATCTGGCAAACCCAAAATTATATATATTCCTGATCAGTAACAGTAGTCGACTCATTATATCTTCGATATTTATTTGATATATATGCAATCCAAACTCGTCCATCTCCAAACTGAAGTGCTGCCTGTCAGTGCAAACAAAATTTTTGCGTAAAATAAACAGCGGCATCAAAATATTAAATTACCAAATGAAATGCTTGCAGTGCACATCGAGAGCAACGGTGAACGATGAACGATGAACGGTAAACTACTTACAATTCAATAGTGTTTACGTGTGTATATGTATATTTATGTGTGTGTGTGTGTATATGGGTGCATGAGGGCAGTTTGTTAGGCGCTGCCCCTGTCTCTGGCAGTAAGTGCAGGTAGAACCGTTACCGTTTTGGGTTTTAAAGGGAAAACCGCAAAGCAAACAACGAACAAAGCACGTGCCTAACTATCGCTCTCGCTCACACTCACTCTAGCTATTGATAGCTAGCTGAGCTGCTGCTTTTCGTGAATGAAATCATAGACAAGGCAGTCGTCAAGGGGGAGAGAGCGAGAGGCAGATAGTTGTAAAAGGGCTAATGTGCATGGCGTTCAAATAACTGTTTTGTCGTCTCGGGTTGTCAAATCTGTTGTTGTTGCAGCGATCGATGTAAAGTCAACAATTGACAGTTATGAACACAGATGACAATAATGAGGATGATGATGATGAGTTCCTTTTTGCTGTTGTTTTTATTCCGGGATTTATTTTGGCACGCGTGCAAATTGATTTTTGCCCAGCAATGCATAAATAATAAATAGTAATAGATAAAAATAAACATAATAAAATATTTTAAATAGTAACAGTAAATAATATTAAACAACAATAAATTGAATATAAAAAAAAACCAAGTCGCTTCAAGTCAACAGCTTTTTCACACCAGAAAAAATGTTCCCACAGTCGAATAAAATGCACTTGACTAATTCAGCAGCTCCTCCCCCCACCCCACTTGCTCACCCCCCCACACACACTTTCACACCCACCCCGCACACTGACACACGCACATGTGTATTAGAAATTTGACATTTGCCTGCACTTAACTGTCACATAAAGTGTTAAATGAAATGAGCAGAAGCCGAAGCAGAATCAGAAGAAGGAGCAGCCAAAATGCCAACGTCGACTGCGTCGCCGACTGCGACCGCGACTGCAGCAGCCAACAAGCAACACTTGAGATTTAGAGCCGATCGACCCCAATTGTAAAACCACCAAGCAATACCATCAGCAGCACCACTACTAACACTAATACACACACGTACACACATACATACATATGTGGATATATACATATATATATTACATTCGTATAACAACAGCTAAGTATTTATTTCGGTTCTGTTTCGATTCAGTTTCGGTTTCGCTTCTTTTTTTCGAATACCCTGTACACTAAAATTGTAAAACGGGTATTTGTTCTCAGATAATCGCAGCTGATGAGCAGATGATAAATTGTATCTTCCTTAAGTGCATTATACCTTTCTCCGCATCTTTAACCTATATCTGTAACTTTATCTTCACTTTTATCTGTAAATCAAATAACAAAATAAATCTTCACTGCAGAGTATCTCAGCGCCTAGCATGCTCACTCATAGAACAGTTTTACATACTTTTCTTCTGCTTTTTCTTCCCTTTTTTTCTTTGTTAAATGACGCGCCAAAGTTTACTGCTAATTAAAAATTGTCGAAACGAGAAACGAGCAACGGGAAAAACATGAACGCAATTCAATATCCCAGAAAAACCAAAAACCGCCCGCAATTGAAAATGTTTAGAAATGAAGATATCTACACACACGCACACACACACACAACACACACTTATGTACACACACACACATATATATATTTAGTGTAATGTGTGAAAAAGTCTTGAGCCCTTATGGTTTTGGGGGTCACCTCTTCAGAAAGGATTGAAATTGGTTATTTTCCCACAACGAAGCCCCGCCTGGAGGGGTGTAGGTGAAGGGTGGGGTAGGGGGTTAGAGGGCTGCTCACTTTTAGGTTATCCGTAATTATAAAGTGAAATAAATTGATTGCTTAACGGCAAAGTTAATGACAGCAATCGTCGCGGCTTCCCGCACACCCCTCCCTCACCCCTGCACAACAGTCGATGACGTCAGTCGACATTTAACGGGCACATTTTATGTGGGACCCGCAGCTGCAGCAGCTGACGACGACTTGACGATTTGACGCGATGAAGTAACTGCATTTGCAACTGCAAATCAAGCAAAAACCAAAAACCAAAAAAGCGAAAACCAGCTAAATAATAATTCTCGATCGGCAAATCCAATTTAAATCAAGAGCACTCAATATATGAAGGTACTCCCTGAAGTCATTCTCACGGCCAGTGGGTGTGCGAGTGTGTGTGTGTGTGTTGTGTGTGTGTGTGTGCGTGTGTGTTATGGGAATAATTGGGACAACTAATGCGGGATAGCCGAAAATAAAGTAAACCGGCAAAGTTGGACTGCTATCAGCATAGCTACTACACTCAGAGAAAAACAACTTATATAAGAATACTTCTATGGGCACTCAGCAAGTTTTTCTTGATTTTGGCAATAATTTCTATATTTATATAAATTTGATGGGATTTACTTTTATCAGTTGACTCAGCATGGAAAACTTCCCCTTTCAATGTGACTTCTTTGTAGAGCGTGTACTTTTGGCGAAGCATACCAATACATATACAAATATATATGCATGCATAATATAATGATATTTTATCTTTCGTCTATAACTTGTCTTAAAGTTCCTTTAAAAACAAACAAAATATTGACCACAATATTTCTGCATAAAGTAATTTGTTGATCTAGTTACTAAGAGAAAAATTAACAAATACGAAAATGAATAATTAATAATAAATGGAAAACATATGCCATTTTGTTCAGATTTAACACTTTTTCAGCGTTTCGTTGGCGTCTTAGTCTTCCAATGGGAAGCACATTCAATGGCTGCCCGGCGGCACTCAGCCAATGAGAGGCGTCAACAGGTGCAAAAGCGACCAATGCCAAATGAGCGCAGCGCGCACCTAGCGACGACGAGCAGCAACACACAAAACACCTCCGCTCATTAGCACACACACACACACAGAGAAACACACACACAGTGGCAGAGACAGGCGAAGAGCGTAAACTAATTAACATACAAAGTGTAACAGCAACAAAAAAGAAATAATAACAGAAAACGGCAAAGCGAACGTTGCTGCTGCTGCTGCTGCTCGCGTCAACGTCGTGTGAGTAAATTTATTGGAAGCTCCACCTTTTTGCACGCACACCAGCACAGAAATGCACATGTGTGTGTGCGAGGGAGAGTGTGAGAGAGAGAGAGAGAACACATGTTAAGCGCATTAAAAATTAATGTACAAATTGTTTATTATGTTGTTGACTGCGTTGTTAGTGTGCGTGTGTGTGTGTGTGTTGACTACGCAATTGTTTTTTTTTCCAGGATTTTGCCTTTGATTTCGGATTTCAACTTGTTGATTGAAAGACTTGAAAATAAAATTCGTGAAGCAATTTTTTTGTTTATGATTTTTCAAGTGTTTATATACACTTGGAAAGTGCATATTGATTATATATAGTCTATATACCGTTATCCTTAATACATCATTTAATTTGCAGCGTTTGTTAATTTCCTCGGGGTTCCTAACTATCAGAACTCGGTCAATTGCAAAGCCAACTTGCTGAAACTTGCCACATATGCTTCTTATTATGCTAGAGAGCAGCACAGAATAAATCAAATAAAATCGAACAACTATAACATATAGTTCAACTGCGAAAAAGTGTATTCCAACTTCGGAGACAACTTCTCTCTTGTTTTTTTGACATTCTCAAGAACTTTTGCTTCGTGTCAACGTCAGAACAACAGCAAATGTCAAATGTGTTGCAAGAAACTCAACGAATAAAAATGTTGCATGATATTGTTAAGCTGGCATTTCTAAACACAAAACTTGCAACCCAAGTGCAAATGATTTGGGCTCCATTGATTTGAAAAATCTGGCAGAATTCTGTAGAAAACTCAAATTTGATTGGCTACAAAGAACTACAAAGGAATTTGGGACTTATGGGATTTATGCCCAATGCACTTAGGAAACTTGCAATCACAATTATTGCCAAGAATTCGGAGAAATACTGAAACGAAATTAGTTCTGTTGAAGGAACAATATATAAAAAAAACTTATTTGAATTGAGAAACTATTTATTTTAAGCAGAATTTAGCAAAAATTTATTATTTTCATTGCTGCCACATTTATTTGCATTATTTTCTTACATCAGAATTTAATGGAAATAATTTTGCAGCATTTTATTGTGTTTAGCAGAGCAGCGCTTACGTCGCACTCCAATATCGTAACGTAAGCGACATGTTAGGAACAGCCCAGCAGCAACAGCGCCCCAACAGCATACGATAAAGCGCACATCCCCAGGCTGATAACAGTCAACTGTTAAACATCAAATGACTCTCTCCAATTGGAGAGCGCCGCAGCACACAATATGCACACATATACACCGCTAGCAGTAAAAGGGGTGGGGGTGTAGACGATGATGACGACGCTGCTGCTGCTGCTTCTGATGCCAGCATATCACCTCGGCAGCGTACGCACACACACACACACTGACACAGGCACAGACGGTGCGCACCGTTACACGTTGGTCGTCGCTGACTGACTGTTATTGGTGTATGGGTGAAACACACACACATACAGCAAACCTCTTCTGTGTGAGAGAGACCACCCGAACGAGAGAGAGAGAGAGCGCGAGCGAGCAAGCGAATGAGAGAGAGCACATTTGTTATGTGTCTTGTGTGTGTGTGTGTGTTTCAGTGCTGTGTGTGTGTGTGTGGAAGCTGAGGCCAACGTAGCAAACAGAAATCAACAGAAAGCGTTAGTTGAATTTTAGACGTCGCGTCGGCCGCACACGCGCTGCTCCCACACACAGCGCACACTGAGCGAAAAAAAGCCAACAACACAAGTAATTTCTATCGAGTCTTCGAGTTAAATTTCGTTTTGAGGTTGAACGCGTCAAACAACAAAAATATGAATAAAAATAAATAAATAAATGCAAAATAACAAATAAAATAAATAAATAAAAAAAATACAAAAAGTGCACAAAATGTTGAAGCAAATATAAAAATAATAAAACAAAATTAAATACGAATAAGAAATAAGAAAAAACCAGCCCAAATGGCCGCTAAACGTGTGTGCTCAAATACCAAATAAACAACAAACAAAAAACTGCAACAAAAAACAAACTGCTGTGAAAAAGAAAAATACAAAAAATATTCTAAAAAAAAGCGTACAGTTAGAAGCAGAGCAAAAAAAAGCATTCCAATGTTGTCCTGTTTGGCGCCATCGTCTACACGTTGTTTTGGCCAAGAGGATAACATCATAATACAGCAGAGTATGCCATCTTCCACAGCCTTCTCCATGCAGTGTAAGTTCCCCCCCCTCGATATGATGACTCATCCAAAAATTACCCAATCAAAAATCAAACTTTTTGCATTATCAGCACAACGAAAAATGCAATTGAACTTTGTCTGCGAGTGTGTGTGTGTGTGTGCATGTGTGTGTTTATTCAATATTCATTCAACTGAAACAAAGCGCGCCAAAATGCAAATGCGACGCTCTCAGATTCCCGTTAATTCCACTTTCCAGTTTGCTGGAAATGCCGCCATTTTCTAACGGCTTTTGTGTGGTCCCCCAATGCGAGCAACGATCGACGATCGACGAAAAATTCACCTTAAACAGAAATACAACAGCAGCAAAAAAAAGTATATATATGTACAGATATAACAGTAAATATCGCACACGCTGAAGAAACGATCGTCTCTTTTGTGGCGGCATCGGATTTCCAATTTTCATTCTCATTACCTCCGCCTACGCTGCGAGAAACCTTTTTTTGTGTAGAGGCCACAAGCAACGCTCGACAACATGCAACGTGCAACGTTCAACACTCAACACTCAGCTTAGCTCAGCTCGTTGCTTAATCACCTACTGCATCAGTTTTTGAAAATAAACACCTACGAGATACACACACACACACACACACGCACACACATACACACACTCTGCTTAAAAAGGGGCAACTTAACAAGGCATAATTTTAGAGCCCAAAGCAAACAAAATATTTGAAAGACAGATATCAATTTTATATATGAAAATGGTATATTTTTTGAATATTATATGTATATATATATATATAAATAATATATATATATATATATATAGACTAACTGTTCCTCGATTTTTGAATAGTTCATTTCATGATTTTGATATTCGATTATCATGATAGGAAATTTTAATGTTTAATCCATTTTTTGATTAGTTCAGCTAGGAATAACATTTCTATATAGTTCCATATATTGATCTAACTTTAGTCCGATTTTTAGATAGATAGAGGATATATATAAAAAGACAGAGGAGTCAGCTCATAGTTCAGCTAAGGATTTCATCCACTTTCCTCATTAAAAAAGTCACATCAAAATTTGAGTTTATCAACTTTAGCTATAAAACTAAGAATATCGCACGAATATATATATATATATATATATATATATATATATATTCTTTATATCTGTGCTTTAGCAACCATTCTTGGATTTATTTTTAATATTTTTTTATTAAAGATAAAAACGATTTTGAGCAGCTAAACTGGAGCAGACAAATAAAATGAGTCTGAAAATTGTTTCGAAAATGATGTGTTGAATTAACCAACTCAATTTCCAAGCTGTCTGCTTATTTATCTATATAAGTTTACTGCAACTATTTATAAAAGTTTTAACTAATTATAAAAGTTGAATAAACCTTTAAAAAATAAATTGCCTTAGTTAAAAAATGAAGCTGAATAGAATAGAAAAGCGAAACTCATTATGGTATTCAGCGAAAAGGTAGACTTAGATATAGATGATAATATATCTCTCATATAGAGTCCATGTATATAGGACTCTCATATATAGTCCACATATATAGACTCTCATATATAGTCCACATATATAGACTCTCATATGTAGTCCATGTATATAGACGCTCATATATAGTCTATGTATTGTAACGAACCTTTTCAGTTCGTCCAGTTTTAGCTGGGCTAAAACTCAGCCGCGCTATGGGTTCGAGCAACAAATTGATATTTGATTGCGCTGCGGTAATTAATCACACGTATTCTTCATATATATATATATTAACTAACGGTTTTATTCATTTTAATTATTATTATGGTATTATGGTTCCATGTACCATGTACCATGTTCCATCAGACCTTCTCGGACTGACTTCGCTCCTAGATGTCGCACTTACTGCGGTGGGTCTCAGACTGCCTGCCTCTGACTGACTCTCATATATAGTCCACATATATAGACTCTTATATATAGTCGATGTATATAGACTCGCTCATATATAGTTCATGTATATAGCACTCTCAAATATAGTCTGTATTTCCTCCAACTTCATTTTACTATTTACTCAGATATTTGACAAGTGATTTAAGTAATTTATTTCAACCGAGTCAAATTATTATTTATTTAATTTATTTTCATTTGTTCAATTTATTTTTATTTCTTTAATTTATTTTACTTTATTTATTTTATTTTTATTTGTTTATTTTATTTTTATTTATTTGATTTATTTTTTATTTTTTTTATTTTTTTTGTGGTTTCTCAAGTCCCTTAGTTAGCTATAAAAAACTCTTTAAAAAACCACACTTAGCTTCACACGATAAAAGGAGTCGTGATTCAGTCATTTAGCTATATTATAATGATCTCTCCATGTCTGGATTTGGGTCAGATTTATTTATTTATATATAAATATAAATCACGCAAAAAATCCCCTTTTAAGAAGGTTAAAAAAAACCACAATTAATATTTTATTTTATTATTATATTTGATTGCAACCAGGTAGCCGCACAAGTATATATATACTCTTTATATATATATATAGAGTATATATGTATAGTATATATATATATTATTCAGATATGGACGAGTCTACTTCAGTGATCTTTCGTCAAGTCTTTAATCAAGTCAAGTTTAGTTAGAGCCACAAAAAACCCCTTTAAAATAATCCTTATTTGATATATATATATATATATATATATGTATATATATTCTCATGATATCATCCGATATGCTTCATACAGATATGCCTGCCTCATTGTTTCCAAAGGGAAGCCTTTTTGCTGAGCGACTGCGACGTAATCAGCTCAGGTTGCATGCACCTTTTGCGGCCAGCAACTGTTTTTATATTATTTCCCTTTGTGTGTGCGTGTGTGTGTTTGTTGTGTTTGTTGTGCATGCGGGTTCTTGTTTTTGTCGTTGTTGTTGTGTTGATCAAGAAAAACGACCAATTGCAAACGCATTCGAATTTGATTTGTTGGCAAGACACGAGGCTCGTTGCCTTGGCCAAGATGCCGATTAGTTGATGGCAGGTAGAGGCAGCTACCACTGAGCGTCAAGTGCTGTGGCGCCTCCTACAAAACACACACACACACATACACACCTCTATTTAGGGTAACTCACCTGTGTGTGTGACATGCGCACAGGTAGAGAAGAAGAAGAAGCAGAAAACTGTCGCCGTCTTCCTTGCACCTCTTGGCAGCGGCAAAACCTGTTTCTGCTTTTGGCCATTGATTGATGGAGGGTATGTTTCAGCTGTTGTTGTTGTTGTTGCCTCGCCCGTGTTTGGTTTGGTTGCGGGCCATTACGGCAAAGTTGTTGAACAATTTGCTGGGCAGCCAATCAAAGTGTAAACAAAGCATAAAACTGTCAGTGGGCGCAGCTCATCAGCGCCGCTTTCCGACCAAAGTGAAGGTGTTAACAAATGCAGCGCATAAAAACAAATTCAAATGGAAATCGAGGAAAATTGGGGAAAATCGAGGAAAATGAGCTACGAATTTATGGCGCAATATCCAATATAGACAGACGATTCCAACTGCCCACGTTCCGACTGCGAGCCGTGACAATTAATAAGCGGCGTTAAACACGCGGATTAATTGCACATGTTCAACGAGGGGGCGGGGCAGGGCAGGACGTACCCCAAACGAGGGCAGTTTCTTAACTTGTCAGCTAATAGCTGATATATCGTATTTATAGCCCCAACAAATATGTCCCACCTACACGGCATTTTCACCAGCGTTTTCGAGTGATTGATTTTGTGTACAAAAATGTTAAATGAAATTTTTCAGTTTTTCCACGTTTTCCACATAATCTCAGCTCATTTTTTAACCACTTTTAGATTTATTTAGTGAATTTGTGGCAGCTATTTTGAGTGCGGTTGCAATTGTGCCGCAAGCATTATTAATGTGCAACAAATATTTGTCACATCAAGTGTTGTGGTTTGAGGCTGCACATCCAATAAACTATAACTGTATATATATATATATAACTGTACAAATATTTATATATATGTATACCATTCAGCAGCGCAATCTATCCATTAATATAATTAAATTAAATTAAAAAAAGAATTAAATTAACTTAATCAAAAATTCTTTAAAAAAAAAAAAAAAAAAAAAAATTGAAAAAATATTAAAACTGGGTTGTACTACGAGTAGGACTGCTGGAGTAGCTATGGTCACTAAATACTGATCAACAAATACTATGCACTTAGTAGCTGTGCTTACAGGGTATCTGCTAGTCGCGCAGACTCGCCTGCTACTACTGCTAACTTGCTCTGCTAATGCTAATGCCCGTGTGCGGAGGCCAAATAATAAATTATAATTTATGGACATTTAAGTAGCGCCCTCTGCTGCCACCGTGTGGCAAGCTGCATGCTGTTGTTGTTGTCATAGTTGTTGTATCTTTTGTTGTTGTTTAAGTTGTTGTTGTAACTTTTGTTGTATCTTTTGTTGTTGTTTTGGTTGTTGCTGCTGCATATCGGCTAAAAGCCCGCGAGCAGACAGCGCAGCTAATCGATCGATCAGAAGACTGAAGACAGCAGCAGAGAGTCTTGCACAGGTTGCCCCACATACATATATATATATATATATATATATAGATACTTAACTAACTGGATAGGCAAAAGATACGGAATGTATCTGTGTATCTTTTTCCGGTTGTCGGTTGTTTGTTGTTCGTCGGGGCAGCATCTTTTTGATGTCATGGGGCAGCTGCGACCGCGATGTGTATTAATCGCCAGCTACACTGAAAATGCTGTTCGCTGTTCACTGCTCTGCTCGCCGCTTGCTGCTTGCTGCTCGCTGCTCGCTGCTTGCCGCTTGCTGCTCGTTTTTTTGTGTGTTTTTTGTCGCGTTTCGAAATTGCTCCAAAATGTCATAAATCAAAAATGATTTTGGGCGAGCTAAAAACCTGTCTGTCTGTCTGTCTGTCTGTCTGTCTGTCTGTCGTTCTGTTATCACCTACACACAAATTATGTATTTGGTAACGCCCATGCCCCACCCCCTTCCCCCACCTGAGTGCTTTTAGTCTGCGTCTCGTGGCCCGTAAATCACCGAAAGCTGCGCTAATTTCCCGACAAGCCAGCAAAACAAAAACATTTTTTTAATTGCTTTTTAGTTTTTTCGATTTTCAGTTTGAAAATATTGAAATTAGCTAATTAAATTTGTTAGATTTGGAAGTATGCCTAGGCTAAATCTATATATTTTTTCGATTTTTGAACTAGTTTCCAAAATCGATAATCGAATACCAAAAAAAATGCCTCAGCTAAAAATCATTTTGCTGCTCACTTGACTGATCAAAAATATATATATATATATCCTTACAGTAATATTTATTTACTGATCTGTGATTATACGTTATATCTGGCTGATATCTGGATTTATTTTTTATTTATTTATTATTTATTATTATTTATTTATTATTATTTATTTATTTATTATTCAAATTTGTTTATCGAGTGTCCAAAAGGGCGTTTCTCCCTCCGATTGTGTACCTCTGTAAACATAAACAGTTATTTTGCATTTCATTTTTTATCTATCACTGCAATCCACGCAGATCGATCCACCCCCAACCGTAACTTATTTCCAGTGTTGTGAAACCATTAAAAATGCGCAAAACGTGGTATATTGCAGCTGAAAAAAGGCAGCAGCAAAATTAAATAAAATAAAAATATAAATAAAAATGAAATAAAATAAAAATAAATAATATATAATATAAATAGAATAGTCATAAAATAAATCAAATAATAACTAAATAATAAAAAATTAAGAAAGCCATAAAATAAATAAAATAAAAAATAAATATAATCTACAAAATAAATAAAATACCCAAAAATAAATAAAATAAAAATTAAAATTATACAAAATAAACACAGAACAAGCAAACAAAATAAAATAAAATAAAAATAACATAATATAAACAATATAATAATTAATAAATGTAGTTTATAATAATATAAACAATAATAAAATATTTATCGACTACTTCGCACTCTTCTTCTTCCTCAGTTATCACTTTGCAGGGCATTGCCAGGTCGAGTTGTGCCACTCACATTTGCCGCAGTTTCTATACACTTTTTTTGATTAACCAAACAAATCCTTGGGGCATATTTGCAACACACTCGCACACACACGCACACTCGCACACACGCACAACCAGCAGCGTCGTCAATTCGCTCGTATCATTTATCTGGGCAGCTCCTCGCCGATGCTCGCCGTGCTCCGGCTAATTAATCATTTTGTGTGCCGTCAGTGAATGTCAGCTTTATATGCTGGCGCTGTCGGTGCTGCCATTTATAAACGCTGCCAACTCGTCCTCTGGTGTCGCCTCGCACGTTGACACACCTCTCTCCACTGCCCACTCTCCACTCCTGTTTAGGCCATCTCCTGCTGTCTGCTGCTGGTAATCGAAATTAAACAAACTTTTGCTCAACTATGTTGCAAGTGGCAGGCAGGCACAAACAAAATGATTAATATGCCCCAAAGCACAATTATCCTGAAGACAACTTGTTTGCCTAAGCAAAGCTGCCGCCGATCTTATCTAAATAGGTGTGTGCAACTATGTGTGTGTGTGTGTGTTTTTTTTTTTTTTTTTTTTTTTTGGATACGCCACGGGGGTGAGAATCTCCTGAAGATACAGGTGGCCCGGGCCACCTGCATGCACGATTCAAAGACAACGTCAATGCATGCGTACTAAAAACACCCCCCACACACACCCCCACGCCCGGCGGTATCACCGCAAAGTATTACTTCACCGGGGTGGGTTGCCTAGTTAGGCACTCTCCGTCACTCGCCGCTCAGTTTCGCATAATCTCAGATCCCTCTGTATGCCTATGATGAGCTGGCGGACATCTCTCCAGTGTGACGGAGACTCCGTCATGTGCTCTACCAACCTCTCCGGTGGGGGCACTGAGCCAGACACTCCCCTGTACCTCGAACAATAGTAGAGCACATGCTCCGGATCCTCGATGGCGTCTGGGCACGTCGGGCACTGCGGGGTGTGCTCGTGCCTGAACCTGTGCAGGTAGCTCCTGTAGCCGCCGTGCCCTGAAAGAAACTGCGTTATATGGAAATCCAACTCACCTGAATTTCTCCCGACCCACTCCTGTAGATTGGGGATTAACCGGTGTGTCCATCTTCCTTTGCTCGCCGTGCTCCATCTATCCTGCCAGGCGTCCATCGTCGTCGCTCTTGCTGAGCTTCGGATGGTCTCCGTGGCATCCGGCGCAGCTATCCTTCCAGCTCGGATCTCCTTCATCTCGAGCGCTAGCAGGTCAACTGGCACCATTCCTGCCAGGACCAGTGCTGCATCCTCCGAGACCGTGCGGAAGCCGGAGATCACTCGGAGGGCGCTCAGCCTGTAAGGTGCCGAGAGCTTCTTTTTCAGTCCTTTTTTGTTGGACACAGCCGTTGCCCATATGGGTGCCGCGTACAGCAGTACGGAGGCTACCACTCTCGCCAGCAGTTGGCGTCTCGCTGGCTTAGGACCCCCAACATTGGGCAGCATGCGCGAGAGGGCACCTTGCATTTTGGCTGCTCTCTGGCTGACGTACTCTACATGCGGCCGGAAGCTGAGTCTATTGTCCAACCTGACTCCCAGGTATTTTATAGACTCCTTGGATTTAACAACATCGTTGTTGACTTGCACCTGTATGTACTCTATTACTTTGCGGCTAGTAATGAGTACGGCCTCTGTCTTATGGCCTGCAAGTTCCAAGCTCGCATCCTTCATCCAATCTGCCACAATTCTTATTGCCGCGTTCGCTGTGGCCTCTACCTCCTTGCTCTCTTTGGCTACTACCACTAGTGCCAGGTCGTCTGCGAAGCCAATGAGGGTACAGCCCTGGGGTAGTTCAAGCCTAAGTACCTCATCGTACATTAGGTTCCACAGCAGAGGACCTAGAACGGAGCCCTGTGGCACTCCTGCTGTGACCTCATAGCTCCTCGGTCCGTCTTCCGTATCATATTCCAACACCCGGTCAGAAAGGTAGTTGGATATGATATTCGCTATGTACGGTGGCACTCCAATTCCACCCAGGGCTGTCCTGATGCGCGACCAGTTCGCCGAGTTGAACGCGTTGCGGATGTCGAGGGTTATTACGGCGCAATACTCTTTGTCGCCCCACCTCCATCGCGTTCCCTCAATTGCCTTGGCTGCAATGTCTACGACCGCCTGAATTGCATCTACGGTAGAGCGGGCTTTCCGAAACCCGTATTGGCTGGCTGAGAGCGCGTTTTTTTCATCGATGATGGCCAGAAGTCTATTATATATTAGCTTCTCCAGGACCTTTCCCGCTGAGTCTAGGAGACAGATAGGCCTATATCCAGACGGGTCGTCTGTCGGCTTATCCCCTTTTGGCAGGAGGATTAGCCGCTGCCTTTTCCATATCCTAGGGAATACTCCGTCCTGTAAGCATTTTGCGTATGTGGCCGCAAATATTTCTGGCCTCGTGCGGACCGCCAGCTTCAGCGCCTTATTGGGGATACCGTCTGGTCCTGGGGCCTTTTTTTCACCCAGTCTTTTGGTTGCCTCCAAGACCTCTTCCGGTGTGACTCCCTGAATAAGCTCCGTACGCTGGGTTGGGCTTATTTCTCGTAGCCGCGGGTGTTGTGGGAACAGCGTCACCACTATGTTGGCCAGAGCCGTGGGACAAGTCACCCGAACGGTCTCCTGGCTCCGCATCTTTTTCATTACCACCTTGTATGCGGTTCCCCATGGGTTCACATCAGCCTCCTCGCAGATTGCCCGAAAGCAGCTGGCCTTGCTTCTCTTGATGCTGCGCTTCAGCTCTCTTTTGGCTCCTCTGAGGTCATCAAGCCTACTGGCGAATTCCGGGCGGCCCCTGGCACGTTGGGAGCGCCTTCTGGCCAGTAGGCACGCTTTCCTTAGCTGGTTGATTTCCTCATTCCACCAATAGCAGGGCGTTGCTCGTCTGCTCGGCTTTCTCCTGGGCATGGACAAATCGCATGCGTCCGTAACGCAGCGCATTAGGCTTCTTGCCATGTTGTCGACAGATTGCCCTATGGCTGGGAACACGGTATGGCGTAAGGCTTCGGTGAGGGTATCCTCGTCTAGGAGGTTTCCCTTCCACTTGGGCCCACATGTTTGGGGTCGCGGCTGTCTTTGTGGTCTTTCATTGATCACGAAGTGTATCGCTTGGTGATCGCTGAAAGTGAAGTCCTCACTGACTCTCCACGTCGTCTTCCTGCATAGCGAGCTACTTAGCAGGGTAATGTCTATAATAGATCCTCTGCCAGCCTTACGGTAGGTGAGCCGCCTCCCGTCGTTTGCGAGGTTTACATCTATAGATGCAAACTCTTCCAACAGGCAGGTTCCTCTGGTATTTGTCACTCGGCTTCCCCATTCAACTGCCCAGGCGTTGAAGTCCCCGGCAATTACTACGGGGGATCTGCCGCGAGCATCCTCCGAGATTTCCTCTAGCAGCTGCTGGAATCGCCTCAGATCCCAGCTCGGCGGGGCGTAACAACTATAAAAAGTTATATTGTTAATCTTCGCACGAACAAATCCTTCATGATCTGTGCTAGTTTCTTTCGGTGGTGTTCGGAGAGACCAGATGGCCGCTTTCCCACACTTGCTAGCCGCCCAGCCGCTTCCAGTGATTGGCCTGTGCGGCTCGCAGATTATGGCCAAGTCTGCTTGCGTCTCCCTGACCGACTGTCTTAGCAGGGCCTGAGCTGCCTCGCAGTGGTTGAGATTCAGCTGGACGCACTTCATGATCTTTTGGCCAGTGCACTCCGGAACATGGGACATCTGCCGCTACCGGCGATGTGCTTATCATCCATGTTTTTCACCTTGCAGAACATGCACTGAGGCTCCTTATTGCAGTCCTTGGCCAGGTGGTTCTGACCTCCACATTTTCGGCACAGATTCGATCGGTCCTGCTCGCTTTTGCAATGTCTCGCGAGGTGGCCAAACTCCAGACATCTGAAACACTTGGTAACGCTAATGCGCACCCGGAGTCTCGATCTGACCCATCCCACTTTTAGGAATCCGGCAGACAGCGCCTTCTTTGCTCTGTCTGCGGGAAGCCTAATCGAGGCAGTTTGCGTCTGCCCGTACGCCTTCCGCAGGGTGACGTCCTCCAGGGAGACCTCCACGTCAAATTGTTCTCGGAACGCCGTGATTATCTCCTCCTTGGTCGTGACCTCATCGAGGTCCCTGGCTTCGATGGTCACCCGGTGAGCAAGGGATCGAACCTCTGCTTGCTCGCCCAGCGTGTTGCCCACAAGGCTCCTGAATGCCGAGGTATCCATCCCTGGCTTATTCAGCTGCAATAGCAGTTCGCCCTTTTGGGTCCTCCGTATCCTGGAGACCGCCTTTCCAAGCTCGCTGAGCTTCTCGTCCGCTTTAACCTTGCGGAGTATATCCGCGTAGCTAGCGTCTCCCTTCGCTGCGATGAGTATAGCGTCAGGGCGCGCCTTCTCCACGCGGGCCTCTGGCCTCTTTGGCTTTCTGGCCTTTTTGTGGGTGACCTTTGTCCACCGTTCGCCCTTTGTAGGTTCCACGCGTTTCGGAGCCTCAACGCCTGAGGTCTTCGCCGCAACCGGGTTTTCCTTGGGGACGACCGAATCGCCCTCTCTCCTACTCCGTTTGCTGTGGGGGGTGTTCGACCCTGGGCACAGCTTCCTTTTGACTTCCACCACCGATCTGGATGGAGGGGACGTCTGTGAGGACTGGTGTGTCCTAATGACAGCCTTAGCTCCATCGTCGTGGAGCTGGATGGCTACTAGCTCGTAAAGCGCTTTTATACTCTCAATGGAGTCGCGCATCGGTTGGTGGATGGAACGCCTCTTGCCGTCCTCCAACATCTCCACCAGCTTGGAGATTTCCTGGCCGAGGTCGCATAGCGCAGTGCAACGCTGCCTCGTCAGTTTTTCAACCTCATCCCTGCAGATCTCCGGTGGCATCGTTGGCGCCACTCCACCTACTGGAGACCTCAACGTCCTCCCACTCTTCGCGAACGCGTCGCCACTCTCGTTTGTTTGTTTATTGATATTGTTTGTTATTGTACTCATTTTATTGGGTCCCAACTCCAAGTCGTTATTTCTGGTCGTTGTACAGTTGCGTAAAAATCCCATGGTTATCTTTGCAAGCAGGGAGGCCATGCGAGGGTTGACATCCGCCCTTATGGGGTCGGGTGTTCAGAGCCGGATTCGCTTTAATCAGGATTATATCAACTGAACCTGTACTGCCAACTTAATGACGACGCACCAGAAAGCGTGCTTGGAGATTTGCCAAGTTTTAACGGGACGGAGGCGGTAGAAGCATTACCCTAGCAGTCATTTCGGCAAGATGTCACTCCGCTTACTGAGATGCTAGAATACTGCTACCGTCAGCCCAAGTTGCTTCAATTCATAAAGGGGTTCCAGTGGTCACATCCCAAGGCATCTCTGGACCCTGCCTCAGTCGCCTTCTCGTGTTGGTTGACCGCCAAGCGGATGCTTAACGGTTATCCGGGGGATACCTGGCCTACTGCCGGAGGTCACGAGTTGCTTGCACTACTCTGGACAAGAATCGCCTTGGTCATTGCCATGTTAATGACGATCAAGAACTTTCGCCTTATCCGAGTAGTGCCATCCCCGTGCCATATCAGTCGCCTCATACGACAAGCTACGGCCCGCTGTGGTGGTATTCTTATGCCCGCCGACCACTCGGGTGTGTGTGTGTGTGTGTGTAACTATGTGTGTGTGTGTGTATCTATGTGTGTGTGTGTGTGTGAGTGTGTGTGTATCTGTGTGCTTGTCTAGTCGCTGGCTACACACTTTTGAGCAGTTGCCAAGCGCTGTTGCTTGGGCTAAATAAATACATAAACAGAAAGACAGCAAAAAAATACTTAAAAAAAAAGAAAAGATTTAAAAAAAGAATTAAAAAACCATAAAAAATAAATCTTTTTTATTGCGCAAAACATTTATTTTTAAGCAATTAATTTGATATCATTTCGGCGACTGCCTTTGCCCCCCCCTCAAGATCAAGGCACAAAAATAAATGAAGCGAAAAATTGGCAAATCTTTGCTTAATTTAAGCATAAGCAAAAACTTGATTTAAGTCAAATGAAAAATCAAAAATAAATAAAGTATTTTTTCAAGGTTTTTTTATTTTTATTTTAAATTTCTTCTTCTTCGAACTTAAATCAAGCAAAAATTCAACTCAATTGCGGCGCACACACACTCCGCGCCAAGACAATAAATCAATGGCCAAATGCGGCGCAAGGTACTGGAAATGACTTTGATATCATGCGCCCCGCCTCCTTTTCGGTTGCAACCTGCCGCCTGCCACAGAGCTTTGTGCAAATTATTTGCCACGTTTTTCGTTTCTTTGCTTTTTTTTGTTGTTTTGGTTTTGGCTCACAAGTAAATTGTTTGCCAATATTATTTTTTATACTTATTTTTTTGCCAGACTGTTGTTCAGGCCTTTGTGTGCAACACACACACACACACACACACACACACACACACACACACAGTTGAAACAAAGATAACTTTGAAACAGTTGTAAAGTGAAAATTGCACGGAATGTTTGAACGAGCTGCCAGCAGCTACCCCTAAGTCTCCACACACCACGCCTCCCCCCCCCCGCCGCCTCCAAGCCCCGCCCTCCAGCACAGACTGCCGAAAAAAATGGCGTTACAGCTGTTATTCCTTTTCGGTTTTATTTGCTTATTTATTTAATGCCGGCCACACGGACGAGGCAACAATAAAAAACCAAAAAAAATGGCACAAAAAAGTGCCAAAAAATAATATATAAAAAAAGCCAAAATCGAGGCGCAAACAAAGCGAACGCGGCCAACCCAAAAGGTGTAGCCAAAGGGCATTGAAAATTGCAGCAGCAGTGGCAGTGGCAGTTGCTGGTATGGGGCACACAGCAGTTTGGGTGCAGTTGCAACACTGTTTTATGGCTTTGGTTGGAGAGTCGATATTCAAAGTGTGCTCTTAACGCTTGCCAGGCACAATTTAACATGTAAACGATTTTTGTTAACTGCCAGCAGAGGGGGGCGTGCTGCAGGGGCAGGTGGCAAGGTGGCAAGGAGGCACTCGCATGGGTTACACTCTGATTGCCGTTCAATTGCAATAAATTTCGCACAATTGCACAATAATTGTTAAAAGTTGGAAAACAAACAAAAAATACTCGAAACAAGCCAAAGAAGCCAACAAAAACGAACTTTTTGAGCAGTGTGCACTCCGAATTTATTATGTGGCGCATATCAATTAGCTCAGCGCCTGAATGCATAGCATTTAATTGCAGTGTAGTTTTTGTATTCTTCAGTTAGCATTTTAATGAAGCTAATTTCAAATAAATAATATGCCAGAGCGGAAAATAAATGTTTATCGTAACACATGCCAAGACAATAGCCAGAATATAATAAGCGGGAGCGCTCGCCTGCCACATACCCTAAGCCTGGCTACTTGCCTCGAAAAGCGCTCAATATCAGATCTGAGCCACAAGTGACAAATGCAGTTTAGTTTTCATTCATGTTCTTACCATGTGCAACTTGTGAGCATAGCTGCCGCATGTCAACAGCTCTTGCAACTCCCTGCCTGTAAATGTTCGCAGCTGCTCGAATTTGCCTAATTGCAAGTTGCAATGCCGCCTACGCAGTCTGTAGACTATTTCAAGGTAAAACACAAAAATAGAGTTGAGTGAAAAAAGAGAGGCAAGTTGCATGTGCCACAAGCTGCCTGCCTGACAGAGGACACACATATGCCCAGAACAAGCAGCAGCAGCAGCAACAGCAGCAGCAGGAGTCGAAACTCCATTCAGTGACGGACACGGCTCGGTTGGCTATTAAAATTTCACACTCAGCAAAGCAAAATGCTACAAATAAAATAAACGTAGCAGCAGCAAGAAGCAGGAGAAGCAGCAGCAGCAAGAAGCAGGAGAAGCAGCAGCAGCAAGAGGCAGCAACAGCAGCAGCAGCAGTTTAAAATGCGTTGCACAAATAAATAAAAATCAAGTAAAGGGCAACAAAATGCCTCGGCGTTGGTGCAGTTGCTCCTCCGATTTTTGTTGGACTCGACTCGACTCGACTCCTCTGCTCTCTGCTGCTCTGCCTCCCTCCCTTGGTCGACTCTTGCCCGATTCTCTCTATTTATAGTCGCAGTCGTCGAATCTCTGCTCTCCTTGTGGCTGCCACCTTTGGCATTGGCACTTGAGGCAGTCGCTCGCATTGCCTTCGCTTACCTAAGCCACCTTTGTGCCCACGTCTGTAACCGAGCATATGTACCACGTATATGCTGCTACACTGAGAGAAATAATTATTTATTGAGCTATAATTATTTATTTATTGTAATTGTAAAACTTAAGTCTGAGCGGACTTTTGACCAGTTGACCACAACTAAAGACTAAAACATTCAACCGTTTCGCATTTATCGATATAAATCGATTAACGATAACCGATATTATAGATAAACTCTGCAAATTGCTTAAAGATCGCATAAGTATATAAGTTTTCAACTCACTTTGTATTATGCACATTATGTTACTTATATTTTTTCTCAGTGTATGTATATGGACATGCATACGCTGCGACTCATGTGCACCTTTATGTGCCTTGGGCCTTTTAAGTGCCTTGCCAGTTCCAAATTTAGCACGCCTCGCCGATTATTACTTGCCATATTCTGAGTCGGGTCTCTCTCTCCCTCTCTCTCTCTCTGTCTCGCTCTCTGCTGGGCATATGTTTTTCATATGCGGCTCAAGTGCCACTTGAGAACGGACAGCGCAAAAGAAGAAGAATCAGCGGAATTAGTAGAAGAAGAAGCAGAAGCACAAGCAGAAACTGAGACAACAGCATTGCCAGCCGAAAACAAACTGTAAACTTTCCCAGGCCCAAAAAAAGCGATATGGGAAATGGCAATGGTAACGGGAGCTGCTCAAATTGAGCCAATTATATATAGATAAGCAAAGAGCGGTGGGGGGGGGTGTGGGGGAGGGGGTGGTTTAGCTTTACGCATTTTATGGTAAATATAAATTAAATGCTTTAAGTGAGGTGTCGCTTACATTTTTACAGTTTTAAATAGACGCTGCGCTGCCGGCGTCGCAGTCGTCGTCGTCTGCAGCTAATTTAATGCGTTATTTATTTAAATAAATATGCTAAAACTGTGCTGCGAGTGAGCGAGTGCATCTGTTTTTAATTAAGTGCTACAATTTATGTTTATTATTTAACACAACAGCAACAACAACAACAAGCAACAACAACAAGCAACAACAACAAGCAACAACAAGCACCGACAACAACAACAAGAACAAACAAAATCAGCTCAAAAAGCGATTGTCATTGAAAACGGCGACAGCGCCACCTGTCGGCCACTTGTCTGCAACTGCGTCAGCGCTTGCCCAACAACAATTAAACAATTAGAATTGTTTAAAGTAACAACAAATTTCCCCCACCTCAAAAACGTTTTCTTCATTTTCTTCTTCTTTTTGTTGTTGTTATTATTTTACACAACAGCAACAACAACAAGAACAAACAACAAAATCAGCCCAAAAAGCGATTGTCATTGAAAACGGCGACAGCGCCACCTGTCGGCCATTTGTCTGCAACTGCGTCAGCGCTTGCCCAGCAACAACAACAACAATTAAACAATTAGAATTGTTGAAAGTAGCAACAAATTTGGCCCTACCTGAAAAACGTTTTCCCTGCTCATTTTCCTCTTCTTCATCTACTTCTTGTTGTTGTTGTTGTTGTTGTTGGGGAAAAGTGTCATCGGTTTACATTTCGGTGTTTGTGTTTGTGTTGGTTTGACAAGCGCCTGTCATTGAAATATTAAAAACACTTTAAAAACTGACAGGCAAATGAGCATGAGAAATGCCTGCCACCGCGCAGCAGGTAAAAGCTGTCCGCCACCAACCGCCACTCATAAATTAAACGTGAAAATCACATTAAAAACCAACAAAAAATCAACAAAAAACCAAAAAATCAAAAAACAAAAATCAAAAAACAAAAACTAAAAATCAAAAACAAAAATCGAAAAAATCAGGAAAATAACTTAAAAGATGGCAAAACGAAATGAAACGAAATAAATAAATTGGCATTAAGCGAGCTTAGCTGAAAAATGTCTGGGCTAATAAAAAGCTGGCAATAAAAAGCACATAAAATTAGTGGCACGTCCAACAACAACAACAACTGAAAGTTGAGGCGCACACAGCTACAAATGTATCTGTCGCCGTTAGACGTCCGCATATTATTTATAATCTAAACCAACCCAACCCCAACCCGCCCCCCCACACACTTTTCCCCCTTCTGTGGGTTGCGCGTGTTGCACAGGTGAAACCAGCATTGACACCAATTTCTCCGCTGCCGACCGCAAAAGTTGTGCAACGCGTGTGTGCCACAACAAAGGAGCAGCAGCAGCAGCAGCCGCATTTCTGCTGCTCCTATCACAGATTTATATATATATATATATATATATATATCTGAATATTATTGTTGGCGGCATCCATTCGTTGGGCCAGCTATCAAAAAGTGCCGCTGTCAAAATATTTGCGACTTTGAAGCTGTTAAATTTTCCCCATTTTGCCCAACGCAGTTCCAAAATTAATTAAACAGCAATAAATTTCAAATATTTTTCAAATCATTTACTTAAAAATTAAAAACTTTTTTTTAGTTTTTTACTTTTTTTAACTTTTTTTTACTTTTTGCTTATCATTTTTAACAAAATTCATAAATCAACACATTTTGGCACAGTTTTGTAAAGAAAACGTTACTAAAAATCAGGTATATATATATACAAATATATATATATATATATATATATATTCTATATATATATAAAAACTTTAATCGAGTTCAACTTCTTCCTGTTCATTTTTGGTGGCACACAAAATTCACAAATTAGTTTTCGCTATTTATAAAAATAATTTTAACCGCTTAAAAAAAAGAAGGACTAAAAACCAAGTATATAATCCAAGCGCAAAAAACTTAATTATAAAAATATTGAGATTATTTTCATAGTTAAAAATCCCAAATTAAGTAAATTTTTCCACTTTTCATTTCAATTCCAAGGTTTTTAAACTATAAAAAATCAAAAATATATGCTTTAAACGCAAAAATCTTAAACCCAGCACAAATTCCCAGGAAACCAATATTTCATAAAATTTATTGTTTGATCTTCTCACTTTCAAATCTGGCATTCAAAATTTCTTCAATCAGTTTTCTCTATGTATTTTCCCCAGTGTATTTAGCATTTCCAAAAATTGTTTTATACAATTTCGGTTTGTGTTTTAGAGATCATAAAAGTTGGCATTTTTATAAACATTTGTGTCGCATCTATTAGCATTATATATGTATTTGTATAATTCAGTTTGAGTTTATGTTGCAAGTCAACAGGTGTCTTTATTTATTGGCCACATAAACCATGTCCGCCCGATAAACATTTGACTGAATGCAAAAAACTAGTTGCCGCTAAAGCACTGACAACAGCTGCAACAGAAGCGGAAAAAGAATCTTTTAAAATCAATCAGCTTAGATTAAGATTCCCAGCACAAAAAATGAATATCAACTTGATAATGTTAATTTACATGCAATGCAATGGTGCATCCTCCTACATATGTTAAGTCCCTCATTACAGCATACCCATTATGTTAAGCAACAGCATTAGCTAAGCAGCAGCATTATGTTAAGCAACAGCATTATGTTAAGCAATATAACTATGTTAAGCAACAGTAGTTAGTCCCGTTTAAACTTTGCTTGAGTGCGCAGCGACGCTGGTACTTATACAGGCATTTCCCTGAAACGGGATAATTTCGCTCCAACGGCATTCTTTCTGTATTTCGAGCTCAACTACAAAAAATACTATCAATCAACTTCAATTGGCGTGCGTAAGCGCCAAATAGTTGCACACCAACAACAACAATAACAACAACAACAAACAGCAACAACAACAACAACAAAACATAAATATTTGATGCGACTATCAAAATTCGTTTGGTCATCTTTTGTTTCTTTTTCTTCTTCTTTTTTTCGTTTCGCTTTTCACAAATTGAAATTAATTTGCGGACACTTTCAATATTTCAATACCGTTTGGGTTACACACATGAAATAATCAAAACATTAACAGCAGCGAGCATGCACGACTAAGCGATGCCCTGTAGCTGTACTCAAATTACAAATTGCAACATATTTTATATGCCCAAAAATTTAACTACAATTTAATTTTTTTTTTTTTGAGAAATATACCTCTTCTTTGGGAAGTTTTCAATGGTTACAGGGTATTTGGTAATGAGTGCAAAATTCCCAACGGCTTTTTCCACGTTGCGTTAATAATTTCTGTTATGAAAAATTGATTGAACTAAATGAGCTGGTGACACACTTGTTGAGTGTTGAGTGTCACACACAACACACACACACACACATACACACAACACACACACACACACCCATACACACGCACACCCAGCATGCCAGCCCGTCGCTTGTTGCTGATGATGATGAAAAAAGCCATAAAATTTGTTTCGTCTTTTAATATTGTTTTTTTGGTTTGTTTTTTAACAACTTGCATATTTCACTGAGCTGAGCAAATGGCGGACAGGTTCATTTAATAAAAGCGTCATTAAGCAGGCAGCCTGAAATAAATTTCAAAATTATATTAAAGAACTCAAAAGTGCTGTAACACAAAAGCAGCTGTTTTTTTTGGCTGTTTCTTATGGACATATTAATTTAATGGCATTTCAAGTAGGTCCCAGGAGATATTCGCAGCTAAATTCTAATTAGTGCGATTAACTCAAATGCGGGCATCAAATATATATATATATATATATATAAATATGTACAACTGAAGAGCCGACCCGCATCAAATCGAACTGTATTCGTATCAATTAACAGTAAAAAACAAAGAAGAAGAAGAAGCAAAACTATCGAAAGTGAAAATAATCAAAATGAGAAATGAGAAAAGGGAAAAGGGAAAAGGGAAATGGGAGAAAAGGAAAATCATATTAGACAAACGTGCAACGAACTCGCCGCAGATTGTTGTTAAGTGGCGGGCCAGTCGTCACACAAGCAACAAGATACAAGATGCGGCTACGGAATATAGTTTGTGTGCACTGCAAGAAATAGTTGGCAATGTTGTGTTTACTAAATGCAAAAATATTTCTAATCTTAAATTAAGTACAATTTTGTTCATTTTAATATATTTTTGAAAGCTCAAAAAAGATATTTGATTTGGGAAAAACTTTCTAAAAGTAAGTTATTTGACTTCATTTGAAGTAGTTAAGTGCTTAAACCAAGACTAACTAATTTCAATCCTGATTTGTTCTGTGAAATAAGAAATTCGAAAAGTGCTTGGAATGAATATTTTGTGCTTAATTCAAGATTTGTTTATCATCGCATGGAAACCTGCGTTTATTCATCAATGATCGACTTAATTTAAGCATGACTTAACCTCATTTAATACCAAATTTAACTTTAATTAAGTTACTTTTCAGATCGAATTTGAGTTGATCAACTTTTGCAGCTCAATTCTGGCAATATTCAAAAATGGATTTTGCTGGCTTTCGACTAATGAATTGAAGCATAAATTCGATTTTCACTTAGCACAGCCATTTTCTTCGAGTGTATGTCGTATTAACGATCAATTTCGAGTTTGAGTTTGATTTATGCTCATTCAAGCATAATTTGTAGATGAAACTAGAGGAACACATTTCGTTTAAGAACGCATTTTACTTGATCCATTTGTAGATCTCAATCATGATAGTAATTTTCTTCGAGTGTATTTCATATTGATGATCGATTTTGACTTTGGGCGTAATTTATGACAAATTGTAGTCAAAATTTCAGGAAACGAGTTTGATTTGAAAAACTTTTCCAACTTCAGCCATGCTACACTTGAAATTACAGCTGTTTTCTTCGAGTGTACTTCATATTTTTAATTTATAATCTCATTCGCGCACAAATTGTCGCTTTTCGAGTAAGAAATTGAAAAACCAAATTTGTTTTTGGAATTCCATGGCTGCATTAATTTTCTTCGAGTGTATGTGGCTGTTAAAGCTGCAAGGTACGAGAGAGCCATTAATTTAGCAACGCTGCACATGTGAGTGCCCCTATGAAGCGGCGTCTGTCTGTCGTCTGTCTGTCGTCCGTCTGCCTGTCGTCCGTCTGCCTGTCTGCAGGCGGTTAATTGGCTTAAATTAAGGTAGCGATCAAATAGCAACAACAGCCACAACTGCAACTGCCACAGCAGCTACAACAAAGACTCCCATTGTGAGATACACAACAGAACTGAACTGAACAGAAAACTGAACTCCATTTTGTACCTTGCAACAACGTGCCTGCCCCAGGCGAATGTGGCAGCTACAACAAAGTTGCTTATTTACCAAGCGACTCAGCGGCCATAAGTATCTCACACACACAAGTGTGTGTGTGCCCGTGTGTGTGCGTGTGTGTGTGTGTATAGCAATTGGCTGACCCTCGGCATCGCCAGCGACGTCGTCGTCGTCATTGAACAAAGCAATCTTCAAGAACCGTTTTTCTGCTTCTTCTTCTTCTTTTTTCTTCTTTTTCTTTTCCATCTTCAACTTGTGTATGTGTGTGTTGTGTGTTGTGTGTGTGTGTGTTGTGTGTGTGTTTTTGTTGTTGTTTTTTATGATCTCCCTTTTCGCATGCTTGAACGCTTTTTTAAACTGATTAAGAGTCGACTCTTCAGTCTTTCTCTCTGTGTGCGTGTGTGTGTGTGTGTGTGTGAAAACCAGTTCCACTCTTTTTTTTTTTAAATATTTATTTTTTATTCTTTTTCATTTTTTATTTTCTTGGTTTTTTTTTGATTGGCGCATGAGATCATCGCCTTTTACGTGGAAACGTTGCGTGAAGGCAACGCCAAGCCGCAATGCCAATAAGTCAAAGGCAACTGCTTGCTTGAGAGGGGGGGGGGGGGGGCGGGGAGTGGGTTAGGGTAGGCGTGGCGGGGTAAAGAGTTGTGCCTCTGTTTTGTGGCATTGAGTTGGGCAAGTTGATTTGCCACGAAATTAAAGTTGATCTTTGCTTTGTGGGACGCGACTCTAAAGTTTGCCTGACTGCCACACGGCAACTTAATGGTTGCACATGCCCCTCGCCTCTGCCTCTTTGTGTGGCATTCCACTTAAGTCTTATCGCCTGTGCAGATCTCACAGCTAATTTGTTTTCATTAAAAAAACGGTTTTATTGTGCCAAAATGGCGGGTTTTGAGTTTCGAAACCGAAAAAAAACCGTTACTTTTGATCGCTGCAAATCGATTTTTGAACTATTTTTAGTGCAAATTAAGTAAATAAATTAATTAAGCTTTTTTTGTTGCCTTGAGCTGAGCACTCGAAAAGTGCTTAAAGTGATCTTCGTTGACTACGACTTAGTTCGATATATGCATATATATATATATATATATTGAAGCAATTTGTAATGATCCAGTCGAGCGAGATCACTAGGAGTTATCCTATGTGTATACCCTATATATGTACCCTATATATATGCCCTATATATACCTTATATATACCCTATATATACCCTATATATGTACCCTATATATGTACTCTATATATATACCCTATATATATACTCTATACATATACCCTATATATATACCCCATAGATATATCACAAATCCAAGATTCAAATCAAGATCAAAATCCATTTTGATTGCAAAATCTTAGCTTCTTCTTCGATCTTAACTAAATTTGTACAGTGCATCAAGAATGTATCCAAATATATCATATATATATTGTTACTATATATCTTTCCAATTTTGTGTTTTTTTTCTATCGATTATCGATGTTTATCGATATAAGTTATTAATCAAATCAACCTAAATTCAGCTGCTTGGAATATGCTAGAAAATCTCAAAAATTTAAAATTATATTCGAAAAATGCAGACTTTTATTGAAGTTTCTTTTTTTAACTATTAAATACAGTCATTCTAGCCTAAGAGGGGTCTTGAGATCTGAGATTGAAAAAACTTAAGATACAGTGAAATATATCCAAAGATTAATATTTAATATTTATTTTGTTATTAATTAAAGCTATTATCAACTAAAAGGCACAATAAAATAACTTCGTTTCCAGTTTGAACTTAGATATATATATATATATATATATTCAGATTATTCAGATTATATTCAGATTATATTCAGATTACGTTGATTAATTCAGATGTTTTCAGCATTTGTCGCTACTTTTGAAAAAGTGATTTCAAGATAGTTGTGTACCTTTTTATCACAGTGTATATATAGCGGATAACTCCTTATATCAAATATCACCTCTTAATTTCTCGCAGTGCAATGCCAAGCATAAAGCTAATTTGTTCTCCGTCTCTTTTTGCTTGCAGTTCCCTCTTTGGCGTCCAGTTTACACCATCACCAAAGCACAACACACAACAGCAGCCAGGCCAGCAATGTGGCCGCAGCCAGTACGGAGCATGTGCCGCATGCAACCAGTGCCGCCACAGCGAATGCGGCCGATGAGTGCCTGGTCAAATGCCCCCAATGCCACAAGCGCTTCAATGAGTTTCAGGTGAGTCAGGCTGAGAAAACTTCCTAGAAAAAAACGTAAAAAATAAATAAAAAAAAGTAAAAAATAAATAAATAAAAGTAAAAAATAATATTTATAAATATAAAAAATGAATTTTGCAGTCGTTTAGCGAGCACATTGCCAGCGAGCATCCGCTGGACAAGCTGAACTATGAGCAGCCGCATCCAGGCGCAGCTCAGCCCGACAGCGAGCCCGAGGAGGACGAGGAGGAGGAGGAGGAGCACAGCAATCTAAGCAGCAGCAGCCAACAACGCTATGCCAAATCCCCAAGCAACAACAACAATAACAACAACAACAACAGCAGTCACAACAACAACAACAACAATAACAGTGAAACGGCAAAGAATCAAAATAAACGCATTTCACATTCACCTGCCTCGCTGGGCTCCCCCGTTGCCCCCGCCACGCCCGGCGATCTGTTCGCCCATCTGCCACACCCAGCCGCCCATTTGCAATTTGTGGCAGCCGCCGCGATGGCCATGCAATCGGCACGCTCAGCCAACTCGCCCAACAACCAACAGCAACAGTTGCAACAACAGCAGCAACACCAGCAGCAGCAACAGCAACAGTTGCAGCAGAAGCCGAGCAGCAACAGCAGCAGCATTGGCAGCAATTCCGCCTATGATCTGGATTTGAGTGCCCATCGTTCCACCTCGAGTCCGGGCTCTACGGCTGGCGGAGATCTCCCAGCTGCTGGCTTCCCCTGCATGCAGTGCACGGCCAGCTTCCACAGTCGCGAGCAGCTCGAGCAACATCAGCTGCTGCACTCGCCGACGCGGCAGCACACAATCGCACAGAATGTCAAACAGGTGAGTCGAGATCGAGAAATATAGATATATAATATATATATATATATACTTATATGAATAGTCATCAAATTTGCTATAAAACTCTCTTCCACATATACAAAATTTGTATTTGTTGTTGGGTCATTTTGAAGTGCATACTGTATGTACACTCAGAAAAAATCCCTGGAGTATTTCAGACCGATTCAGATCAATATACTGCTGCAGAACTGAAATATATATACAAAATGGAGTCAGGTTTAGCTGGGCACATTGCAAGCAGACTAAAGACGAAGATGACTGATAAATTGCAGCTCTTACACAGTCCAGCAGCTACGTGGCGGGGGTCAAAGTGCACACGGGTCGAGTTGATCACACGTCGTCTTCTGCAGCACAGCTCTATAAATATCCCAAATCGGAGAATGCTGCTGCGACTCAGACCGAGTCTCAGGCTGGCTTTGACTTGATCTTTGAGCAAACAATGTGCTGGCTTTGTTCAAGCTGTTGTTGTTGTTGTTCAAGTTGTTGTTGTTGTTGTTGTTGCTGTGTGCGGAAAGTGGGCAGGCAACGATAACGTGTGGAACGGATAAGAAGACGGTGCCAAGCACAAAGTCAACCTTATGCACATGCCCACGTTTCCTGTTGACACAACGTACATAAGAAAGAAAAAAAAAAAAAATTATATTTATTTCATGCACAATAATGCATATATATATATATATCGAAAACAAATGGGAAAATAATTAAGTTCCCCCAAGATAAACCGTAAAAAAAAACAACTAAAACACATGGGACACAAGGCAAGTGTTTTTTACTTATTTTTATTCAGTTTTGTGCGCAGATAAAGCCTATACTTGAGGTTTTCCCAACACTCGAGAGGTTTCCTTTATATGCTTACGTAAAGTTTATCAGCAAGGCAACAACAACAACCGTAACAACAACAGCAGCAACAACAACAACTATAAACTATGATAAGCAAACACCGCTATAATACAAAAAAAACCAAATACTGGCATTAAATAAAAACGTAGGCGTTTACCAAAAAAAAAACACACACAAAAAAAGCAGAAAAATAACGGAGAAATAAAGAGAAAAAAAGAGAAAAAAGAGTATTATCAGGGGAGCAAACGCAAACGAGTGCGAGAGATATGCCAGCTGCGGCGCATGCGAGTGAGCGAGATAGCAGGCACGCCGAAACGGCCTATCATAAAGTCTGAGTCTTGTGTGCGTGTGCATGTGTGTGTGTGTGTGCATGTGTGTACTTCTTCTTGTTCTTGGTCTGTCATTCACAACAACCGTAACTCCCAATTGTGCAGTTGTTCTTGTTCTTGTTGTTGTTGTTGTTGTCGTTGTTGTTTCTTCGTGTGATAAGGCATTAAAATAAATGTTGCTACAGGCAGGCCCTGATAAGACAGACCAACACTTACTTACAAACTACCCACACCACACCACACCCCGCCCCGCCCCTTTCTCCACACTCCACTCCCCTCCTCCTATCCTCTACCCATTCTACTCTCGTCTAGGCTGAACAATCATAAAAAAAAAAAAACTTACAACACTGGCCCTGCGATAAGCGGCAAGTTGTGTGTGTGTTGCTGAGGGAGGGACACACACACACTCGCACACACACACTTACACTCACACACACTCTCTCACACACACACCTTGTACCCAGCAGCTATTAAAGCCACATAAATTATAATTTTGTTGCATTTCTTTTTCTTTTTTCTTGTTGCTGTTTTTTTGGCTCTTCTAGTTGCATGCCACAGTTACCGCCCCAACCCAGTTGACGCCCCCCCATCAAGCATTTGCTCATAAATTCATATAGGCTAGTTTGTTGCTTGCTTTTTTTCGGCTTACTTTTTTTTACCTTCACAAAAGTAGCAGCCAAAAAATACACAAAAAAATGAGCCAAAAAATGAGCCAACAACAAAAAGTTGGACAGCTTGAAGCTAGCTGATTTCTCACATGTGTATGGGGTGGGGTGGGGGGCATTTGTTCTGTGTGTAGCCACAGTGGAAATTGCCTATAAGGCCTGCCCTGGCGAGTGCTTGAAAAATGAGCAAGTAATATATTTAATAGATTGATCGAAAGATTAAAGGTAATAACAAAAAAGAGTTGAGATAAATTGTTGACTTGGCTTTAAGTGGAAAAGGAATCCTAGAACGATGACTTGAATCAAGTTATTATTATAATTGGGGATAGTTAGCACTGCGACCTATAAGGCCTATTGTGCCCCCTTCTCAGACTACAACTCCGCCATCAACCCTCGCTCCTGCACGAATGCCAGGATCTTTGTTGGGTTGAGGGTTTCTATGTCCTTGGGCTTGATGACATGCTGCCCGAGGATGCTGCATCTATACCTGGTTAAGGCGGCGCATTCTGCTAGGATGTGCATTGAGGATTGCTCCTCGGGTCAAGTTACTTTACTGAATAATCTTCAGTTGGTTTATTCCAAAAGGATCTTAACTCTTTTAAGTTGTCTTCTCACTTGCCATTGCTGTCGGCTAGAAAACATATTTGGATTCAATCCATTCTAAAACCAGCTTAAGTTAAACTAATTCTTCTTACTTCGATTAGCAATTGGCTAAAAAATATTCTTGGCTTCATTTTACTCATTCTAGAATGATATACATTAAATCAAGTTGGATTGTTTATTAGAAATTATTCTGGATTCTAAAATGATCTAACTCGAAAGATTTAAGTTAGTTCATTCCTGAATCCAGTTGTCTTTCGACCTTTGATATAGCAATGGATTATTCTAAAATGATCTAACTCGAATCAAATCTTCTTCTTCTAACTTTTTTTAATTATTCTTCATATTTTTTGATCTTTATTTAAGTTTTTCATTTTCTGAATCCCAATTTGAGATTTTGTTGATATTATTTCTTGACAAGTTTTCGATTTTTTTGCGATGTCCACTTGTGGCAGCTTCACTGTACCAGTTGCAATTATTGCTCTTCAATTTTTTTCTTCTTCTTCTCTTTTTGGCTGTTGGTTATTAATATTTACCTAAGCGGTCAAAAGCAGAGGGTTCAAAAGCTAATAAAGCTGCAAGTGGACGCAGAGAGAGAGAGGGAGAGAGAGAGGGGGATAGAGAGAGAGAGGGAGAGAGAGAGAGAGAGGGAGGGAGAGAGAAAGAGAGGGGCATAGAGTTATGAGTGGGTTTATTAAGCTCCGTTCTTGCCCCCCGCAGCCAGATGGAAACGGCGTGCAAAAAGCTCAACCTGTTTGCACTTTTGTTGCAGCCACACACACACACACACACGCACACAGCTGGGGCACGTTTGCTGCCACACACATAATTTACGGCTTTGTTAATGACATTTAAACATTGAAACACATGCAAAGTGCAAAGCATACAAATATATATGTACAGTCGGAAACAGCTGCAAAGGTTGACACATTGCAACTATGGCCAATACGCATTTATGGCCATATTCGTTATTGATGGCTTAGAGGGGGCAGGGGCAGGGGCAGCGCACTTTACACGTGTACACACGCATTAAATTATTATGTGTGAAAACAATTAATTATGCCGGCAAAACAATAACAACAACAACAACAACAAATTGCTCATTATGAGAATCACACGCGCAAAAGTAGGCAATCAGCATTTGCCCATTTTCCCCATTTTCCAATTTTCCCATTTTCCCATTTTCCAATTTTCTGGCCAATAACAATTGTTATTGAAAAGCCATTCAAATTGGCCGCAGACGTCGGCTTTAAAGTTAACAACATTGCAACATTTCGCGTGTTGCAAAGGTCAACATCATTAACGCGGCGAGTGACAGAGACAGCGAGAGAGAGAGAAAGAGAGTGAGACAGAGAGAGAGCGAGACAAAGTGAGAGAGAGATAGTAACAGTAATTGTTGGGCAAATGGCAGCACATAAATTATTGCTCAAACTCAAAATGTGTTGGCCAACAAAATATATAAAAAATCGCCAAGAAAACTGACAACTTTGGCAAGTGGAATGTCAAATACGCTTACCAAAAAATCAATCGAATATTTAAGCAGCTGAATGGGGGCAGAGAGACCCCTGACAGGACCTGAACCGTACTGTGGCATAGCAAGACACACAAAACGGCTGTGACTCAGGAACGAAGAAAGGCAGAGGCGAACGCGGAGCTGGGCAGAGACAGCAGGACTCCGAAAAGCCAGAAGTCTTTAAGGTGGCTATAATCGAAAGCGATTTAAGCAAGTAATATCCATGGGAAGAACAGGCTCAGGATACTCACAGGTCTATGACGGGATACTGTAGACTGAGAAGTCATCTAACCAAGTTAGGTATCTATAGTAGAAGCGAGGAGGCATTCCCAATGCACATCCTAGCAGAATGCGTCGCCTTAATCAGGCAAAGATGCAGCATCCTAGGGCAGCATATCATGCAGCCCAAGGACATAGAAACCCTCAACCCAACAAAGATCCTGGCATTCGTGCAGGAGCGAGGGTTGATGAAGGAGTTATAGTCTGAGCAGGCGGCACAATAGGCCTCATAGGTCGCAATGCTGGTTCCCCAGGCTGGCACCTGGCTTCGGGGTATTCTTCAGACGAGCTCTTTCTCTCCTCGAACTTGTTCACCTCTTAAAACCCTCAACTATAGGGTTAAGCTAAGTATAACTGTAAAATCTGTCTGATATAGTAACCAGAACTGGCCAACTCCAACTTGTACATTCAGCCTCATCAAGTTGGCCTACAAGCTAAGGGAATATATAAATCAAGTTTCAGAAGTGACTCTGGAGTTCATAGATAGTTCTGTCTATACAGACACAGATGATGCCTTGCACACACTGCTTGAGAAAATCGTTATACCCTGCTCAAGGTTATACCCTAACCGAAAAACTGACGTTTGGCAAACTTTCAGCATATAACAACCGACTGAGCGAGTGCCAGAAAAAGTGCAGCAATTAAATATTTGCTTAACTGCGCCACACACACACACACACACACACACACACACACACACACACACTCATACACACCCCAAGAGCGAGAAAAAACAGTTGCAACTTTTTGGCCACAATTCATTTGGGTCTGGCGCTAAAAGTTGCCACCTTTTTGGGGCAACCACAGAATCGCTGCCTGGTTGCCTGGTTTGGTTTGGTTCGGTCAAATGTGTCTGCAACACACGAAACATTTCAAATTGAAAAATTATATGCACTTTAGGTGTCCTACAGCTACACTCTAAAAAATTACAGCGAATTTAAGAAAATCAAACTGAAAATTTTCAGGTTTTGCTTGTTTTTAGAAATAATTTTTTAACTGAAAAACGAAAAAACTTAAGAAAGGAAAAACTCAATTTTTTCGAAATATTGTTCGAGTGGAGCTAGGCGAATTTCAAAAATTCGTGAGGATTCTTTCTCTGAGTGCAGGATGTGCCTGGTGTTTGCCAGCCAGGACATGCAGGATGACTCCTCTCCTGGCTGACATCTCTCGTCGTCGTCGTCGTCGCCTCGGCGCCGCTTGCCACTTGACGAACACAGCGCTGAAAAATTAATAGCAATTTATTTACTTCGCTGCTGGAGCAAACCCATTTACCGCCCAAAACTCCAACCCCCAACTCCAACCCCAACTCCAACCCCAATCCCAATCCCAACCCCCTCCACTTGACCGCTTTTAAATGTATTTTTATGTATTTCGCTCAGTCGCTGGCCAAAGTTTAAAAATTATTTGCAATTAAAGCAAACAAATTAAAAACCAGCAACAACAGCAACAACAGCAACAACAACAACAACAACAACAGCAACAACAGCAACAACAATGTTTACAAATAATGAACATTTATTGAAATTTATAACGGCAAAAGTTCTTGCAACATTTATTTATGCAGTCACTCCATGCCATGCCACGCAAATGAAATATTCTCGTTTGCATATATCATAAAGTTGAACTTGACACGTGTTGCAATCATTGGCCATGTCATGCTTTATGCTAACGTCTTTTTTCGCATTCTCATTAAATGGCTATTACTTTTGGCCAACACAGTTTGGCAGAGTTTTGCCGAAAATCGCTGGCAAGTTTCGCTGACTTTTAGAAATATCAAAAATCAAAGTTTTGACTTTGAGGTTTACTTCTTTGGAGTGTTTTAAGAATACTTTAATCTAGTTTTAAGATTATGTTTCTACTTCTTCTTCTTCTACTTCTTCTTCTTCTACTTCTACTTCTTCTACTTCTTCTACTTCTTCTACTTCTACTTCTTCTTCTACTTCTACTTCTTCTTCTACATCTTGTTCTTCTTCTACTTCTTCTTCTTCTACTTCTTCATCTACTTCTTCTTCTACTTCTTCTACTTCTTCTACTTCTTCTACTTCTTCTACTTCTTCTTCTTCTTCTTCTAACTCAAACAATTCGTGTGGTTCCAGAGCTTTACAGTACTTCGAACATGTTTCTAGGCGCATGTCTGTCAAATTTCAGCAAATCAATTCAAGATTTACTTTTTGGAGGGTTTTCAAATATTTCTATATAGTTTCAAGACCCTTCTATTTCTCTTGCCCCACCCGCTCAGTCCTCATTTAAGTGATTAGCTCAACAGTTCTCGCTTTTACTGAGTTTTGAATAGGTATATGAGAGAGAGAGAAGGAGAGAGACAGAGAGAGAGAGAGAGAGAGAGAGAGAGAGAGAAAGCTTGCCTGTCTGTCTTCTCTCCTCTTTTTGGCCTTCTTCTTCTCTTAGCATTCTCTCAGATTTCGTTCAAATCATTAGCTTGATCGGTTGAGGAGGGCTGCAGACTTTTGAATAGTTTTTCAGCGCATTTTTCTTTCAGTTTTTGAAGATTTCTTTCTTCTTCTTCTCTCAGCACCCTCGCTCAGTGCTCATTAAAATCATTAGCTCGAGCAGTTCCTGCTCCTGCAACGTAAACCACTTCCTTTAGCTACTTTTCCACGCTTTCCCTCTCTCTCTCCCTCCCTCTCTCCCTCCCTCTCTCCCTCCCTCTCTCCCTCCCTCTCTCCCTCCCTCTCTCTCTCCCTATCCCTTCTCTCCCTCCCTCTCTCTCCCTCTCTCTAAAAAACATCACCTGCTCGTTTTTTACCCAAACACATGCCAACATCTTCGTTTTCCCCCTCGATTACCTTCCACTTTTGATTTTTATGTATAATCGCTCACGGGATTTGGATCAACTTTCACCGTGCACGTCATAAATTATGCTTGCCCCGCGTTTACATTTTCCCACTACATTTTCTTTCACTCCCACGAAATTTCCCTGCACTCATTTCCCTTGGGGCTCTTCCTCACTTCACTCTCTCTCTCGCTCTCTCTCGCTCTCTCCCTCTCTGTGACGTTTATTGTGCGGTTTGTTTTAGGCATGTAGTTAATGAAGTAAGCAGAGAAAGTGCAAGGGAAGAGTGAGAGAGAGAGAGAGAGAGAGAAGAAAACACTTGACTTAAGGGAGCGAGCGAAAGAGACGGAATAAGACACTTGAATTTTACTTGACTTTAGTTTTGATTTCAGCATTTCCAATTCTTTTGAAGGCTTTAGTCGAGAGGAGGCCATTAATGTCATTGTGCACCCATGGCTCCTCGCTAGGACAGCCGAGGCTGCCTTAGCAGGTGAATGTTTACCTGGGCCAGGCCCGTTGTGATAACTCTCGTCACCTACTAGAGGCGGGGCTCCAGCTGACACGGTAAGTGGGGCCCGGAGTGTGACGTCAGCTTCTGCCGCCTCCTCTCGCAGCTCCTCTTCCAGTTGCTGAGAGGACATGATCTCGTGCCCGTCCTCCGCTGCCCCACTTCTTGTCATGTCCGCCAACTCCTCATCTTCCGCCAGGTCTTCCGACAGGTCGATGATTGGCGGGTGATTGCTCGGTCCGTCCGCTGCCGTAGCCTCCTTCTTTATTGGGGCGGGCTGTGGGGAATACACAACCTTCTTCCTCAGGCCACTTACGGGGATATTCACTATTTGTTGCTTTCGCTCTCTTCAAACTTGTGTTGCATAGTTCTAGAACTCAGGCTGCCAAAAGAGTTCAGGACTGCTTAAGTTAAGCATGATAAATATTGGGCCAATTTTAATCAAATTTCGAAACTTGTAGCTACAAGTTGCAAGATACGCTTTTTGACACATTTCCCATTGGAGGCAGCTGTTCGAGCCATTTCTTAGAGCCACATAAATATTCTTTTATTAATTTAAGTTTGTGCTTTGATTTTGTGTCTTTTTTTTGTTGCAACGTTTTATCGAGAGTGATAAATTTTTTTGATTTTGCGGCGGCGCCTAATTTATGTTTTCCTAAGACACACAACTAATTTGGCATGCTTAGACGAGAAACGCGCAAAAGAAAACTGAATTGAAAATTGATATAAATTTTGAAAAAGAAGAAAGAAGAAGAAAAGAAAAAGTTTTGCTTGCCCCACGCATCATTGAGCAAAACGTTTTATTTATAAACAATTAAATTTGATTTGTCGTGCGTTGGCAGAGCACAAAATGAAAATCAAAAGCGAAAATCAAAAATGAAAATGTAAATGAAAATGAAAATGGAAAATTCAACGTGTTTCCGCTTCGGGGTTTTCTGCTTATCTTAAATACTGTTGTAAATGGTGGAAAATGGGAAATCTTTCAGGTTTTCAGTACCCAGTTTTCAGTTGCATATTGAAAAATGCGGCAGTCGCAATAAATTGCCGGCGCCTTAAAAGTATTTTCCTGTAAATCAATAAACTCAAGGAAAATCTGCATATTATATATGAGATTATATATTGAAGACAGCCAAGATTGTTGGCAAGTGCGCACAAGTCGGCATAGAGAACCGTTCTCTTGTCTTAGCCAACAAATAAATGTTAATGAACTTTTACACCAAAATACACTTAAGAAAACTTTGCGTTTATTGCCACGTTTGCATGTCTAGTATAAAACACATTTGAAAATGACGAAAGGCATGAAATTATGCAGCAGAATACACAATTTTCTATTAATACACATTTGAAGCAACATGATTAATATTCAAATGAAATATAGAAATAATAAAAATCAAAATTAATAAATTAAAACAAGCTCAGAGTTGCACAGCTGCCAGCTACAGCACATGTGAAAAAAGGAAGCAGAAAAGTTAAACAAAAGATTGCTTAAGGCGCTTTCAGAGTTTCACAGCAAGAAGCTTCAGCATGACTGCCAAAGCTAGGCTTAACGAGCACAGCAGGAAGCATACAGAGTGAAAGAGAGAGCATGCTTAACGGCGCTTTCGTTGTCATTGTTGCCGCTACTGATCTCCTTCAATTGAACTGCTTAACTTGGCAAAAGCTTTGCACAGCCTGCAAATGCACTGCTTGCACTGCTTGCAGCAGGCTTAGCAAAAGCTGAATAATAATTTGAAAATGCTGCAAACAAATTTATTATTCGCTTTAATTTGTATATTGTGGAAAAAACGGATTCGTAATGAGAACAATGTGCTTGCAGAGCTTATCGCTAATGGCGCACCTATATAGAAAAAGTCTGCTGCTCTAATCAGAGCAATCAGAGTTCAAGAAACCCTGTTCATAATACCTAGGCAGGCGCAAACCACTTTCGATAACGATAACCCAAAACCAACCCATAACGAACTGAACTCGAAAGCGTGCTCAACGTGCTCCGATTTAATAATAATCCTACGACAATTATTCACAATCTCATTTAGTATATATATAAATAAATTCTTTATTTTGCTCTGCTGTTTTTTTCTTTTTTTGCTTCGTTTTTTTAAGGTACGTCAATGCTAGAAATTCATTCATTGCTCTAATCAGACAGCAGCCTTATACAGCATCTATACGCTAAATATAATAATATACTATAAACTACACATATATATATATATGTAATTGTTGTTCTTGTTGTTTATGGCAGCTGCCGCAGAGATAAGCACAAACCTAGCAAATTGGGTCGCAGTTGCCATAAAGCAGTTAGACATTTGTTTTACTCTTCTTCTTTTTTTAAACAATTTTTTAGTGATTTTGTTTTGTGGCGTCGTTAATAATTTTTATGTTTTTTTTTTTGCTTGCAAACCAATTTCTTGTTTAGACTGACCTCAAAACAAAAAGAGAAACACAGAAAGAATAACAAGAAGCAACAGCTAATTGAGGCAAACCGAATTTTGGATACTCTTTCAGATCACAGAGTCTAGAGATGTGAAGAAATTGAAGCAAACTTGGTCAGTTTCATATTAAGATACTTTTAGTTGAGTTAGGAAAGTTTTTCAAACAAGAAGTCAACTTTTGATGAATTCAATATAGTTATCAAAGTATGCCATATATATGGACGTATAAGTTATAAGTCTCTTCAAGATGGATATAAATATATCACCTGCACCGATTACAGCTAAATATATAGCTCCCCTCCGATTTGGAAGGGTATAACAAATTGAGCATGTCGCCTGTTGTTATTTTTATTTAGACGTTGCCAAAAGGCGACAGGTGCGTTCTTCTATATATTACTATGCTACAGTTTCCATATACTATATATGCTTCCATGCTGACGGTGGCATTTTGTCAAAATTTTATCTTGAAAGGCCAACAATGCTTTGTGATTTTGTTGCTGCTTTTCTGTTTCTTTTTTTTGTTGTTAAGCATGTCAAATTTGAACGCTTGTTGTTGCGTTTGCCTTATAGCCAATTAGGTGTGCTATTATGGCCAAATTCTCAAGTCACTCAATGCATAAAGGCGTTCGTGAAATACTTTCACAAATTAGCGGCGTCGTTTGGCTACCCAAGTCTCATTTTTATTTTTATTTTTGTTTTTACTTAAATTCTCTATTTGCATTTTGCTGCCCGCAACTATCGCTGTCTCTGTCTCTCTTTTTTGAATTGGCGCCCACCCACTGCGAATTCGGTGCATAATTATAGCAAAAGGCTTCTTGTCGCCTGCAATTACCGTTGCCGGACTTTGTATGCTGCAGGACGCTCTCTCTCTCTCTCTCGCTCGCTCGCACACAAACTTCTCATTTCAGCTGTCAGTTGCGTTTAGCTTGATTTACGCTTTGAAGCTGCTGTGTGGTCTCCGCTGTGTTTTGGCTGTTTTTACACGAAATGGCTTCTTTCCTTTTTGTCTTGATAAGCAGCCAACTAGCGATAAGCAGCAACTGCTGTAAATATGTATATATACACGTGTGTATGAGTTGTTTATTTGTGTTTTCACTGACATCATAGTAAACTCAAAATTTCTGGCTTAAGGTACACACACACACAGTGGCATACACGATGCTCTTAATTGGTTTCACGAGGCGTGGAATTCTGTTGAAATTTTATTAATTAGACAATTTTTCAAAGCACGAGTTGATTACAAGCAACTTTTGTCCGCCATCAGTCCTCTCTTTAAAAATGGGGCAGACTCTTTCAAAGCCAGTGTTGATCACAAGCAGCTTTTGTCTGCAGTCCACACACTCTTGGCAGAGTAAGCGAGTTGAATAGACGCACGTGTGCGAAGCTTATCGCAGACAAGAGCAAAGGTTAAAACGCACCCAGAAATAAGTGTTTTCGTGGAATAAATCAATTTCCTGTTGTAAACACTTGAGTCATCAGACTGACATACAGACAGAGAGACAGCGAAAGAGCAGTTCCAACTATTAACTAAAGGTAGCTTCAATTGGCATATCCGCTCGCAGCAGCAGCCGCATGACGAACACAAATAATAAAAATAAAAATGCATAAGAATCTCTCGCTGACGCATGCAACAACAAAAGCAACAAAAAAAAATTACACTGTAGATTTACCTTTTGTGTGTGGCTGCCATTTTGGTTTACATTTAATTGATAACAATGAAAGAAATGACAACAACAGCAACAACAATAGCAGAGCATGTTAATAATGTCTACAAATGTGCTTAAGCGCAGAGGTGAACAAACACACACACACACACACAGGCAGACGGCGATAGTAAGTAAGAGCGAGAGCGCGTAACTTCACAGCGATAACGTGTTTCGCTTTGTGCGAGCGCAACAGGTAGCGCGCCATAACTGTAATCGTAGCCATGTTAAGTTGTTCGTGCATGTCGAAACTCGTTCGTTTTGTGGTGCGCCTGCCTGCTCGCTCGCACTTGCAGCTGCAAATGGCGGCCGTGACGTCAGCGACAGGTAAAACAACACGCACCATCTCACCCACCGCACCCACACTCATAAACAGCGGAAACGGAAATTTATGTTGCCAGCTCTTCCGCTGAGCCATCAGCCGTTGCCAGCCGGCGATAAAAAAAATACATCCATCAAATTGTAGTTTGAAAGTTTTTTTTCATGAAAACCAAACAAATCAATTCTCCCAATATTGTTGTGTGTTTCTTTTCTTTGTGAGTTAAATAAACAAATTAGGCCGTAATTATGGTGCGTGTATTTTTTGTATTATTATTCTTTCATTTTTTTTCACCACTTGCTGTACAAATAAACATGGTTAATGTAAAAAACTAATTAGGCTGGAGAGTTTTTTTCTGCTTTCGCTGTGATCTCATTTTGTGATGAGCATAAATTGGTTGTGTGTGACTAATAACTGGGCACACTTAAAAAGCGCTTTTAATTGAAATTCATGCAAAGCCGCTGACTAAGAGAGTGACCCAGCGATAGAGAGAGAGAGGGAGAGAAGTCAATTTAACACAAGAGTGTGAGCAGCACAGAGAATAACAGTGACAGTGACTGTTGAAAGTAAGCGCACACAGACAGAAAAGACATTAAAAATTGATCGCTGATAATGCCATGAACTTTTACAACAATAACAATCGGTCGCAATTTTTATTCATTTATTTATCAAGAGCAAACAAATATGTTGAGGTGAGCTGCAAAATGCAGCGTTAAAAGTTCAATGGCTCTGCAACGGTAAACAAAGAGCACAGCTGGGAGGGAGGGAGGGGGAAGGAACAACACGTGTTGCCATCTGTTGGGAGGGGCCAAAGTGAAAGTGGCGCAAATCTTTCAGCACGCTGGCTAAGTGGAATCAGCCTGTCAATCACTTTTGGACTTTTAAAAATTTTGCTTTGCTTTCATTGCACACCTTTTTCCACAGCAACAGCCACAACAAAGTTGCATTTGATGCGTTCAATTTGTTGCCAAACAAAATGCAAAGACAAACAAACGCATTCAGCTTTCTGTTGATTAGCATCAGCTGTTGAAACAATTCTCGTTTTCGACTTGATTTGTGTTACGTTTTAATTCTATTTTTCCACGTCTTCTGGCTTTTGTTTATTTCTTCACTTGCCGGCGTTTGTTGTTGTTTATGTTTCGATTTCTTATTGGCGCTTTGTCGCAATATTTCCGACGATTGAAGTTTTTTCTTTCTTAATTTTTCATCATTCATTTTAATTTTTCATCATTCCTCATTTTTTTATTGCTTTGCATTAGTTAGTTATTACAACTGTAAGCTGTTTGCTATGTCACTCCTATTTACCACTATCCTTTGTGCACTTTGCTTCACTAGTTGCGCCCGCGTCTTGTTTCAATTCTTAGTTCGTGTTCGGCGCACGTCGCTTTTTAGAAAAATTGACCTTAAATAAGGCAAAATAAAGTTTTAATTTTAAACACAAACAAAATACAAATTATTAGCATTTTCTTGGTTTGCGGTTTTGCTTTGCGCTCCTTTTGATGAAACAAATTAAAAATCCGTTTAATTTCAAATAAGACAGAAAACCAAATAAATACATGCAGCATTTTTTGTTATTTTAAACAACTTTTATTACCTGAGCGTCGTCGATGTATGCATGTGTGTGTGTGTGTGCGTGTTGTGTATAATGTGCGCTGCTCAAGCGCACAAAAAAGAGCACAATAAAATAGTGGAAGAAGAAGAACAACAACAACAATGTCAGCTGCTGGTGCGCAATTGGCAGTTGGCGCTATACCCAAGGTAAAGCGGTAGACGCAGACGCAAGTGTGAGCGAGACAGCAAATACAGTTATGGTTAGCTTTTGGCGAATTTTTGTCTTCTATCGAAGAAAAGTGAAGTGAAAATGTTTATAATCTAATATAACTTGCGGGCAGTTGTGCATTATTCGTTTATTTTGATTTTATAACTTTAATATGGAACTCAATTACATATTTTGTTTACCTTGCCAGCACCCAGCAGCGATATACTTTTGGAGGCGATGCAGGGTCATTCACTAGTTCGCTGCTGGTCAGTTGCAGACTTGATCAATTCCCGTTATTATACTTGCGCTTACTCACGCGCAGAATACGGGGTGAAGCATGTTCGCACAGAGCTCTTTATCTCTCTCGCCGATTCAAGCACAGAGCACTTGCAGCTTGGCGTAATTCCCACTATTTATATTCGCTCTCCCACATGCAGAATACAGGGAACAATACACATAATTACTATGAAGGGCACTTATTTAAGTCTATTTAATGCATATTCAACAACTTTTAGCACAAATTAATGGAATTTCGCATATTTTGCTCTCTTTGCAGACCTGCAAAATCTGTCACAAAACATTCGCGAATGTGTATCGCCTGCAGCGGCACATGATTAGCCACGATGAGTCCGCGTTGCTGCGCAAATTCAAGTGCAATCAGTGCGAGAAGGCGTTCAAGTTCAAGCATCACCTGAAGGAGCACGTGCGCATCCATTCCGGCGAGAAGCCGTTCAGCTGCGACAACTGCGGCAAGCGATTCTCGCACTCGGGCAGCTTCTCCTCGCACATGACCTCCAAGAAGTGCATCAGCATGTGCCTAAAACTGAACAACAATCGCCAGCTGCTCAAAACGCTGGACAAGAATGCCGAGCAACTGCCTCCGGTTAAGCGCTCGGCCTGCAAACAGTTGGTGGAACCGGTTCTCCCAAATCTGCCCATGAATTATTTTGCTGGGGATTCACAAACATCACCTGTTGGAGTTGGAGTTGCTGGTGGTGCTGCAGCTGCTGCTCCGCCTCCTCCTCCCTTTTATTCCAACTATAGTGCAATGAATGCGGCTTTGTTGGCATTTCCCAATGCTTTTATGGCGGCTGCACTAGATCCACGCATGCATCCTTATAGCATACAGAGATTGCTGGAGTTAACAGCGGCAGGACAACAGCAGCACCAGCAGCAGCAGCAGCAGAGGGAGCAGGAGGAGCATCACAGAGAGCAGCAGGAGCTAAACAGGGAGCAGGAGCAGGAATTGGAAAGGGAGCAGGAGCAGGAGAGGGAGCAGCAGTTGCAAAGAGAACAGGAGCAGCAGCAGCGGGAGAGGGAACATGAGAGGGAGCAGGCGCATCGGGAGCAGTTGAAATTGGTGCCCAGCAAACAAGAGGATTACGCAGATGAGCCCAAGCTGGTCATGGATCTGGAACAGGATGCAGAGCATCTAAATAGAGCAGCTGCAGCAGCAGCAGCAGAAACCAGGGCAGCTGTCAAAATGGAGATCAGTCGCGAGACAACGCCACATCCCGCAGAAGCAGTCAAGGCCATCAAGCAGGAGCGGGAACAGGAGCAGGAACAGGAGGAGCAAATGGAGCTGGACATGCAGATGGATCTGGAGAAGGAGCAGCAGCAGCGATCCTCCCCGGTGGCAATGCCCCAGTCAAGCCCCGAACTGCGCTGCAGTCGCTGTGCCAAGCAATTCAATCATCCCACCGAGCTGGTGCAGCACGAGAAAGTGCTCTGTGGCCTGATCAAGCAGGAGCTGCAACAGCAACACTATCAACAACAGCAACAACAGCAGCTCCAGCAGCAGCAGCAGCAACTCCAGCAAACTCCGCGCTCCCTTTCCGATTTCGACGACGACGAGGATGTGGAGGAGCTGCTGGAGGAGCCACGCCACGCGGACTACGCCGCCGGCAGCAGTGATAGCAATGAGCGCAAGGTGCGCGTTCGCACCGCCATCAACGAGGAGCAGCAGCAGCAGCTCAAGCAGCACTACGCACACAATCCGCGACCAAGTCGCGACGAGTTCCGCCGGATTGCAGCGCATCTCCAGCTAGATGCGAGGGTTGTCCAGGTTTGGTTCCAGAACAATCGCTCGAGGGAGCGCAAGCTGCAAAGCTACACAAGTGGAGGGGCTGGCAACACCGAGACGGCCACGGCAATCCTGGCCAGCTCTGCTGCACTGCCTCCCGCACGTGGCGAGGATCAACCTTTGGATTTATCCCTCAAGCGGGATGCAACGCCGCCTCAGTCGCAGCTGCAGCTGCCACCGGATTACAGTGAGGCCAGCATGGCCATCAACCTGAGTCGCCGTCAGTTGTCCAACTCGGCTGCGTCTGCCATGTCGCCTGCTTCGCTCGCAGCGGCGGCGGCGGCAACTCTTTACTTTGCCCCACCCTCACCGACGGCGGGCCCCTTGCACAGCGCCACGCCCCCTTTGGCAGCACAGCGAGGCACGCCCTTTGCCGGCCTGCCGCCCTTTCCCATGATGGCCCGCCTGCCCATGGAGGCGCTCTTCCAGATGCGTCCGGGCGGGGAATATGCGCCCAATCCTCTGATGAACAGTATTAAATTGCCGGACTATCATCGCGGCACCAGCCTCAGCCCGGGTGGCTCCGAGAAGCGTTCGTGGCGCGACGATGACTCGCGCATCTCCCACGAGGATGACTACGTCCTGGCCACGGGCGGTCTGCTGGCGCCCAAGCCGAGGCGCGTCAAGGCCGAGACTCACGGACATGCCGGCGATCCCGATCTGCCCTTTGTGTGTGATCAGTGCGACAAGGCGTTCGCCAAGCAGAGCTCCTTGGCCAGGCACAAATACGAGCATTCCGGTAAGTAAGCACTACCAGAAGCACATGAAGAGCGAAGGAGAAGAAGTTGATGAACATCCTTTTAAACAATTGTCCTTTCTCCATCCGTTTGCAGGTCAGCGACCGTATCAGTGCATGGACTGCCCGAAGGCGTTCAAGCACAAGCACCATTTGACGGAGCACAAGCGATTGCATTCCGGCGAGAAGCCGTTCCAGTGCTCCAAGTGTCTGAAGCGCTTCTCGCACTCGGGCAGCTACAGCCAGCACATGAACCACCGCTACTCCTACTGCAAGCCCTACAGGGAATAGGTAAGCGACACCTCAGTGCCGCCCACCTGCGTAGCCAGTGTCGCCCTGACGCCGCACGCTCAACGTGCTCAGCGTCGCGCAACCAGCCAGGCCAGAACCAACAACCACCCGAGCAATAGCAACAATAGTTATCCACATCAGCTGGCTGCCATGGCGGCATTCCAACACCAGCAGCAGCAGCAACAGCAGCAGCAGCATCGCTTCCAGCAGCAGCAACGTTTGCCCTGCTGGCCAACGTCCGTTGGTGGTGTCAGCAGCAGCAGCAGCAGCAACAGCAGCAGCATCATCATGTTGCCGCCACCACACAGCAATAGTACAGTGCCTAAGCAAACCACACAACAACAACAGCAACAACAGCCGCAACCACAATCAGCATCAGCAGCAGGAGCAGGAGCAGTTGCAGTTGGTGCACCACCAGCACTGCTATCGGCTGCAGCGCCGCCTGGTTACTTTGCCAGTCCGCTGCATCATCATGCAGCAATGATGGCACCACCTCATCCGCATCCACATCCGCATGCACATCCGCATTCGCATTCGCATCCACCGTCCTTCAATTTCTTCAATGCCAAAATGTATGCGAGCCAAACAACTAACATAAGTCTAAACTAGCTACAGTGAACTACCGCTAACGCTGACGCCAACGCTAACGGTGCACTTAAATGCTGTACTTAAAACGACGCAAAAATCTCAAATTGTGCAGGTACACAAAACAAGCAAAGAAATCTACAAAACTGGCATATTTTTTATAGAGCAACATATATTTTTTCGAGTGTGTCCAGCAGCAAGAAGAAGAAGAAGAAGAACCTTTCGTTTGAGCGAATTTATTATTTTTACTTACGAATGTTTTCGTTTTTTATCATTACTAAATATATATATATTTTTTATATACATTCGGTTTGGCTTTAGTTTTTAGTTTTTAGTTTTTAGTTTTAGTTTTTAATTTTAGTTTTAGTTTTAGTTCGTTTTTTGTAAGTGCTAAAAAATGCCAGTACCAAGTGCTGCGAAATACTCAAGCTTTGTGCCCGCGCCGAGTTGAGCGACGAAACGCCTTTCAATATGTCACTAAAACTTAATATTATTATTTTAAACATAATATGTTTAATTAGTTTGGTTTATTTGCGAAATAAATGTTGCAAACTCAAGCTTATAACGGGAAAATGACGAGCCAAATCAATCCTTTTGGACCAACAGCCAGCAAACGTTAACTTGACAATATCTGAAAGAATTTCGAATAATGCCGAGCTAGCTGCTCTCTCTCTCTCTCTCTCTCTCTCTCTCTTACTGTATCTTGCTACTTTTCTCCCTCTCTCTCTCTCTCTCTCGCAAAAGTATTAAACATTCGCCAAGTGTATTAAAGCCACAAAAACAAATGCCAAAACAAAACCAAAAAAAAAATGACAAATGCGAAAAAGAAAAACAAAAAGAAAATGGAAAATATGAAAATATGAAAAACTTATGTTAAATGAAAACCCACCGCTTGCTGCGCGTTTCAAACAAAAGAAAATTACTCGAAAATTGCTCGAAAATTAATCGAAAATTGCAAAAATTTCTTTTCGATTTTCGATTGCTATTTTTTGTTGATTGTTTGTATGAATTTTGTATGAAAGTTACAAGTTATATATGTAGGCTAAAGTACCATATATATATAGTATATATATATATAGTATATATATATATATATATAATCATAATCGAATCGAACGAGACAACTATACGATCATTCCATGCAGCTGGAGTTGCCCTGGCCGAAGGTGCCTCAACATGCATTTAAGCCTTCCGCTTCGACTTCCAGCACAACAACAAAAAAAAAAATAAAAATAAAAAATAAAAAAAAAATACAAAAAAATAAAAAATAAATTCAAGAAATTAAATTTAAATATTAATATTTAAAATACTATAAAAAACTTAATTTGGCCTTATTAAACATTATTTAACAACTAATTAATTAACTAATTAATTAATTAACTAATTAACAACAAGCAAGAGCAAACAAAAAAACCAATTCTAGCTGTAAGTGTGACAAAAAACATAAATATTTAAATTTAGCAAGTAAAAAAAAAAAAAAAAAAAAACTATTTTGGAAAAGTCTCGAAAGAAAAGAAAATTAGCAAATTTCCTCCTAAAAACAAAGAAAACCAAAAAAAAAAATCCAAAAATCCAAAAATTCCCAACTATTAACATTAACTATTGAAAATGTTTACAAGGACAATAAATTTTCCAAATAAATTTTCCAAATAAATTTCGAATGCTTGCGCCCAAAAATTTTTCAAATTCATTTACTCGCAAAACAACAACAATAAAAAATAAAAAGAAACTTAAATAAATATAAAAGTTGAACGCAAAAAAGGTTTCCAGCACAACGAACATTTATGTTGAATGTTAATTACTGTTAAATACAAAAATACACTCAAAAAAATCGAAATCTCAACTTTATTTCAAATTCAATTTTCTTTTGCTTTTCCAAAAAAAAGTATGACAAAAAAAACACGAAAAAAATGCATTTATTACTTAATTAATTTTTACATTTGTAAACCCCAAAAAAACTCGATATATATATAGCTGATATATATATCTGATATATATATAGCTGATATATATATCTGATATATATATATATGATATATATATATATATATATATATATGATGTAAATTATTTCGCAAGAAAAAAAGCTAGAGAATCCAAAAGAAAAATAGAGACGGCGCTCGTTTAGCATAAATTATACTATAACTGATAAATTAGACTAGTTAAACGTCTTTATAAATGTTAACTTACAACAACAACAGCAACAACAACAACAACAAACACTACAACTAACAAATAATTATATTTAAGCGCAAATATTTGAATTGTGATGCAGTTGGAGCAATGCCGGCGCTAATATTTGCACTCTAAGGCCTTATATGAGATACACACACACACACACACACACACGCACACGCACACTTGTTAGTTATTTAAATTAAGCCTAATTAAGCTGCATGATTCCCCCCCCCCCCTGCCACCCACAAGCTCTCTTTTACTCTCTCCTCTGTTAAAGTTGTTCGCCAAAAGTTTTGATGTACATAAATCCCTATATATATATATACACACACACACATGTGTGTAGCCGCATACATACGTTGATTTTTCGTGCAGTGTATGTGCTTGTATTATTTTTATTTTCTCTTTATGTTTACCACAAAAATCTTCAATGTTTTTTTTGAGTTTTTTTGCGACGGCGCATCGAAACTGTTAATTGCTATCTACAAGTACACTTTGAGAAATAAACGACAATTTAAATAACTTATATTTCAAATATTACGCATAACTGTATTTTAATCAAAAGTAAGCAAAAACAACAACAAAAAAACAACAAAAAACGTATAAAACATTTTTTGTCTTGATACATTTACAAAATTATTATAATTATTAAATTTACAATGTGAAAATAAAAAAACAACCAAAAAAAAAACAACAAACAAATTATTAAAATTTAAAACATTGTTTTGTTATTCCTGGAAGGATTTTTGATCGTAGAGCATATACAAAATTGGACATAGAGCGGTGCTGTGCGGCACTCCAGGCGGGATTTGGGCTGGCATTTGCACATCGCAAAAGGCAACTTATTTTCGCCAGGTGTATTAGTTGCAGTTTCAATTTAAATAGTTGTCCAGCGATGGGTCTACGATGATAACGGACCCTTAACTGTTGTTTATGTGGGATATGTTAAGCCAGGCTTCATCAGCTGGCTTAACATAACCTACGATCCACATCCTCTCTCTGTGCAATGCAACCTGCTCTCAGCGCACTCAGCGCTGTTAGCAGCCTCCACACATCGCACTCAGCGCGTTAGCAGCCTCCACACAGCGCACTCAGCGCTGTTATCTCTAACATAAATGCTAATATGTTAGCACTTGTAATCGTGTAATCTCGCAATACAGACAGCCAACGCAAGAAGTTGAGCAAATACTTTCAAAGTGAAAATAAATATATAGTAACAAAAACACCCCGCTGCCTTTTATTGAAGGAAGATAGAAGATTAGGAAAAAGACGCCCCCCCACATTTTCAACTGTTATGCTTTCACCCTTGCAGAGAATATTACAACTTTGACAGTGCATCTGGTATCTGGCTTGGCAGCGAAAGTTTACCTTTCGAAGGATTTTTCACTTTCTCCGAGAGGTTTCTATCTATATTGAAAGACAACTGAAAATGTGGTTGGGCGTCTTTTTCCTAGTCTTCTGTCTTCCTTCAATAAAAGGCAGCGGTTTTTATTCACTATATATGTTTATTTCGCTTCGAAAATATTTGCTCAACTACCTGTGTTGGCTGTGGTTACAGAGATTACAGAATTTTGAATGCTAACTAACATATTAACATTTATGTTAGAGATAACAGCGCTGAGTTCGCTGTGTGGAGGCTGCTAACAGCGCTGAGTGCGCTGTGTGGAGGCTGCTAACAGCGCTGAGTGCGCTGTGGGGAGGCTGCTAACAGCGCTGAGAGCAGGTTACATTGCAAAGAGAGAGGATGTGGATCGTAGGTTATGTTAAGCCAGCTGATGAAGCCTGGCTTAACATATCCCACATAAACAACAACTAAAACTAAAATGTAGACTCGGGAACTGCTCTATGTTTTGAAGTGCGTCAACTTTTTCAAAAGTTATCCAATCGAAAAATCATTTGACCTCTAGAGTCCAGGTCAACGCGCTTGTTCCGCTGCAATCCCATAAATAGCTGTGAATGTGAAAAGCGCACTTCTGGCATACGCAAATCTTTTACAATGTTATATTCAGATATCCCCGATATATATAATAGACGTAGGTTTTAAGATTTTTGACATATTTTGCTTTCCGTTTATTGTAAATTAATTGGCCAAGGCACGCGCAGTGTTAACTGTTGTTTGTTGTGGTTTTAACTTGTTGTTGTTCCGCTCCCAGTGGAAAACTAATGAAACAAGGGCAAGTATTACTATATATATATAGACTATATAGTAGGTATATCGAAACAGATCGCATTACAATAAAAAACAAAAGATGGGTTTATGTACTTTTTGCTTAGACACGAAAATTACGCTAAATTATTGTTAGCGGACTATAAACTAAAAAACATCTTAACGGTACAGATAATGTATTGCATATAGGTAAAAACTATCAAATCAATTTCTTTTACAATTTTCTCATTTATATTCATATGTATATATATATATGTGTATAGATATAGATTTTTGTTTTTGTTGTTTATAGCATTTTTTACTGTTGAACATTAGATAAAAAACAATTTCATTTGGCATTCAACAAGTAGATTATATATATATATATAGTATGTATATATGTATAGTATGTATATATAGTATGTGTAGATACATTTTAGTTTGTTCTTTCATTTTGTTGGGGATTGCAGAATGAGCACTGATAGTGGGTGCGATAGATATAGGGTTCATTCAGAGGATTACAAGTGTTATACATGGTTTAGATTAGGCTTATAAGACCCGCTTATATCGCTAACTTGGTGCGATGCTCTGCGCGCTGATCATGTGATTGATTGATTGATCGAATCGCACTAATTGAATTGGTTTTGTTTTGTTGTCAAGCTAATGTTGCAAGTGCCGCAAACTAATCAGCCTGCTGAAATAGTTGCCATCGGCGTTAACATTGTCAGAATTGGTCCCGTGAAAGTTGTTCGATTTTCGATTTTTGTCTAGTTTTAGTTTAAATTCGCTTCTTTTGCAAGTTTTAATTCCCTTCCTCAAGGCACATAGCATTTACTTTTGATTGGAGCACCAGGAAATTGCTTCGATTGCTTTCTCCAAGTCTATATAGATAGATTCAAATGGATTTTCATTCCATTCACAACGTACATAACTATTTTGTATGTGTATATATATATATATATGCTGCTTTTGTTTGTATACAAGATCTTTAGTTTACAAGAAATCAAAAGTTATGACTCAATTCATTTAAATTTATTCAGTTCATGCAATCAAGCATATATATGTATGTATGTATGTATGTATATATATATAAATATATATATATATATATATGTATAGTCCCTTTTGCTAATCAACCGTTTATAATTCCTTTTTACTTATATATATATGTATATATATATATTGTTCCGTCTTGTGTTTGCATTACAAAATTATTGCTTGGACTTAACAGAATAGCCGCTGTTAACACGCTGTTAACACACTGTTAACAGTTTTAGTTGTTTTGTGACTAATTGACTAACACATGCAAATCATATATATATATATATATATATGGTATTTTGTTAGCTCAGACATAGACCGGCGCCTGGTCATCGGTCATGTCCGGCTGTTGTCTGTCATCGAAGAATCGTCTAAAGGTAAATTCGAAAAATCCATGGAATTGGCGATCGTTGAGATCGATGTCATCGCCGCTGCTCAAATTCGAATCGTTTGAGCGCAACTTATCCGGATCCACCGGATCAAAATTGGACGTATCCGTTGGATGTTTAATTTCCGGTATATATGGCGCCTTCTGTTTGCGCATATCCGCAAAGTCGATGCCCTTGAAGAACTCATGACCCTTGACCTCATCGACACTCTTGCCCAGCCGCTTGTCGGCAGAGGCGCACAGCCGCCGGATGAGATCCATTGCCTCCATGGACAGCTGCGCCTGCGGCGGTATATGCAACGTCTTCTCCCAGTTTATGACCTGCATTTTGAAAATTCATTTTCGATATGAGACTTGTTCCAATTGGTTATACTCGAATCGGGCAATTTCATTTTGGCCAAAACTGATCTGTTGCAGCTTGGCAGTGAAATCTCAATCCCAAATCTGGCAACATCAGTTTTAGCCAAAACCTAATTGATACCTTTTGCTGTGTCTCCATGGGACTGTTGGCCAGAAATGGCGGCTGACCCACCAGCATCTCGTAGAGAATGACGCCAACGCTCCAGTAATCGCACAGCTGCGTATACCCGCTCCTCTCGAGCACCTCGGGCGCTATATAGTTGGGTGTGCCGACCAGCGAATGGGCCAGCACTCTTTGATGATCCCGCATGCGACGCCTAATCGCGGCGAGCACAACAAAACATTAGCAAATTATGAGATTTGAGCAGATTGTGGCTTGTGGATTCTATTCACCTTTCCAGCACTGTGGGCTTTGGGCCGTTCTCCGAATAATCCTCCCACGGCTCCATGGAGTCCTGCCTCGAGTGATTGCCTAGCAAGTAAAATGAGTTGTTAATCTTAACCCTGGCAGTTAGGTAAGTGACGAGGACACTCACCATTCTCCTGATAGTATTTGGAGTTGTGCGTCCATCTGAAGCCGGTGCATAGTCCAAAATCGGTCAGCTTTATGTGTCCGTCCCGGTCAATGAGTATGTTGTCAGGCTTGATGTCCCTGTTCATATACAAATTTATAAATATTTTATTTTTAGTTTTCTAACTACAAACTTAAATTTTTCGATAATCGATTTATATCGATATTTGCTCATCGATTGCAGTTATCGATCAAGTTGAATAAACTTGGTCTGCCTATAATGAACGAGAACTTATATTACAAATAGTTCCACAGTCTCTAGGTTCTAATGGCATCTGAGATCATGACAGACGGACGGAAGGCTTCATCGTCTCCACTGTGCAGATTGATCGAGAATATATATACACTATGTCAAGATTTGATCTTATGGCTACCATTTAAGATCAGAGATCAAGCCAAAATGAAACGTCTGTAAAAGTCTGTCAGGAATTGAGCTATATACAAAGAGCACAAGTTCTTGGCCAGTTACTATATCTTAAGATCCAAGGATCAAGGGGATCAGGGGCACACTCAGCGCACCTGTGAATGAAGCCCATTTTGTGGACACTGTCGACGGCGCAGGTGACCTCCGCAATGTAGAAGCGGGCGAGCGGCTCCTCGAAGATGCCCAGCTTGATCAGCAGCGACATCAGATCGCCGCCTGTAAAATACCAATGATATATATATATATATATATATATATATGTATGTATTGTGTATATTGAGTGATACGCACCTGGTATGTAGTCCATGACGAAATATAAATTATCCTTATCCTGAAAACTATAGTAGAGCTTGACAACCCAGTTGTTGTCGGCCTCGGCCAGAATATCACGTTCGGCTTTCACATGAGCCACCTGGTTGCGCTTGAGGACGTCTGCCTTGCGGAGCGTCTTCATGGCATACAAATGGTTCGAGGTGTCGATTTTGCGGACGAGGGTCACCTCACCAAAGGCACCGACGCCGATGGGCTTGATTTTGACGAACATGCTCTTGTCCATTTTGGCGCGCTTGAGCCGTATGTAATTGGACTCCTTCTGGTTGAGCATTTTGCGCATCTCGATCTGTGTCTCATCGGAGAGACCCACCTTCAGCATCTCCTTCTCGAGCTGGTTCTTGCGGAAGGTGCGCTGGCGATACGACTTGATGACGTTTTCGATGTGCTGCTCCATAAAGAATTTGAAGGCTTGCGGCGAATATTGCCGTATTCGAAACTCCTTGCGCTCCTCCTCCTTCTCCTTGGAGATCTTCTTGCGCTCCGGTATGGGTGAGGCATGTTTGATCTTTTTGCACGCCGCAGCAGCTGCGGCGGCGGCAGCAGCGGCGGCAGCAGCAGCAGCAGCTGTTGCATTGCTTGCGGAACCATTGCTGCCACTGGAGTTGTTTCCACCGCCCATGCCGATTCCGCTGTATTTTGCTGGTGGAATCGGTGGCGTTGTTGCCAAATTGCTGTTGCTGATTTGTATGTTGTTGTTGATGCTTGCGGGTTGTTGTTTGAGTTCGGGTTGCAGGTTGCTGTTGTTGTTATTGTTGTTGTTGTTGCTGCTGCTGTTGCTATTGCTGTTACCATTGTTGCTGATGGACAACTCGGGCGTGGCGACACGCGCACTCTGATAAGGCGGCGGCGGTGGCAGCTGCCGATTCGCATTCCCATTGCTGCCACCAACGGGCAGTGACTGGAAGAAGTAAAAAGTGAGTTGATATATTCCACGAAATGGATCGAGACCTCGCTATCAGTTACAGTTACCTTTTGTTGTTGCTGTTGTTGTTGCTGGAGTTGTTGTTGTTGCTGATGCTGCAATTGTTGCTGTTGCTGCTGTGCTTGCAGCGCACGCAACTGTTGCTGCTGTTGTTGCTGCTGCTGCAGTTGTTGCTGCTGCTGTTGTTGTTGTTGTTGTTGCTGTTGCTGTTGTGGCTGTGGCGTTGTTGTTGCTGCCTTGGCCTGCATGCTCTTCGCATAAGACGGGGGCTCCATGCAGCCCACCACTTTGCCCACACCACTGCCAGCACCACCATTGAGCAGCGGTGGCGTTGTGGGCGTCGGTGGCTTCACCGCCCCGGCAATGACCACAACTGGCACATGTTGCTGTGCTGCTGCCGCCGCTTGCTGTTGCTGCTGCACCACCGCCGCCGACTTCTGTGGATAGGATGGTGGTGCAGCCAGCACATGCACCGGTGAATTACTCGCCGAGGCACTCACGGGCGATTGGGGAGCCACAGCTGTTTGGAGCACGGGCTTCTGCACCTGCGTGGACTTGACGCTCTGCATGATTATGGGTGGCTGGGTGCGTGTCTGATAGACGCGTGGCTGCGGCCTGGCCACGCCGACGCCTGTGCCACTGCTGCTAACCGTAATGGGACTGGGTGACCCGGCCGAGTTGGCCGAATAGATGCCACTGCTGGGTGACTTGCGGTAATCGGATTGCTGCGATTGCGTCGGCGATTGACGCGATTGCATTGAAGCCGTGTAGCTGGGCGGTGGTGGCGGTGGTGCAGCAGCTGCAGCTCCAGCTGTGGCACTCACCACCACCGTATTGATGAGATAGGGTGGCGGTGGCTCAACAGCAGCACCACTCACCGCACCACTCGGATACATGCTGAGCGCCTTTAGCTGCTGGCTGAGCTGCTGCTGCTGGCTGAGTTGCTGCTGTTGCTGCTGCTGCAACTGTTGCTGCTGCTTGTTGTTGCCATTTTGTGCTATGCTCGGCGAGGTGCAGCTGGGCGCAATTGCCGCGGGGCGGTTCAGTGCCGGTGAGCGTCGCTTGAATATCGACTGATTGGTGGGCGGCGGTGGCGGTGGCGTCGCCGAGCTGCCCAGCTGCGGATTGCGTGGCGGTGGCGCCGGCGGCGTTGCATCACTAAAACTGCTCGGCGATGGTGAATATTGGCCAGTGCTCGTCCTGCCACTCATCTGCTGATGGCTGTGCGAATGTGGACTGTCCGAGCGGGAACTGCCAGCGCCGGAATCCAGGGCGGGACTGCAGCGTAAATAATGCGTTGGCGTCTCCCGCTCGATGCTCGGTTTGCGTATCAACTTGGGCGGCATCAGCGCATTGATCATCTTTGGCACATGACCATTGGCAACGGCATTGGCAACTCCCTGCTGCACCTGCACCTGCACCAGACCCTGCTGCTGCAGCTGCCCCGGCTGTCCCTGCTGCTGCTGCTGCTGTTGAGCTGCAACCAGCTGTGGCACAACAACAACAGCAGCGACCACATCGGGCGAGGGGGATGAGGCCGAGGCCAGTGGCGATGATTCCAGGCCGTCGTTGCGTCCATTAGCGGCCGTATATCGCAGAGGTGTGTAATTCTGCAAGACAAGAAACCGATAAGTTATCGATAGGTGAAAAAGGCAAACATCTATGAGCTATCAACTATTATTTAATAAGTATTATTTGTTTATTTAATATTGTTAATTTTTTAATTAATTTAATGAAAAACAAAGCTAAAACAAATCAACAAGTTCTCGAACCATGTTATCGATACACTTTTCATTTGCACTACATATTTGAGTTACATTTACAGTTCAATCAAAAAACTTAGTTCAGTTGCTCAATTATGAAGGAATCGTTCATTTAGTTCGTTCGTTTAATCGTCGTTCGTAAAGTCCTTTTAATGCTTATAGTTTGCTTAAGTCGGATAATAATTCGTTAAGTTCGCCTATTTCCGTTTTAATATTCATATTAGTTTATTTTAATTATCATTTCATGCACAGAGGTTTAATTGGTACTTTTACTCAAGTAAACAAGACGAACAGGAATCAGACTCTAAGAACCAAATGAACATGAACCGAGCTCAACGAACGAAACAACTGATTCAAATTAATGAACTAAATGAATAAATGATAAATTTAATTTGTTCCTTTGTTGAGTAGTTTTACTAAATATTGATCGATATACTATGTTTAATTATTAGAAGTATCGGTATTGATTAGCAAACAGCAGCAAATCTAAATTCCCATTGTCCGCCCCGCATCAGATTCTTCACCCTTGCATGGGCAACATTCCTGCGCTGTGAGAAAATTTGTTTGTGTATTCATATTGGCTTGTACCAGTGTGTGTGTGTTTGTGTTTAGATTTGGTAGCAGTTCAAAAACTAAACAAAACGCGCGCATACAAAATAAAAACAAAAATGCGAACAGAGCCTAAAACAAAAGGCAGAAGAAACGTTGCGGCAAAAGGCAATAAAATCAAATTCTTGCCATCGTTCAGAAATTCCTAAAAGTCAGGAGCACACACACAAACAAACAGACATACGTGTATACACAGCAAGCAGAAGAGAGCAAAATGAAAACAGGCACAACGAGAAAGAGAGCAAAGAACAACAACAACAAAGCAATCGCCGGCTGACAGATTGCAGCAAACAGAAGAAGAACAGAACAGGGCAACCTTCAGTATGAGTGTGTATACAAGCGTGTGTGTGTGTGTATGCACTTTGCTGCTGCTGCTGGCTACCCGTTTTACGCATTCTTTCATCATCATCATCGTCTTTCTTTTGTGACTGATCCTCGCCTTTTGACATTGCATGAGTGATGGCCATAAATTTTGCGATGGCAACGTGACATGAAATCTTTACATACGCACAGGTAACAAGTCACGCTCGTTCACGAAATTGCAATTTTGACAGCGCTGAGTTTTAACGTCACATATCCAATGTTAATCAATATTAAATCCACACAACAACAGTTGTTTAACCTGAGATTAGCCGTTAAGTTGAGGGGAATTTGTCTTGTCGTGCAAGGGAAATTTATCATGCATGTTATTTAACTTTGTTGCTGTGCTTGTAAATATCTGCAGTTAATGTTAACATTAAATTTAACAGGTTTAAAATTGAGCGAATTTTTCCCAGAATTGTCGCGTTCCAATTAATTTGATATTTATATTCAATTTGTATTATTAAATTCTTAGAACGTATTTATTTAAAAGTGCGCATCTCTAGCAGCACAAAACGCAGATATACATTTTTTTTATCTGCTGCCAGCTGCGTATTTAAACATCAAGTGGGCGAGCGAGAGAGAGAGAGAAAGGGAGAGCATGCGTTTGATGTTGCGGCCAACGCAGACTAATTAAAACCAAGGACGCGAAGAAACCCAACAAAAGAGCAACAAAAAATTACCCCCAGCAGACAAATCGACGACGCTTTATTGCCAGCCGCTGCTGCTTCTGCTTCTGCTTATTCTGCACGATTTACATGCACAAAACAATTGACGACGAAATTAGCTGAACCGTTAAATAGCCCACCCCCACCTCCCTTTACCCAGCTCACAAATTGCAAATAAAATAAATTGGATTTGCGGTGGGCAAACAAAAATAAGCGAATAGAAAACACTTTCGCTAATCCACTTGAAATTAAGACCTGCAAACAAGGGCGCCACATTTTGTGGCACTTATCACCTTGACCGAAATAACTTTGAACCTGCAAAACAAAATATTAATTTGAATTTCTATAAGCATATTTTTACTGGCGATAAACAGATAAAAAAAATCCCTACACGAGGCAAAGAGCAAAAATGGGTATTTTTTTGTGTTCATTTTGGGATATTCTTGGTCTATGCAAACGCACACACACACACACATACATGAGAATACATGAAATTCTTGGCAACTGGCAAATACAGGAATATCTATATAGATATGTATAAATATTAGCATATATATTTTTGTGGGGGGAGGGGGGGGGGGGAATGCTGCGCAAAGGCATTTCAAACATTTCTTTTTGTTTTATTTGAATTTTGTATTTTGTTGCTGTCTTGTTATTATTAGAGAGAGATTCGGGCAAATGTATATATATATATATATACTTATTTGATTTAGTTGCAAATTCCTCAAAGGGAAATTCTTTGGAATTTCATAATTATAATTAATTTATAATTTTTAATTTGATCTCCTTTTGGAGGTGAACTATTAAAAGGAAATAATATGTCTAACAGGCAAAACTAGCTGGAATTAGCTAGGCGAGAGAGAGCCCGACGAGCAGATACCCTGCAGATGGAAATTAATTGTCTTCCATGGGAAAATAGTTTTTCCTATGTTTCTTATGATGATTTATAATATTTTGTGGCCAGGCAGACAGACGAACATTGCTACATCGACTAGCCCACTTCTGCAGATCAAGAATATATATATATACTTTATTGAGTCTCGCAGATTGTTCAAGTATGAACGCAGTTCATTAAAAATCCCATTTTCAGCTTGTTGGTCACAAATAAGTGTTACAGTTAGTCCGCATACTTTTAGCAACAGCTGTAAACGATTTATAACGGTTCTTTTTTATTATTATATATGACAAGCAATTAGGGCTGTAAAGCCAAATTACACATGTATTTTGACGAGTGTAGTGATAAAGAAAAAAGTTGTTGAATTGCGTGTGTGTGTGTGTGGGTAGAGTGAGGGGGAGAAGGGAAATTTATTGTTCAATTGCCTTTTATGTGTTGACTAATTTGTTGTATGCATATTTCGCTTCGTTGTTGTTGTTTTCGCGTTTTGCTTTTTTTATAGCTGTGAATTTATATCGAACGTTTTGTCAATTTAATTGGTGGCAGCCTCAGTTTTATCATATTTGGGCAGAACTCGTGCTTCGACGGGTTCGTGTCTCTGCTATTTATAGCAGTGTCAAATCGATGATCGTTTTGTGGTAGCCGCCAAAGCGAGAAGAAGCAGCAGCAGCAGCTGTGGGCGTTAAAAAAGTGTTAAAAGCGAACCATGAATAAATTGTAAATTGTTTTATTTATCGCATCGCTTTTTTTTTGTGTTTTATTATTATTGGACTGCCCACATTTGGACTGTGACTACAGTCGCTGGCTGCTGTATTTGAGCAGATTATGCTTGGGTATGGCCACGTGGCCAACAGCCAAAAGTTGGCCAAAAGGCCGACAGCTGACGAGGCTACTTCATTTTAGTCGCAGCTTAATAAAAAACTAGCTTCCACTTTGGATATCTCATTTCGATAATAATAAAAATAACACCTAAAATAGTCCACTTTGATTAATCGATTTCAATCACAATCGATAAATTTGTATTATTTTATTCAAGTTTGAAGTTTACCGACTGGCTTTTATTGCTATCAGATTATGGCTAAGTCGCGTGTGTTGACTTTCGTTGCTATCGATTATCGATTTGTATCGAAACATGAGATGATGTCTATATCTACTGGTATTTATTCTTACACACCCAATGAGAATATATCCCTTGGGCCTTTTGCCCAAAAAATTCATCAGAATCAAAGCTACCAAATCGGTGCGTGATTTAAGCAGGCTTAAATAGTCAACTGCCTGACAAGGCCCCCCGTCAGCAACATATATGTTTTTATGAGCCAAAAAAAGAAACGAAAGAAATGAGAAAGAAAAAACTTGCATCAACAACAAACAACTCGACTGCATTTGTTGGTCGGCTTAGCCGCAGGAATGTTGGCTAATCGAATGGATCGCTCGCCCGACCATAATTTACAATCGCACAAGCAAACACAGGCAAACGGCAAACAGTAGCTGAGAAGCTGAGAAGCTGGGTAGCTGGCTGCCTGGCGGAATCGTAAAATTTTAAATTAATGACCCGTCAGATCATATTTAAGCGTTTTTATGAGCTAGCTGCCTGTCCACAGTCCACACAATCCACACTCCACACACACACACACACTCACATACTCACACGGTCAGAGCCTGCCTGCCTCGAGGCGAGGCACAAACGAAATCGATAAACCAACCAAAATGCCAAACACTGTTAATAAATGATTATTTGCCAAAGTTGTTGTTGTTGTTGCTGCCACAAATTGAAAATTGCATCTTAACGCCTGTCTGTGTGTGTGTGTGTGTAATGAATTAGTACTATTACTAATACTACAACTGAAGAACTGCTAATTCCAGAAGTTATCGATCAAATTGTTTTAGTTTCAACTGTTACTACTACTAATACTACTACTAATACTGCTACTAATACTACTACTAATGTTACTACTAATACTGCTACTAATACTACTACTAATACTACTACTAATATTACTACTCTTATATTACTAATAATAATTAATTAATGTTACTACTTCTACTACTTTTACTACTACTATTAATACTTATTCTACCTACTACTACTACTATTAGTGCTACATACACTTCAACTTACACTACTACATATACATACCAGTTACTACTACTACTTATACTTATACTTCTACTACTCCTTATACTTATACCATCTACTAATACTACTTTCACTTCTTCGTACTACTGCTGTTACTTCTACTACTACTGTTACTTCTACTACTACTGTTACTTCTCCTACTACTGTTACTTCTACTACTACTGTTACTTCTACTACTACTGTTACTTCTACTACTGCTGTTACTTCTACTACTACTGTTACTTCTACTACTACTGTTACTTCTACTACTGCTGTTACTTTTACTACTATTGTTACTTCTACTACTACTGTTACTTCTCCTACTACTGTTACTTTTACTACTATTGTTACTTCTCCTACAACTGTTACTTCTACTACTACTGTTACTTCTACTACTATTAATTTCTACTTATTCTACTACTAATTTCTACTTATTCTACTACTACTACCGCAACCCACTTTCGTGTTACATACTACTACTACTTTCAATTCTATTATTATAAGTAGCTGTAATAATAAAATAACTTTTACTGTTAATACTACTTTTACTTCAAATACTACTAATTCTATTACACCTACTTCTGTTCTATTCTACATACAAATACCTCTACTACTTCTTCTAAAAATAGTGCTACCATTTATACTACTACTTCTACTGGTAATCTAATATGCTCTTGGTTTTTCTTTTTCTACTACATACTGACTATTACATTCTACTCTTCTACTATTATTTGCTACTTCTTCTATTGCTAAAATTCCCCATACATTTTCTGTGCAGCTCTCAGCTTTTGACAGCTGTGACGTCAATACATTCATTCGCATTCAAAGTGATCGCGTGCACACACACACGGGCTTACTCACTCACGCATATCGAATTGAGAGTGCGAGAGAGTGAAAAATGTAGCTGGACATTTTGTCTGGCAGCTTTTAACTGTGAGCAATGAAAGAGAGCCGCCCACTCATTGCTGCTTATCACAGAGGTATATAACATATACATGTGTATGTGTACGTGTGTGTGTGTGTGTGTGTGTGAAATGGCAGAAGGTCAATTGCATTTCGTTGGCGGTTCATTAATTTCATTTCAAGCTGTTATATTTATATATTTGGCACAAAAACAAACACACACAAACACACCCACGCATATTTCACTGACCAGAAAAAAAATGTTCATTTAATTGCCAACTCCTGTTCAAAATGATCGCCCACACACACAAAACAGCTGATTGTAAGAAATGTCAATGATGTCTTATTAACAGTTAGTCTGCAAGTGAAACAACAACAACTCGGCTCGTGCCATCAGCAGGTGAACATGATTTTTTTTCTTCGCCCACGCTTTTGTTTCGTTTTATTGCGTTTCCACTTTTTTTTGAGTCGCGCGACATACGTTTTATCTAGTTGTTAATTTTTTTGGTTTCTTTTTTATGTTGGTTGTCGTATTTTGTGGTCTTTCTTTCTATTTCTCACCTTTTGCTGCATCATTTGTAAAGCATTAAAGCAAGCTGATAAATTGTTGTTGTTGTTGTTGTCTCTTTCTGTTATGTTAAAATTATGCTGTTGTTCTTTCTACTTAACAGCCTTGTGTAATATATGTTTTGGTATTTATTAGTGTTTCTTTAGTAGTTTTTTTTATTGGTTTTGTTTTTTCCGTGAATGAACATTTCATTCTTATAATGAGAGATAATAAGTTTCTACATAAGTCGTGTTTTTTATTTCCTTTATAGATTTTCAATTGCTTTGTGATCACGATAATATATATATATATACATACATTTACAATCTGCAATTTGTGTGTGTTGTTTGCATTCTGTCATTTGCTATTCGTTTTTTGGGTTAATTTTATTTGCTTAACTTCATTTTGATATATATATATATATTTGAAAGAAACTCACCTGATTATTTTTATGATTATTTTGTACTTCGAATCGTGTTAGATCCTGTTTAATGCTCTCGAGCGCTTTCGCTGTGTATTTATCATTGGGGCGACCCCTTTTTTCGCCCGCTGGATGCATTTTTATGCTGCTGCTGCTGCTGCTTCTTCTTCTCCTTGTGATATTTAGCACTCATATCACACTAAACACACGCACACGCACGCACGCACACACACACACACGAATACACGACGACGTAAACACACACACACACGCACACAAATACGCACACACACACACACTCACTCACAAACAGTCAGCAGCCGTTTTTATATTTTGGTGGGGGGGGGGGTTATTTCTGCATGTGTGCGTGTGTGTGTGAGAAGCTCTTTTTCGACTTGTGCTTCTTCTTCCGTTATGAGCTGCTTTTATTGTTTGTTGTTGTTGTTGTATTTTAGGCACTTTTTTAACTACTTACTAGCCTTGCTCAAAGCAAAGCAGTTGTTTTTTTTTTAGCTGTTTATTTAAGCTGTTTTTTTTTTTTGCTGTTTGTTTCGGTTATTTTGTATTCTTCACAAACGCCATTTAATTTGCATCAGAATAAAAAAACTTTTTTTCTGTCACAAATTCCATTTTAAGATATGTATTTATAAATTAAAACAAATAATTATATATATATATATATATTTTGTCAAGTTTGAATTTTTGCTATCACATTTTCTGCTGCTGCCATTTTCTTTATATATTATTATTTATTTTTCTTAGTTTTATCACAAATATTTTTCGCCGTTATCATGTTGACCGCGCGCAAAATACAATAAATATTTTGTACTCGAACACGCGGTGAATGAATTTTTGAATATTTGCATATAACAAAATATTTATTTTTGTTTGATTTGTTTTGTTTGTTGTGTTTTAGCCGAGGCTCGACGGAATCTTAATTAATTTAATACACGAATCGACGTCGGATTTGCTTCGATCTGCTGAAAATAGACACAAAACAGAGACAAAAATTACTAAAAGGCGAAAGAGAAAACAACAAAACAACTGAACTGTTTTAAGAGAGCGCACACAACTGGAAGATATCACGTTAACCTTAAAAAAACTAAGAGAGCGCACACAAATGGAAGATATTGTGTAAAGTCGCTCGTGTAAGAGTAAAAATTTATAAAATTATGCTGATTAAATTACAATTTTTTAATTCACTTTAAAATTTAAATGTTTTTTGATTAACTTTTATTTTTTCGCTTTAAAAATCCTTTTCTGGAAATTTCTACTATATTTTATATATATATTTGACATAGTACATTCCAGTTGCTCACTCAAAACTCATTTTCCAGTTACTTAAATTTTGCTGCTCATGCCCCGTTATTAATTTGAATTAAATACAGGGTACACAAAAAAATTGTCACACGCTACGCAGACGCGCGACGCGTTTTAAACTTGTCCATCATTCATGCACACACACACACACACACATAGCACACACAGAGTGCTCATTTACATGCCAGAGACGTGAGTCAGAAGAGAATACAAGAATTCTGTTATTGTTGCTGTTATTGCTTGTGCAGTTGTTGTTGCTGTTATTGCTTGTGCAGTTGTTGTTGCTGTTAAACATTCTGTTATAGTATTCGCATTTGGAAATGAAACATACACATTGGAAATGAGTCTGCCTCTTTCTCTCTCTTGCACAAGTGCTCATAATTTATGCGTTGTTTGACGCATTATGTCATGGAAATATTCTTGGAAGCGTGTAAATTCCATTAAAATCATTAAATTCCAAATCGATTGCGAATCAGCAGCGCAAAAGCAAAGGGAAAAGGAGGATTTAACACGCGCACCTGACCATAAAAATGAGAAAGAGATACACAACAATATATGTGTAAACAAACAAACAAAATTCGTCGAATTGTGCCAAGTGCAAATAAGTAAACTGAATAGCAATTGCAGCTAAGCATAAAACTATTTGCATGTAAATATGGATATACGAGAGAAACAGAGACAGCATGAAAATAAATAAATAAAAAAAAAGATAACATTTTTCAAGATAACCATAAAATGTTCATGTTATTATTCATTGGCTTTTAGCGTAACATAGCCATGTTAGCAACAGGTCAAAGGACATTTTGTTCCATGTTATACGCTTGTCCGTTATCATAACATACCAATGTTAGCAACACAGGGACATTTTCTTCATGCAATGGAATTTAACTATTTTTTTTCGACACTTAAACGTGTTTTCAAAGCTGAAGTATGCATTAAAAATGAGTTCGGCACACAAAATATGACATAAACATAGCAATGCTCATAAATTTCGCGCTTGCTTACATACACACATACATAGATATATTTGCTAAATAAAAGAGTTTAATTATTTTGTTGACAAAAATTTGACTTTTGCGCTCTGTTTTTTTCAGCTTAGACGAGAAGAACTCTGGAATGCTAAATACACATACATATGCATATGTAAGCTCACGTATGCATGTGAGTGTGTGTGATAAGAGCGAGACTGGAAGGTGCTTTTGGGATAATAAACGATAAAAACGAACACGCGCCAAATCCAAATGTCAACAGAAGAGAAGAATACTTTCAACCCCCACCATCCCAACCCACTTCCATTTGGGGAATTTTTTTTGCACATTACACAAGAGTATTTTCTTGTACACACACACACACACACACGAAGAGAGAGTAATTTTTGATGGTCGTGGAATGCGAGACGCTATTGGAATTTTTAATTGTTTAATTGCGGCCAACTTGAAAGACAATTTGCCGCATTTCACGTAATTTTTTTTTATGAGCTATTTAAATTGAAATGTTTTTGTTTGTGTGTAAATCAAAAATTGCAACATCAATTTTGCCTCTGTTAAGTTGTATGTTTATGTTAACAGAACATGTAAGGATTTCCTTTTAGTTTATGCATTTTAATCAAAAATGTGCAACATAAAATTAAAGTGAAAATGAATAGGACATTTTTACAGCTGCTGCTGCTCCTGCCTATGTTAACGTTAACAGCACATATAAACAGTTCTATTTATAGTCAGTTTGTGTGTGTGTAGAAGATAGTCGCGTGCGCATGTTAAGAAATCCTATGAAATTGGCCATCAAAATGCACAAAGCAAAAAGTGAGCAAGCAGCTCTCTCTCTCTCTCTCTCTCACACACACTCTCACTTACAAGCACACGCACACACATCAAGACAGACGGCAGATAAAAATAGTATTTGTTGCTGATTATTATTGCAAAAAATGCGCATTCCACGGCGACTTATCCCCAACAAGGCGGCTGCTGTTGTTGTTGTTGTTGCTGTTTGTTTTCGTTTCGTTTTCCCTTTTTTCAACGCATAGCAGCAGCAGCAGTAGAAGCGGAGGAAGAGGGAGCTACAAAAAATTGAAGCAAGAGAAGCAAGAAAAACGAGCTAAATTGCATTTTCGTCGTCGTCGATTGCAACTTGCAGCAAACAGTGGCGTCTTGCGAAAAGGGGGTGTAAAATCTATATGCTCTATCTCCCTCTCGCCCAGCCAGCCCCCGCTGCCTTGCGCCCTCTTTTGCACAGGCAAGAAAACAACATAAACTAGCCTGGCCACACCACAAGACCTGGTCACTTTTTATCGTTCATTTACTTTTGAAAAGCAACAACAGCAGCGGCAACAGAGATGCTGCGTACTGTTCATTTGAACTAGTCACTAAAATTAACTGGATTTATAACTGACATTCATTCGTTCACATTAGTCACTTTTATTATTGGGTACATATTGTTCAATAGAACTAGTCACTACAATTTTTATCGTTCGTTTCGATTTAAACCATATGTTTATTTGAACTAGTCACTAAAATTAACGAAATGAACCAGATATATATAAATACCTGATTGCATTATTTCGTTCTTTCATTTGAATTAGAATTGTTATGCATTGTTCATTTGAACTAGTTACATCCCCAAATGCAGTTCATATCATTCGTTCATTTGAGTCCAAGCAAATTTGATTTGCATTGCTTAGCGTTATGCATCAATTTATTTATCCGAACTCACAAAACTACGCGATTTTTGTGCTTATCAATTGAACTGCAATGCGCAACTCTGATGTGCATTTGTGTACTGATATATATATATATATATATTGCTGTGTGTGCGTGTGTTTTTGGAATGCACACGATCACACATACACACACACACAGACACATAGACGTCACCTCACCTGTTTAGTCGCTGCCTGCAGGCGGCGCAGCCCACAATAACAGCAGCAGCATTAACAGCACTCACACACACACATACAGAGGCAATAGTCCAGTACGAATTGCATGCTGGAATGTGAATGGAATCTCAACAATTTTCAGCGTCGCTGACGATGATTCCGTCGGCGGACGGAACGCGCAACTTTTTGCACGCCAAGCAAAAGCAAGCAAATAAAAACAAATACATAAAAAAATGCAGAAAAAATCAAATAAAAATAAATCACGAACTAAAAACGAAAAAAAAACTGTATTTAATTGCAACATTTACATAGCAGTGATGTAAAATATACACACATGTATATAAACATGCACAAACATGTTTAAACATGCATGTTTGACAGACTCAGAAAACAAAATACACATATAGCTGCTTGGGAAATTATTGTCGCGCTGACATTGAAAGGCATTTTTCACAGCTGTCGCTGATGCCTCCAATTACGAACATTTTTTTTTTGTTATTGTTTCTTTTTTTTGCAGTTATTTGTACCACGCTTTGCATCTCTGATACTGTTTATGCTTGGCAATAGGGGTATTCCGTTTAGCTGTCAAAATAAAAATTTCCTTACCTAAAAAGTTAATTCTGGTTTTTTAATAGCCAAATAAAAAATTAATTATTATGACAGCTTGTTTGTTTTAAAAAAATAAAACAATTACAATGAGTTACCAAATGTTGGATAAAAATCTGTAATTTAATAGAATATCAAAAATGATTTAAGATTGATAAATTCCTGTTAATTGATAGCAAATATTAAAAGGAAATTCCCTTAAATGTGGTTGATGTATGTCAATTGCAAAATGTCACAGGACTAATTTTGACACCTGAATTATAACGGGTCAATTAGACAGGCAGATGGCAGGACAAAACAGCAGCCCGATAGCGATACAGATGGAGAGAGGCGGGAGCAGCTATAATTATACCCATACACACAATGCGAGTGACGGGGAAAGCAAGAAGGGCGCAACAGTTGCAGCTGAAAAACGTAATCAGACTTTGTTGTTGCGAAAGGAGTGCGAGGAGCGGGGAGGAAACACATTCAGTTAGAAAAAGCAACACACAAACACACACACTGGAGGAGATATAAAATATGTAAATACGCATTTGGCATTTTTATATATGTATTTTTTTGGGATTTTTCTTTGTAGATTTTCTTGGATTTTTTTCTTTCGTTTTTCGTTTTTTTTTTTTAGAAAGAGAAATAGAGCCAACGAGCACAATTGGAAATACACATACATACACGACACACACACATGTCCACACACATATGCATACACACAAATATACACTAACTCACACACACGCACGCATTTGGTGAATTTTCGTTTAGTAAAAACACACGTCTCGCGCAAGTTTTACGTGTAGATTTGTTGCGTTTTTCATTCGATTTACCTTTACGCGTTTGGTTTTTGCACTTTTCACAAATTTTCTATCCACCTCCACGCGCTGCGTTGTTTTAATTAATAATAATAGACGGGCGATAGTTTGTGTGGCGGTTGAGCGATAGACAGCTTATGCCTCGTGGTGGCCGGCTGATAACTAAATTGACAGGCTTGCAGAAATTTTTGTTATCAATTGGATTGAGATAGGTTGGCAGTCCAACTACGCACACAACAAGAAACTGGGAGCTACGAGAGTAACGTTTTATTTGGCATGGGAATGCAATTTGTTTGAATTTGAATAATTTTACAGTCTGAATATAACAATCATTTTGCATATTACATAATGCAAACGATATAAAATAAGAAAATGTTTATCACATTCTTCGCCTTATAATTAATTTAGCTTGTGATTTAAATTCATATAGAACACCAAAAGCATATATTGCTTTTACATGACATGGTCACACTGTGCTGGCAACGACAGTATTTAAAAATGCATTTTTCGTTCAACAATGAAAATGTACAATTTCCACTATGCACTTATAGACATATTTAAATTGCTTAAACCTTATCTTATCTGACTTACATATTTAAATAATTTATTGAAATATTTCATTAGTAAGAGGTGATTATTTTTTCGGTACTTTACAGCTGGGCACACTGACAAAACTGTCAGCAGTTCTCTGCGCGCATTTTAGCTGAATGGTTATAGGGACGGTCAACGGAGTATTTTGTTTGCGGCTCTTTTTTTCGTGTGTCGTTCGCTCTTCTTTTGTTAACAAATTGCAGAGTTAATTTGAAAAGTGAGCGAATTTATTAAAAATATGTATATATATTTACATATATTGCATATTTGCGTGTTTTGTATGTGTGTATGTGTATATGCAGGTGTGGGATGGCGAAAATCAATCAAAAAGCATAGTAAATAAAACGCATGCGAAAAGTGCATGCGAAGAAGAAGCAGAAGAGCGGCCCAAAAGTGTATACGTTCTATGCATATATGTGTGTGTGTGTGTGGAGTGAGAAAGAAAGCAGCTTCAGGCTAGGCTCAGGAGTTTGTGTTGTTGTTGTAGTTGTAGCAGCCAACAAATAAATACGTGACGTGAATTCGTTAAGTGCGCCGTTATTGTTGTTGTTGTTGTCATCTCTGTTTTGCTTGCACTCTTGCATACTCCTGCTAGATATAAATATATATATATATATATGTGTATATATATAATAATTATATATAATTATAATTATATATGTATATAATTATATATATATATAAACTAATATATGTGTATTTTAATTAATTCCAGTTCTGGTTCTGCAGCAACGAATAAAGTCAAAATAAACCGACTCTGTGTGTGTGTGCGAGTGTGTAAATAAAAGATACGCGCGTGATTCATAGCTGAGAAACACACTGGAAAAGTGCTGTTTTTGTTGTTGTTGCTGCTGCTTGTGACGTCCATTGAACTGACGAAGTCGACTGCGACGCAATTGCTTCCTGGCAATACAACGACGACGACAAACAACGACGACGACAAATAACGACGACGACGCCAACGCCGCCAACAGAATGGATAAAAGTAAGTAGCAAGAAGTAGAAAAAAGTGCACGAAAAAATCAGAATAACTGAATTTCGTGCAGCGGCTGCGGCTGCTTCCTTCTGTTATTAGTGTTGACAGCATAAACAATAAAAAGCTAAAAAAGGCTAAGAGGGAAGGGAATTTCCTAAAGTTGAAATAATGCTTAAAAATAGAAGCTATTTCCAATAATGGCTGCAAAATCAGCTATTATTCTTATTTTTTAGCTTTTAAAAGGCTAAAAAGGACAACACTCTTCAGCTGCCACTGATGCTGTTAGTTAGCTTCTTCTTTTAGGGTGGGTTCCATCTATGCGTTTTGGGTTTCTTTTCGCTCTACGCTTTGCTCACGCATTCGCATTGTTGGGTGTGTCTTCGATGGGTGGGGTGGGGGAGGTGGGTTAGCATTTCAGTTGTTGTTGTCGATCCCAAGGACATTTCAACAGCAATGTGTGAATCAGAATGCAGCTTTCCATTTACAGTTGACTTTTTCTTTCTTTGGTGTTTGTTGAATGGGAATTCGTTTGATGATTTCATTTTGTTGTTCTCGTTTTGTTGGGGATTAAGTGGGAAATATAATGAGAAGTTTGTAAAGACAAAAGATTTAAAACAGAACAAACTAAAAATTGTACAGAAAGATGTGTTACGGAATCGTTAAAGCCGTAAAATCAATTACAATTTTAATATTCTTGAGATAACTTAAAAATAGAGAGAAAACATTTGAAATATAAATAAATAATTCGCATTAAAATTTATAGTATAAGTGTTATAAGAATTACAAATATATATATTTATATATGTATGTATATATAGTCAATATAATGAAATATAAACTTAAAGTTTAGGTGAATCACATGATAAAGATGATTTTTCAGGAATAAATATTATATTATTATCTAATTGGAAAACTCCGCCTCGGCTCAGGTATTTTAAGCAAATAGATAATAAAGTAAACAATTGAGAATCGAAAGGGGCCCAACCCACTTTCTGTGATTTGGTAAATGAAAATGCACTGTGAAAAACGTATTTATAAAGCGATAGTAGCTGGCAAAGATTTATTAATAGATTCACTGTTCTGATAGAATATGACAATATATTAATATTTATTGCAGATTACATCGGAATAACTGTATTTTGCTTAATGAAAGTCTTAATGTTTAAATATTTATGTCAACCTGCCACTAAGTGGAATCTGAAGGATTGTTCCTTAAAGCTGAACATTTTTCAAAGCAAATAAATATTGAAATTTTATCTGTAAGCATTTGATATTAAAATAATTATATGATATAATTGTGTCTGTTCAGATGTAGGGTTTCCACAAAATTAAGAATCTATCATTCCAGAATCTTATCGTCTATTGACTATCAGTAAACATATCAAGATCTATCTATCTGTAGTTATTGAACTCTATATATTTACGAACACATTCGACTATCGATTACCGAATATCGAATATCGAACCAAACCTATCGATTTAGTCGACTATCAGTTCCTAATATTTCTTTCTTTGCATCCTTTCACTTCTATACAGAGGAAGTCTAAATCTAAGTCCATGCAATATTCATAAATCTTCACATGCTAAGATGAGTGTTGTTGTTGTTGATGTGTGGCTGATAATATAGCTGATTGTGTGGTTGACTGCATATATATTCATTTTCTCTTTCATTTTTATTGTACTTCCCCCTCCTTTGTGCTTCTTCATGTGTCTCTCTCTCTCTCTCTCTCTCTCTCTCTCTGTCTCTGCTGATAATGATGATTTCTTTTGAGCAATTCGAGGCACACACACACAACACAATCGCACACACACGTACACACACAACGGAGCACTTCATCGTCTTGAGCTTTTTCTTTAAACGATTCCATTTTTGAAAACGAAAAGTGAAAAAATAATAATAAAACACAAAAGTCTGTTGGCCAACAGGAAATAGTTTTTGTTATTGTTGCTGTTGCTGTTGCTGTTGATTCTTTTACTTTTTAATGTGCATTTCATTTTGTGAAATCTTCGTTTGAATACTCTTCGTTGCTTATCAGCGATTTTTGTACAATCTTGCCTGAAAGCCCTTTCAATCATGTGTGGGTGTGTCAAAGCCCAGTTGCAAATGGCAAATAAGTATAATAGGCTTGTGCTAAAGTATGTGTATATATAAATTATATATATATATTCCGGATCTATATGAATAGTTGAGTTGATTTAGTCAAGTCCGTTTGCAAGTCTAAATGAATAAGTCCATTTCAGAGATTACAACTATAGACTTTAGATTTGGAATAAAAGGACTCATATACCAATAGGAGTTGCTCTTTGTTTCATTTAATCGATAACTGAATCGGTTTCAATTATTTATCGATAAGAATCGATTACCAATAGCAAAACAAAAGACATTTTGTATATGCCTTCAAATAGTGTTGGTCACATTTTATTGAGAACTATTTCTGTTTGCATTATTTATCGATAAGAATCGCTCACCGATAGCAATACAAATCACAATTTTAAAGATTTATTTTTCAATTCCTGGTTCCATATAGCTCAACATAATATCGGTCATATTTGATATATACCAAGTCCGTTTCGATAAGAATCGATATCCGATATTTTTTAAGTATTTTTTTCGTTTTATCATTTCGAGAATCGACAGCAGGCGACATGTGGTTGGCGGAGAATACGCTGGAGTCTTTGTCTTTATCGAGGGATTCCAGTCCGGGCAGCCATGCAGACACCTTACTGAAGCGAATGCAACACTTTGTGGACAGCGATCAGCTGTGCGATGTGGTTCTCATCGCTGGCATTGATGGCCAACGGGTGTCCGCTCATCGCTTGGTGCTCGCAGCTTCAAGTGAATATTTTTCGGCAATGTTTACCGGACAGTTGCGCGAGAGCAAGGAGCACGAGGTGACCCTTGGCGAGGTGCGTGGCGATGTATTGCAGCTGCTCGTCCAGCACTGTTATAGCGGAAGCATTGAGCTGCACGAGGACACTGTCGAGACGCTGCTGGCCACCGCCAACCTGCTGCAGCTGATCCATGTGGCGACGGCATGCTGCAATTTTCTCGCCCGAAAGCTGCACCCATCCAATTGTTTAAGATTCGCATTCTTGGCGGATCAGCATGACTGCACAGAGCTGCTGCGAGTGGCGCAGGAGTACATCTGGCAGCACTTTAGGGAGGTGTGCCATAATGAGGAGTTCTTTCAGCTAAACGCCAATCAGCTGGGCAAGCTGCTGTCCAGCGATGACCTCAATGTGCCAACCGAGCAGGATGTCTTCCACTCGATGATGTCGTGGGTGCGCCACGATGCGCCCACTCGTGAGCAGCACATACCCGAGCTGCTCGCCAAGGTGCGTCTGCTCCTGTTGGATCCATCCTTCATTGTGGCTCACGTGGAGAAAGTGTGCAGCGCCAGCAATGAGTGCCACCAACAGCTGTTTGAGGCCTTCAAGTGGCATGCATTGTCCCCCGAGTGCCGTTCGCTCATTGCTGCCACCGAAGGAACCAAGCCGCGCAAATGCCTTGTCGGCCAATTGCTGGTTATGGGTGGCTTCAATAATGGTTGCTGGCTCAAAACCATTGATAGCTACTGTCCGCGGCTGAACAAGTGGACGACTTGGGAGCATACGATCGATGGGCGTGAGCAGTTTGGCGCCGTTGTCATGGAAAACAAACTGATTTTGGTAGGCGGACACATTGATTGGGAAGCATCGTGCTCTGTGGAGAGCCTCGACCTAAACACGATGGTCAGCGTGCCACTCAATCCAATGGGAACGGCCCGTGATAGCCCAGGCGTTGCAGTGCTGGATGGACACCTCTATGCGGTCGGCGGACACGATGGTAGGGTAATTCTGAACACTGTTGAACGCTACGATCCCATTGCGCGCACCTGGAGCTATGTGTCGTCGATGTCCAAGTCGCGTAATATGCCTGGTGTTGCGGTGTTGGGCAGCCGCCTCTATGCCATTGGCGGAATCGACCTACACTCAGTCGAAACCTATGATCCGCAAACAAACAATTGGAGTCTTCGGGCGCCAATGAATCGCAACAAAGATCACGTTGGTGTCGCTGTTGCAAATGGATACATCTATGCCGTGGGTGGCCGGGACCAGACAACCGATCGTCTTACAGAAACCGTGGAACGTTATGATCCAGGTTCTGATACGTGGACACTGATTTGCTCTCTGGCAGTTAGACGAGGGGGGATCGGTTGTGCTCTACTTGGAGATCGTTTGATTGCCGTTGGCGGATATGGTAACAATTGTGCATTCAACAACGTCGAGGAGTACGATGCGGTGCGCAATGTCTGGAATGAACTGGCGCCAATTTCGATTCTTCGTTCCCAACCCCGTGTCGTTGCCATACCGAACATAATACCACTACCAGCAGCCAAGGATGGGTCCAAACCAGCTTAAGCGTCCTACAAATATGTAATTAAAGAAACTATCAATAATATTATAATCATAATGATGTAATAATAATAATTATAATATTTATAAAAATATTATTAATAAATGGAGAAGCGGGAATATGTAAATGAAATTTCCGTTCAGAGTACCTTCAAGTCGAGCTCTCCCGACTACAGATACCCTAATATATGACTAGTAGTAGTGAAAAATGACAGTCCTTAAAGAATAAATTAATTTAATTGTGAGGAGAGGTGGACAGAAGAGTTGAGATTCTTCATATCTAAATAATAAATCAAAACAGAACATCCATATTACAAACTAGATCGTTCGACTTCTCCGCAAGGGTATTTAAGTTTATGGATATATTTCTGCTACTATCTGATACCCTGTTGTTTTCTCGAAATGAAGTGAGTGCGTTTATCTTATCAGCTGCATTTCAGTTGCGACTTATCAGCTTCAGCTTATATGTGGAAACTCATCGAAAGAAACGAAATAACTATGCAAGTTTAGTTTGCTTGGACATCTCTCACATATCATTTCTCTCTGTGTATTTATGTTGGCTGACTGATTGAAAGTCTGTAAAGAAAGAAATGCGGGCAAACCGTCTGCCAAGCCATACACATACAAATACATAAATCTAAATACATATATACATATATATTGTGTATATATATATAATTATATATTTGGAGAATTGAAAATGCACCAATTAAATTTCTTTTGAGAGTTGTATCGACTGCGCCAATTATGAATTTGAGAATCCTACTGGCTGCGTCGATTATGTACTGAGAATTGAAAATTCTACCAATTGAAAGTCCGACAATGGTTTTAATGAAAAGTACAATTCTTTATTTTTAAATCACGTCTTCTCGGTTTCGTGTACAAAACATCTCACATCGACAACGGCTACGATTAGTAAAGTATAGAATTCTTTGCTCAAAGACACGTCTTCTCGGTATGGAGTATAAAATAACTCTAACTTATGCTCCCACCCTCCCACCCAACCGACCGAGGGGTGCGCCGCATAACGCGCGGTTACGAAGATCGCGAATTGACAGAAAGATAGGACAAGACGACTGCTTTCATGGAATAAATGGAGGAAGTACAACATATTAACGGATAAAACGTATTATAATTAGTACACAAAATTCTAAATGGGTTATGAACAGCAAAATTGGAACTACAAGTTTTAAGAAATTAATTAATAAAAAATTAATAATTAATAATAATTAAAATTAAGTTGGCTGATTAACTCCGAAGAATCAATCTCACCGTTTATAAGCTTGTGTAAAAAAATAACACCAAGCATTGTTCTACGAT